>CM073602.1:21627354-22227354 GCA_037074985.1 Solanum bulbocastanum | reverse complement strand
CCACCCCAACCCCAACACCTTAAAAAAATAAATTTATTTTTTTTATAAATTACATTTATTCTTACTACTCCAACCCCCAACTCCAACGTCTCAAAAATTAAATTTGTTTTTTTAATTAAATCTATTTCTTACTACTCCATTTCTTTAAAATTAAATTTATTTTTTACTACTCGGACCCGCCACCCACTACCAGCCTCTTCCCAAAAATTAATTGGTTTTTCAAAAAGATTTTTTTCCTTATGCCATCCATCCCTACCCCCTACCCCGGCCACTTACACCTCAATTTTTTTTATTAATGTGACTTTTCTTTCTTTTATAAATGAGCCTTTTTTACCCATTTTACCCATTAAATTACCCATTTTTAAATGGGTAATATGAGTTTGTGCCTACAGTAAAAGCTTTATAAATTAATACTCGATAAATTAATAATCTCTCTAAAATAATATTTTCCTCCGCTCCCGACTTGGGCCAATGAAAAACAATCACCAATTTCGATAAGATATTAAGATAATATATTTCCAGAAAACCCCTATATAAATATATGGTGCTATGAATATCATAAAATTAATAATTCTTTAAAAGTACAGATATATCTAAGATAATTAAGTGAAATATGATTCTATTGTGTTCTGTTTTATCTTCAAATTTAAATCTAGTTGAAGCTCATTCCTAACTTTTCTTATTGCATCCAAGCTAAGAGCTCTGGTGTTGTCTTTTCGAACTCCACCATAAAATTGTGAAGAGTTTTAGATGTGATAAGTTCTTCCTTATGCGTAACTGGTTCCAAATTTATAATATCATCTTCAACTTCATCATCAACATTGCTTTTTTCGATCTTATCCACAATTTCTTCTAAGTTGTGGACCTCGGAACATGTATCACTTTCACCCGGATAATCCAACAGGTTATTTGCATCCATTTTATTATAGTAATCGAGATCATTAATCAGGACTCAAGTTCATGAATGATGTTTTCACAAGTGGGACCATTCAAATTCTCTGAGATTGCATCCCCCGAACAAATTTTGCAGTGTCGAAAATAATTTGCTATTGTTTCTTGTTGAACATTTGTTGTCCAAGTACGGATTGCAAAATTGATAACATCCAAAACATTAATCTTTATTGGATCAATTTATCCAACTTCATAGCCTTCTAATATCCTACGATAAAATCTGATATGATAATACATCTCGAAAGCTCTTATTATCCCAACATCATAAGGTTGAATTTTGGATTTCATGTTGGGTGACAAGAAAAACAATTCGACATTTTGTAATCCTTCAATATTTCTATTATGGGCTGGACAATTATTTACCAAAAGCAAAACTCGTCTACCATGCATTTTGTGGTCAAACCAACAAATATATTCATATTCATGTTTGCAATATTGGTGCACTTTTGGTCCTCCCCTAAACGTTTGCCTATTTTTTAACATTAATTTTGTTCATTATTTTATGTAAGGAAGATCCCATTGTCTTTTTATATATTTATTAGAAATAATAACTCTATGTGAGAGAAGGTGAGAAGAAGAACACCTTGTTCTGTTCAGTATAAATATTACAGCAGCTAAACTAAGAACATTTTAACATATAACATTGCAAGAAAAGAAAAAATTGTACTATTGCACGTGAAATCATCGTGATAAACCTCTCGACCTTACCTGCAATATGATTTCTACTAAACAAAATAAGGTGTTTTTGCTCTCACAATCTCTCACATGGAGTTATTATTTCTACTAACTATATAAAATAATGAATAAACATTCCATACATAAATTATGAATAAAATCAATGTTAAAAATTAGGCAAAACTTTGAAGGAGGACCAAAAGTGCACCAATATTGCAAACATGAGGGACTATTAATGCTCCATTTGAAAACTCAAGGATGACTTTGAGTCTAAACCCAAAGATGAGGGACTATATTGGGCCCTTTCTCTCTTTTGTTTGCATGATAGTGACAATTCAAGTTGTTCATGTTAACATTTTTTAAGCAACATGGCTTTGCATATTTTCCAATAATCCATAAAGGAATTTTTTTTCGGATCTATCTTCATTGCAACAAATAACAATTGTGAGCTTTTCTTTGTCCTGCTTTCTTCCTTCAAGTTGTTTGTAGCAAGAGAATGGTCATCTTGTAACCTGTAAAATAAATCAGTTTCATCCATATTAAAAACACCTTTCATAGAAAATTGATCTATTTTTGTTCTTATGGATTCCAATTTCATCTCCATATCTTGTATATCAACTGAACCACTCTCTCCGAAACGACGAACTGACTTGATACCATGTCTTAGCTTGAATTTTTCAAGCCAACCTAGAGATAATTTGTGCTCAAAATCTTGCTGAGGATATAAAAGTTTCATTGCATCTATTGCCTTCTCCAAAATTAACTCTCCTGTTATATACACATGGCCTTGATATTGGAGAAACCTCTCACAAACAACCTTCTTCATGTCTGGATATTTTGTTGGCTTGTGTCTCTTGATATTCTTTCCTTTTTCTAAGTCAGCCAAATGATATTTAACTGATCATTTGAGTGTGTTTGATATTGTACATTGGCTAACTTTCAAATGAAAGTTTTCATTAAGCCACGTGTAAATATTTTTTAGTGCATTTGGAATGATCTTTTTTGTACTCACATAATGTTTTACGTATTTGATCTGTCATTGTTGATTTTGTGACACCTTTTAAATGAGAAGCCATTTTTGGATATAGTTTAAAGAAATTTTCTATGTTGCTTATATAGTTTTTTTGTCACCATCATACATCAAATGCTTTTAATAAAATGAATAATAATTGATTATTAAGAAACAATGAATATTATGTATAATTTTACAATGTATGATTGAATTCTTGAATTTCTTTATAATGAATCATTTAACAAAAAAATATATTACAATGAATCATACACATACATTGTACTTTATGAATAATAAATTTAATATTTATGTGAAATCAATAAATATGATACATAAATTAGTAAGATATAATGATTGATGTATTGATTGTACTTTATGTAGAATAATTTTTTTTATGTGAAATCAATAAATATGATACATAAATTAGTAAGATACAATGATTTTTATATAATAAAAATTAACCTTCATTAAATCTCAAACCATTCATTAAATTAATAAATATTAATTTATCGATTAAATAATATCTCTATAAAATAATAAAATTTTATGGTGCCACCTATATTAATGCATAGAGGTTTTACTGTATTTTAAATAATTTGGGTACTGAACTCATTTAAGATGGGTAATTTGAATGGATACCCATATAAATTATCCATTCTACCATCCCTAATCACATCGGTCTTGCCCTGATGGTGCATCTTAGTAATATCATAGTCCTTGGGGAAAATGCATAAGTACCCCTCAAACCTATGCTTAAAATCCCTGAGACACACCTAACCTTTACTAAGGTCCTATTACCCTTCTGAACTTATTTTTTAATTAATTTTTTTTACCATTTTTTGGCCTACGTGGCAATATAAACTAGATAGGTTGAAAGCTTTGTTCAACACGTGCTTAGCCCTACTTTTTCAACTTTCTAAAAAGTAAGCTATCAGTTCAAAAATAGCTTTTACACTTTCCAAAATTTCAAAAAGTTATCACTTTATGTTTCAAGTTAACTTTACCAAAAGGAAGAGAATGGAACAAGGGAAAGAACATTATCTTCAAAAAATTGATTTTAGAAATTCGACTTTTAGACTCATAATTGATTTTTTATGTTGGATTTTGGTACTAAGTGTTCCATTTCAGTCGTGTATGTGGGGGTCGATTTCAGTCATGCATTTATGGGTCGATTTCATTCTTCTAAGTCATCAAGAATCGTGGTTGAGTTCAAAAGTTAGTTTTTTCTTTATTTTATTTTGTTTTTTGTTATTGTTATACTTAGATTTCGTAGGGATATGTTGTTAAATATTGATTTCGATCTTTGAATGAAATGTAACTTCATGCTTATTTTTTAGGGTTTATGTGAAGGTACTGTTAGATATCAAACTTTGTATGTAACTTGTTATTCATATATTCATATTGTCACATATGTTGTTATGGTATATCCTAAAGTATTTTTTCAGTGTGGGTTGGTTGGGTGGTATTATATTTGTCTGAGTTATGTTCTCCTTTTAAACATACAAGAAGACAAAGATGAGTTGGGTGTTGTGTTGTGTTGTATTGTGGGGTTACAATAAAATAACGTCATGTTGGGTCTTGTGTTGTGTCTGTGTGGGGTTACAGATAAATAACCTTATCCTAAGAAGAAAAAGATATGTTGGGTGTTGTGTTGTGTCTATGTGGGGTTACAGACCTAATTCTAAGAAGACAAAGATATATCGAGTATTGTGTTGTATCTGTGGGGTATTGTGGGGTATGTGTGTTTTGTATGTATGGGGTTATAATTACATTAAAAAAATCCAATAATTACTTGCTTTAATTTGAATTGTTTTTATATTTGTTTGGGTGTGTGTGTGTTTCTTTAATCAATTATTGTATTCTATTAGTAACTTGTACTTAATTATTGTTAATGTTTATGCATATAGGTATGGGTGGATTTACATTCATTACTTTAAAGTTGTATCATGGTGGGGCCTTATTGTATGAAGGTGAGGAAGTAAGATATGTGGGTGGGTTAGTGAGTGAATATGTTGATGTTGAGGTGGATACAATATCATATTTTGAGATTAAAGACTACATTAAAGAACTAGGGTATAACCCAAATTGCAAATTTAATATCCGGCCACCTAACAGTTGCATCTTAGGAGATATTGACAATGATGATATTCTCTTAGCAATGTGTAATTGTTTTCAAAATGGGGCTATTTTGGAAGTATATGTCCACATGCCTGAAGAGGAATCTGGTGCAACTTTTAATAAAGTTGGGACCACTGAAAATAGGCTAGTGAAAACATTGAATATAATGAAGTAGGTGAGGCTGATTTTAATGGGGTAGATGTATCACTAAATACTACCTCAAATATTCCTTCTACATCAAACCCAACAGCTCCAAATACTGATCCATCAGATTCTGAAGATAGTGAATACTTTGTAAAAGGATTTGATGAGTCAACTGAAGAGAGTGATGATTATGAAGATAGTGAACTACTTGAAGATGATCAATATGGAAGTGATGTTCATGAGGAGCTGATTCAACTGAGGGCTGAGAAAAGATCCTTTTTGAGGAGGAAAAGAAGGGAGAGAACTCTTGCAGAAGAAGTACCATGTGGTAATGCTGGAGCAGATCTTGGGTTTGATGAGACTGCTATCAATACAAATACTTTAGAAGGAAGGCTAGGGGGTGATGAACCATATTATGCAAGTTCTGATGCTTGTAGTTTTGAAACTGACACAGATGATAGCTGTCTTGAGGAAGGTGAAAAAATGAGGCTGAAACTGCCTAACACAAAAAGGAAAAAACATACCACAAACAGTGTCAAATTTGATCCCAACAATAAGAAGATTGTGTGGCAATTGGGTATGGTTTTTGAAAGTGTAAAAGAGTTTAGATTGGCACTCGCTAAGTATGCAATTCAAAGAAGGGTTCAGATTGAAAAGTGTGTGAATGAGCCAACTAGAGTAAGGGTGAGATGTTGCAAGGTAAATTGCAAATGGTTGTTATATGCAAGTTTGGACAGGAAGACTAATTACTTTGTTGTTAAGACTTACATGCCAATACATTTATGTCAAAAGACTTCTAGAAATTACTTGTGCAACTCTAAATTCATTACTAGTGTTTTTAAAGATAAAGTGATTGAACAACCAAATATCAGAGTGTTCAAGTTGCAAGAGTTAATCAGGAAAAAGTATAATGTGCATGTTGGTAAGACCACAACTAGAAGATCAAGAGCTAAAATTTTGAATGAAATTATGGGTGATCAAGTTAAGGAGTTTGGGGGAATTCTTGATTATAAGGATGAGTTGTTAAGGTCTAATCCTGGGAGTACTTGTGTGGTGAAGCTTGGTGAAGCTAATGAATCTGGTAGGGCAGTATTTGAAGCATTTTACATCTGTTTTGCTGCACTCAAGATGGCATTCATGTCAGCTAGAAAATGCATTGGTTTGGATGGTTGTTTCTTGAAGGGGTATGCAGGGGTCAATTACTTATTGCAGTGGCCAAAGATGACAATAATCAAATGCTTCCACTTGCATGGGCTGTAGTTGAAAATGAGAACACAAACAGTTGGAGTTGGTTTATTTCTCTATTGCAAGAAGACTTGGGATTAGGAGATGGAACAAGTTTCACCATTAATTGTGAAGTCAAGTCTGATGCAATAGATAATAATATATGTGAGAGCTTTAATGCTTGGATTTTGTCTGCAAGGCATAAAACCATTATTAGTATGCTTGAAGAGATAAGGATTAAGGTCATGACTAGGTTAGCTAGGTTACGTGAATTTCCAAACTCTTGGATAACCAACTTCTCTCCAATGGAAATGAAAGCATTAGAAGAAAATATTGATAAGTCAATGGCATGCAACATTGAGTTTAATGGAGTAACTGGATATGAGGTTTTGGATGGATACAAACAACACATTGTATGTTTAAGAAAGAGAGAGTGTAGTTGTAGATCTTGGATGTTGAAGGGAATACCATGTGCACACGCCTTAGCTGCAATGTTGCATAAACAATATGATCCACATGATTTCATTCATCCATGCTACTCTAAAGAGAGGTACTTGATGACTTACTCATATTTCATACAACCTATGAATAACATGCCAATGTCTCCAGAATCAAGAAATCCTCTTGTTTCTCCACCAGTGATCAAAAAAATGCCTGGCAAGCCTAGAAAGCTGAGAAGGAAAGAGGCTGGTGAAACTAAGGTGTCTGGTAAATTGTCTAAAACTGGACTAACTATGGCATGTAGTCTTTGCCATGTTAAAGGTCACAACAAAAGAAGTTGTCATTTATGAAGGATTGATGGAGTTGGCTCTACTATTGGGGAACAGAGAGCTACCCCTACTTCAAATGTTGAAGAACCATCAAGTTCAAGAAAGGGAAGGGGAAGGGGAAGACGAAAGGTACATTACTATTTTGTCACTTACTTTTAATGTTTAATCAAATTACTAATATAATATATGTTGTTTTGCAAATTAGAAATCAACAAACATTGAGAGTGATCCTGTTGCAAAAAGGGCGAGAGGCAAACCTAAAACTGCAAGTGCAAGTGCATCAAGGGTTGCACCTAGAACCACTGCACCTCCAACAACTTCAAGAACACCAAGACATAAAGCAAGTGCAAGTGCAAGTGCATCAAGGGACCGCACCTAGAACCACTGCACCTCCAATAACTTTAAGAACACTAAGACATGAAGAAAGTGCAACTGTAAGTGGTGTTGGTGTATCATCAAGAGCCTGGAGTGGTATTGGAAGGGGTAGGGGACTGGGAAGTGCAGCAAGAGGTATTAATCATCCATTTGAAAGTTGGTTTACATGTTCTCAAGGTAGTACAACACAGGGTGTAGACCAGAATACAAATGTTGCACCAAAGGAAACTGCTACTGCCAGGAAAGGAAAGGGTGTTGGAAACACAACTCAATTTAAAAGGCCAAGAGTAACTGGAATGGGTGTGTTTCAAGCTCAAAATGGTTTCAAAACTTTCAATGTAAGTATTGTGATGCATTCATATTGTTTGTTCCCTAATGACTTGATAATATCTGTTCTCTAATAACCTTAATTCTATAAAAATTTTGTAGCCTGGACTACCAAGTAGCAGAATATTTGCTGGACCAAAAAGAGTTTTGAGATCAAATGTTGTAACTGGGGATGTTGGTTTCAAACCAACAAGTGGATTGAAGTGGAAAGGAAATCAAGCAATTACAACTAGAAGGCTCCAGCAAATTAGAGATCAATCAAGACTTTCAAACCCAAATGCTTCCTTCTCTTCACAGTCTCGAGACCCATGGAAACTATAATGTTGATATCAATGGTGTTTTCTTAGTACTGCTTTGGTGGCCACTATAAGTGCTATTTTGTTTCATGATTGAAGGAAAAACAACTATTTCCTTTTTTTGTTATATGTATGTATGAAATAGTATTGAAATTCTGGGTACTTATGCAATGTGGAAACTTTGTTTTGCTTTTAAGTTCACTTTTAGAATCAACTTTGTACTGAAAATTTGCTCTTAAGTAATGAAATTCTGGACACTATTGCAATGTGACTTGTATTATTTATGTGAAGCTTTGTTTTTATTTGCGAGAATAGGTATTGCAATTTTGGGTACTTGTGCAATATGTTTTGTGTTATTTCTGTGTAGCTTTGTTGGGACAATAGGTACTGTGATTATACCTCTTGCTTTACTTCATTTTACAATTTCAAACACAAACAAATCATGACAAATAAAGAATTAAGACAATTTCACACATAAATAAATTCAAATTTTCATTACGGTAGATCAAATAAAGGTTTCAATACCACACAAAATTATGGCAATTTCATTTGATCCTTCAACCTACCAACTTGGGTTAGAAATGTAACAAATATAACAACAAAACAAATCATCAAACAACAAAGGAATTTCCCAAAACAACAACAGCCTTCATCCCTTTTCTTCATTTTCATCCCTTTCATCTTCTTCTCTTTCAAATCACCCACTTTTTTTACATTGCCATTATTGTCCTTTGAATTGATGTTGATATTTTCATAACAATTTTGAAGACTTTCACCTTCATCCTAAGAAATTTTCTCTTGTTTTGACTGTTCAATGTTGGAATTATCAAGTTGTTCCAATTGCATCTTCACACGCTCATATTTTTCTTCTAACTCCTTAATCCTATTCACCAATTTTGGAAGAATACACCGAAATTTTTCATTGACTATCTCCTTGTCTCTCCATCTAAAAAAAATACATTTCGTGGCCACATAGTGAGGACAAGACTAAAATCGTCTTTCGGGATTGCGATCTGACCAAAACGTCTGCATTTGCAATAAGATTCCATGCTTGCATCACACTTCCACATTGATCATTGATCATTGAATCATTCTCATCCATACACAACTTATTCAACTCGGATTTTGTCATAACCCTAACATTTATACATAAAAATTGTGAAAGAAATTTAAAATCAGAACTAATAATCGACATAAAAAGGTGTAAATAAAAAGAATATATTAAAAATTTACTTTACCTTTTCGAAGCAAGGAGTTGGATGATAATAGAGGTTTTTTTTCCTAAAGATGAAGAACATGATAAAGAAGAAGACAACTGAGTTAATATTTAATTTTTTCAAGTTTATTTTAACACGTGGCCAATTATTATTGATCAGTGCTGTCTAAAAACTGCACCCATGCACCTGACATAGGTGAAGTCACGGACATAGCCACGTAGGCCGAAAAGTGGTAAAAAACTAATTGAAAAAAATAAGTTCGGAGGGGTAATAGGACCTTAGTAAAGGTTAGGTGTGTCTGAGGGATTTTGGGCATAGGCTGCGGGGGGGGGGGGGGGGGGGGAGAGGGTATTTATGCATTTTTCCTAGTCCTTGAGTAACCCAAACCATCCAAGCTGCTTCAAATTAAAGTTTTTCTATTTGAAAATGTACTTTAGGTTATAATGAACGTGAATACCTCACAATGCACACTTTACAAGTAGTGTTTTCACATCTTCAAGACAGGTTTCAACTCCATGTCTTGAGTGAGGTAGTTCTCAAGCATCTTAAGCTATATAGACAAATCAAAAGACATCCCAAATCAATATGTGGAACATTATAATACACAACATATCACTTAGATCCTAACGATAATGTCAAAACTTATATTGTGATTAATATAGTTCTGAGCTTTTGAAAGCTCACACTCACACAATTACCTGGATAGAACACCTTTATGTGTCACTATAACAAAAATTCCTTTATGAACCACCTATAATGACTTGTCAGGCCTAAGACACTCTACGTTTCTATAGGTGTATTCGGTTTAGAATAACTCTGAAAAATCTTAATCTTCTTCCGATCAACTCTAATATCTTCATTACTTACCATGTGACCCAAGAAAGATACTAAATCAAACAGAAATTCACACTTGAATAACTTATCATACCACTTTTGTTCCTTCAAAACTTAAAGCATCATCTTCAAATGTAGTTCATGTTTTTCCCTAAGAAAAATATATAACAATATCGTCAATGAATACAATAACGGAGAAATCTAAGTACGACTTGAACATATGATTCATCAAGTTCATAAATATTGTCAATGCATTAGTCAAACCAAATGGTATAACAAAGAGCTCATAGTGCCCATATAGGCTAAAAGTTGTCCTGAAAATATCTGGAGCTATAATCTTCAACTTGTGATAACTCCATCCCAAGTCAATCTTTGAAAAGACAGAAGCACTCCATAGTTGATAAAAAGATCATTAATACAAGGAAAATAATATTTATTCTTGTTTGTAACATTGTTCAGCTGCCTATGTTCAATACACAAGCATTGTGCAATCCTTCTTATTCACAAATATGACAAGTGCACCCCTAGGTAGGACACTCAATCTATTAATTCTTTACTCAATAAATCCTGTAATTGTTCCTTCAACTTCCTCAACTCAACACGCGCTATATTCTATATGGAGAAATAGAAATAAATTGAGTATCTAATCTAAAATCAATACTTAAGTCAATACCCTTACCGTAAGGAATACCAGAAAAAATAGTAGGAAAAACATTACGAAACTCCCCAACTATATCAAACAACCATAACTCCTCACTTATCATTAGTTAGGTGTGTTTCCAGATATCGTAGAAAATATCTTGGAATAATCTTTCCAATGCCGCCAAGTTTGCGTGATTTCGAGTTCGTATTAGTGAGATATGACCATTTGAAATTGGGCTGTACAAATAAGGAAAGTCTAAAACCAAATTTTGGAAGGGTATTTTAGTCTTTTCCTTACCCAATTATTTTAACCATTTTTAGGAGTTTAATTAGGGTCAAATCAGAATTTGGTCAGTTTAGAAAATTGGAAATCTACTCTAAGACTTGGAGAAACGAGAAAAGAGGAGAAAGGAGAAAAGGCAAGATTCGTTAAGAGCGTTCAAGTTTGATTGTGGATTTCGCCAAGGATTTAATCCTATGAGGTATGTGAGATCACATAGAGTTGGGTTAATTCACCCACACACCAAACATTTTAATTCAGCGTGATTTTTGTCCAAAAAGATTGAGAATTTGATGTTCTTGAGTTGTGTTCATGAATTGTTTTCATTCTTGAACTTATATGGGATTGATGGGTTTTCTTGAGATGTTTTAGTGATGTAAATAGTTGTTTCAAGTTAGATTCTAACGTATATGGTTTGGGCATCTGAATCTAAGAAGATATTGAGAAAAGGAATTGGGTTTAATCGAATTAAGGTTAGAAATCGAGAAGAAAAATTTGTCAGATCGCAGCTGGGGAGGGTCTAGCGCGGCGCGCCCCATCTGTGCTAGAGAGGCTTGGGCGGCACACCTACAGTGCGTTAGAAATGATCCCCAGTAACTTAGGGGCTAGCGCAGCGCGCCAAGCTCAGGTCGTCTGCCCCCACCCGTTTTCAGTCGTTTAGCCTATTTAAGTCCTTCTAAAGTGTACTAACATTTCCTATTGATTCTAACTACTCTAAATGATTTCTAAACATCTAGAAATCATCCAGAAACATGAATCATAACCTTGAATCCATAAATTCAAATTCAAGGAAAGTTAAAAGTAAAGTCTAGGAAGTTCTTAGAGTCCTTTCAAAAAGTCTTTTGCAAATGCTTTAACTTTGTTTTAAGACTTAAAGTTCAAGTTGAGTGAAAAATGAAGTTCATTTCTTCAAAGAGTATATGCGGACTATGTAATCGCAAAGAGTTTAAAATGTTTTCACATTTAACCAAGAAAAGGAAACCTTGATTTCCAAAGAGCTTTGGAGCTAGTTTTCAAAAAAGAGTAAACGCTTTCACAATTAAGCAAGAAAGGAAACTTTGATTTCCAAGATAGACTTTGAGCTAAGGTTTTGAGCAATTATCTCAAATCACATAAAGAAATATGTTTTTAAACATAAGAGCTAGTATAATATTTTGGACAATTAGATGTTTGTTCTTGAGTTTCTATTTCCTGTTTTAATGGTTGAGACTTGAGTTGCCATTTTTGGCCAATGAATGTTATCTTGATACATTCTAAGTGTTTATAAAGCAGTTTAGTTTACTTTTACCTATTTTTCTTCATGAGTTAAGTCTTCCGCTGAGTAAGTAAGTCAAGCCAAGGTTTCACTTGGGGCAAGCAATGGTTCTCCAGTGCTAGTCCCGCCTAGAGTGTAGGCTCGGGTGTGATAAACTTGATATGAGAGCAAGGTTTTCAAGAGTCCTAGGGAGTCTATGAAGCCGTGTCTGTAGAGTCCTAGTTATCGGTGTGAAGCGCGCTACATCTATAATTAGGAGGCTACAACACTTAGGAAATTATTTCACTTCTTTCATACTCATTTTGTGTGTTAGAATTTAATCTCTAAAAAGTTTCCTTCTAACTCGTGTTTGCGCGTGTCTTTCAGATCATGCCTCCATGAAGAGCAGTCAGAGGTCATCCGGTTAGAAGGAATGTTGAACCACAGGAAGAAGGAATACCTAACGCACTAAAAGTGCTACCCCAATGAGTAGTCACCAATGCTAAGTTCCTTGAGGCTATCCAGATGTTGAGCCAAGTTGTGACCTACTAATCTGGGCAGCAGAGAGGGAATCGACAATAAGTAGCTGACACTTCGAGGATCTGTGAGTTCTTAAGGATGAATCCTCTAAGCTTCATAAGTTCAACTGTTACTGAGGATCCAAAGAATTTTGTTGAAGAACTTCAGAAAGTTTTCAAAATCATGCATGTTGCTGATATTGAGAGGGTGGAACTAGTTGTATACTAGATGAAGGGTGTCGCTAGGATATGGTTCGACCAATGAAAGAAGAACCGAGTTGAGGGAGCACTACCTGCGAGTTGGGCATGTTTTGAGGAGGATTTCTTAGGGCGCTTCTTTCCCCTATAACTGAAAGAGGCTAAGGTACTAGAGTTCCTCACACTTAAGAAGGATTATTTGAGCGTTCATGAGTATAGTCTGAGGTTTACACAACTTTCCCGGTATGCTCCGAAAATGGTTGCTGACATGAGAAGCAGAATGAGTTTGTTTGTTATTGGTCTATCTAGTCTGTCAAGTAAGGGAGGTAAGGCTGCAATGTTAATAGGTGACATAGATATAGCAAGGTTGATGATTTATGTGCAGCATGTTGAGGAAGAAAAGCTCAGGGATAGAGAAGAGTTTAAGAATAAGAGAGTTAAGACAGGGAATGAGTCCGGGTAACAAAAGAATAATGCCAACCGATCATCCTTCCAACAGAAACAGAAGGGACCTGCTCCATCATCTACTAGTGCACCTGCACCTAAGAACAAAAGTGAGTACAATAGTCAGAATTTCAGAGCCAAACCTGTCTATTCTTAGGGCAGTGTGGCACAAGGGGGTAATAAGCCTTCTCTATGTGCTAAGTGTAGTAGCAACCATTCAGGTACGTGTCATGATGGCTCCACTGGTTGCTTTAAGTGTGGCCAGAACAATCACTTCATGCAAGAGTGTCCAAAGAACAAGCAGAGTATCAGTAATGGGGGCAATAGAGCCCAGTCTTCTTCAGTTGCTCCACCAGACATAGCTGTACCTAGAGGATCTACTTCAGGTACAGGCGGAGGATCAAATCGCCTATACGCTATCACCAGACGCCAAGAGCAAGAGGATTCGCCAGATGTTGTCACTAGTATGATCCAAGTCTTTAAGTCTAATGTTTATGTTTTTCTAGACCCAAGAGTGAGTTAATCCTTTGTAACTCTGTATGTTGTGATGAATTTTGATATTATTCCTGAACAACTTAGTGAACCTTCAGTGTTTCTACATTTGTTGGTAAGTCTATTCTAGCAGAGAGAGAGTCTATCGTGATTGTCCCATTTTCGTCAATCACAAGAGTACCATGGTTGATTTAGTTGAGTTAGACATGGTAGATTTTGATATCATTCTCGGTATGGACTGGCTTCATGCATGTTATGCCTTAGTTGATTGTAGAACTCGAGTTGTCAAGTTAAAGTTTCCAAATGAGCCAGTCTTAGAGTGGAAAAGTAGTTCAACAGTGCCTAAGGGTCGTTTCATTTCATACCTTAAGGAAAGGATGTTCTAAGGGGTGTGTCTATCACCTGGTCTGAGTTAATGACTCTAATGTTGATATACCTCCTATTCAGTCAGTTCCAATAGTATAAGAGTTTCCAAAAGTCTTTTCAGATGATCTTCTTGTTGTTCCTCCTGAGAGAGAAATAAACTTTGGTATAGACATTCTTCCAGATACTCGTCCAATATATATTCCACCATATAGAATGGCACCAGCATAGTTGAAAGATCTCCTTGATAAGGGTTTTATTCGACAAAGTATCTCACCTTGGGGCGCTCCGATCTTATTTGTGAGAAAGAAAGATGTTTCCTTAGGATGTGTATAGATTACCGTCAGTTGAACAAGGCTATCATCAAGAATAAGTATCCTCTTCCTAGAATTGATGATCTTTTCAATCAGCTTCAGGGTGCTACATGTTTCTCTAAGATAGACCTCAAATCTGGCTACCATCAGTTAAGCGTAAGGGAATGTGATATTTCCAAAGACAGCTTTCAATGCTCGTTATGGTCATTATGAGTTCCTAGTTATGTCCTTTAATTTGACCAGTGTGCCTGCAACATTCATGGACCTTATGAATAGATTATTCAAACCTTATTTATATATGTTTGTTATCGTCTTCATTGATGACATACTAATCTATTCGAGGAATGAAGAAGATCATGCTAGTCATCTCAGAATAGTTCTCAAAACTCTAAAGGATAGAGAGTTATATGCCAAGTTCTCTAAGTGTGAGTTTTAGCTTGAGTATGTGGCATTCTTAGGCCACATTGTGTCTGGAGAAGGCATTAAAGTTGATACTCAAAAAATTGAGGCAGTGTAGAATTGGCCTAGACCTACATCTCCAACTGATATTAGGAGTTTCTTGGGTTTGGCTGGCTATTATAGAAGGTTTGAAGAGAGGTTCCCATCTATTTCATCCCCTTTGGCCAAGTTAACTCAGAAGACAGTGAAGTTTCAATGGTTTGAAGCTTGTGAGAGAAAAGCTTTCAGGAATTGAAAAAGAGGTTGACTATTGCCCTAGTATTGACTTTACCAGAAGGTACGCAAGGCTTTGTTGTATATTGTGATGCGTCTAGAGTTGGTTTGAGTTGTGTGCTAATGTAGAATGGCAAGGTTATAGCTTATGCCTCCAGACAGTTGAAAGTTCATGAGAGAAACTACCCAACCCATGATCTAGAGTTAGCTACCATAGTTTTTGCCTTGAAAATATGGCGTGATTATATTTATGGTGTTCATGTGGATATGTTCACTGATAACAAGAGCCTTCAATATGTGTTTACTCAGAAAGAGATTAATCTCAGACAAAGGAGGTGGTTGGAATTACTCAAGGATTATGACATGAATATTTTTTATCACCCAGCTAAGGCTAATGTTGTTATTGATGTCTTAAGAAGGTTGTCTATGGGTAGTTTGTCATGCCCCAAGGCTACACCTCGGACGTGGCTGGCACTCAAGAACCAGTGTTGACCCCCAAGAAAACCCTTGGCCTGGCTTACTTACTCAGCGGAAAACTTAAACATAAAAAATACAACTCGTGCAATAATCTTAAAAGATGATAACTTAGCCAAAATGGCAACTCAAGTCTTAAACGTATACAACTGAAAATGAATAAGACTAAAGAACTATCACTATCTGTCTATGAAGTCTCTAAAATAAGAAGGGATGTCGGGACAAGACCCTCGATCATTCTAACAATGAAATACTGAAAGCAAAGTAAAAAGAGTCCTCCGAAATGCAAGGAGGCTCACCAACTGACTCTGAGTGCTCAACCTGATCAATGAGGCGCTCTATGCTGATTCTAGTTACCTGTGTCTGCGTTATAAAACAATGCAGGCCAACTGGCATCAGTACATTGAATGTACGAGTATGCGAGTTGGAGTGCTAAACACAACATAGGGTTGAAAAGAATCTGAAAGGAACACTTACCTTGGCTTTACTCAACTCTTGAATAACATAACTCAATATAAAGCAATAAAGCATATGCAATATATAGAAAACTTGTAAAAACAATGGAAAACAACTTAGATCGTTAAAGAAAATGCAATAACAAGCTCCACTTTACTCATATAATAAAGTAATATAGTTTTTGTGGGAGTTTCTCTAACCGACAACCAACTCTATGAGCCTAAGTGGTGATACAATGTCTTGTCCACGCTGTCAGAACTGTACTATACTTTGCCTTCATATAGAATGTCTTAACTAAGTGGATCCACTAGTCTATGCTAAAAGCAACTTAATTAAGGAGTCATCTAAAAGGTATGATCCTATACTACACATGATAGCTACATGGTTTATGGAGACTTGAATTAATATGAACTCGCATCCCTATATAAGTGCTCAATACTACTCCAAAAATGTACTTAGCTCATATTATTTAAATCAAAACTTTTTTTCTTTTGTTTGAGATACTTACTCAAAACTTTAGCTTAAAAGCTCTCTTGGAAATCGGTGTTTCCCTTTTTTGTTCAAATGTGAAAACATTTTAAACTCTTGGGAATACTTAGTTCCCTTATAGCATTTTGAGAAATGAACTCAACTCTTTACTCTTTGCTTAACTCAAAACTTAAGTCTTAAAACAAAGTTAAAATGTTTGTGAAAGACTTTTGAAAACTTTATAAACTTCTCTTGACTTGCTTCTTAACTTCTAGACTTGACTCTTAACTTTCCTTGAATTGAATTATGGATTCAAGGTTCATGATATCATATTTATGGATAATTTCATGATGTTTAGATGTACCTAAGAGTGTTGTAATCAACTAGAAAACATAGGTGCATTGCTAAGGAACTAGTACGAAAATTTAGGAAACAAATGGGAAGAAATGGCGTCCCTAGAACTTTGAGAGGCGCGGGGCGCCAGAGGGAAAACTTCAGAGCCTTTCCTAGGGCACGCTGGCTGGCACGGCACCCCAAGGGTGAAACTTCAAAGAACCTTTTGGGGCGGGCTGGCAGGCGCGACACCCCACCCCTTTCCCCAGGTGTTTTACGATTTTTCTTGCTCGTTCTCCAACTCTAAACCCTCTAAACTCCAATGGTTATTTCCCCCAAACACTTAGAATCGATTAAACCCTCAAAATACATCAGATTCTACTCGAAATACACCTAAATACTTGAATCAATCACAAGAAAACTCCAACAACACAACCCACAAGAATTCAAACTAATTTTATCAAGAATTCAAAGGATTTACTTTCAAATCTAAAATACTTCGCTGAATTGAATCATGATTGGTGCATGGGTTAATTAACCCAATGCTATGTGATCTCACATACCTCGTAGGGATCACCCCTTGATGAAATCCACACGCAATTCTCAAAGAAATAGACGAATCTTGAACTTTCTTCTCTTTTCTCCTCTTCTCTCTTTTCTCCAAGCTCTAGTGTGAACTTCAACTTTTATAAACTGAATAAAATCTGATTTTACCCTAATTAAACTCCAAAAAATGAATTAAAACAATTGGGTAAGGAAAAGACTAAAATACCCTTCCAAAATCCCAATTGGACTTTCCTTAATCGAACATTCGAACTTCCAATGGGTATATCTCACTCATACGAACTTGGAATCGAGCAAACTCAGTGAAGTTGGAAAGATTATTCCAAGATATTTCCTACCATACCTGGAAACACACCTAACTCATCCTGAGCTAGGAGTTATGGTCGTTTGAAGTTGGCAAAAAACTCAACTTAACATACTTAACAAATTTCTGATTTTTATACTCATTCCAAAAATGGTTATTTCTAATTCTTAACTTCTTCCTAGTTATTTCAAATAGAGAGATGTTACAATTACCACCCATTTTGAGAAAGATAAGAAAGAGCTAGCTAGAGATGTGCATAGACTTGCACGCTTGGGAGTCCGACTAATGGATTCGACAGAAGGAGGAGTGGTGGTGATGAATGGGACTGAATCATCATTAGTGTTAGAAGTAAAAGAGAAGCAAGACCAAGATCCTATTTTGCTTGAATTGAAGGAAAATGTTCATAAGCAAAAAGATATTAGCTTTTGAACAAGGGGGAGATGGTGTATTGAGGTATCACAGTAGGTTGTGTGTACCAAGGGTGGATAAACTCCAAGAGAGGATCATGGAGAAAGCTCATAACTCTAGATATTCCATTCATCCGGCTTCAACAAAGATGCATTGCGATTTGAGAGAAGTTTATTGGTGGAGTAGTATAAGGAAGGGCATTGTAGAGTTTGTGGCTAAGTGTCTGAATTGCCAACAAGTTAAAGTAGTGCACCAAAGGCCCGGTGGTATAGTTTAGATTATAGCACTTCTGTAATGAAAGTGGGAGATAATTAATATGGATTTCATCACAGGTTTATCAAGGTCTCGCAGGCAGCATGACTCGATTTGGTTGATTGTTGATAGAATGACAAAATCAGCCCACTTTTTGCCGGTATAGACCACCCATACAGCGGAGGACTATTCCAAGTTGTATCTTCAAGTGGTAGTTAGACTTCATGGGGTGCCAGTTTCGATTATTTCAGATAGAAGTGCACAATTTACTGCACAGTTGTAGAAATATTTTCTAAAGGCTTGGGGGTTTAAAGGTGAACTTAAGTATTGCTTTTTATCCTCAGATAGATGGTCAAGAAGAGCTCACTATTCAGACCTTAGAGGATATGTTGAGGACTTGTGTGATTAATTTCAAAGGTAATTGGGATTATCACCTACCTCTTATTGAGTTTGCTTACAATAATAGTTACCACTCTAGCATCCAAATGGCTCTTTATGAAGCTCTTTATGGGAGAAAATGCAAATCTCCTATTGGATGGTTTGAAGTTGGTGAAACAGGGTTGATAGGACCAGATTTAGCTCATCAAGCTATGGAGAAGGTGAAAGTGACTCAAGAGAGGTTGAAAATGGCGCAGAGTTGTCGTAAATCCTACACCGATGTTAGGAGAAGAGAGTTAGAGTTTGAAGTAGATGATTGGGTATACTTGAAAGTTTCACCCATGAAGGGTGTTATGAGATTTGGTAAGAAGGGGAAGCTATTGGCCCTTACAGAATATCGAAAAAGGTAGGTAATGTAGCTTATGAATTGGAGCTACCACAAGAGTTAGCCGCGGTTCATTCGATTTTTCACATCTCCATATTGAAGAAGTACATGGACGATCCTTCATTGATCATACCAACTGAATATATTAGGATCAAGGATAACTTATCTTATGAAGAGATTTTGGTCCAAATTCTAGATCGCCAAGTTTGCAAGTTTAGGACTAAGCAAGTGGCATCAGTCAAAGTCCATTGGAGGAACCAATTTGTTGAGGAAGCTAATAAAGATATGAAGAAGAGATATCCACATCTCTTTGAAACCGGAGAAGTTCTAGACCAAGGTACTAATTCTCTTCTTAGTACTCTTTCATTTATAAGTTAGCATGTTGTAATTGCATTGTTTGTTGGGTGTTTGAGCTGAATGTTACATGTTACACACTTAGCCTACTAAGAGTAAGCTCATTCAACGACGAATGCTCCCAAAAGGGAGCTATTGTAACACCCCGAAACTAGAAAGAACTAGAAAGAAGTTAAAAAGTGGAAATAGTTATTTTTGGAAAGAATATAAAAATCTGGAAAATTTGTTAAGTATGTTAAGTTGGATTTTTGGTCAACTTAAAACGACCATAACTCCTAGATCAGGTTGAGTTAGGTGTGTTTCCAGATATCTTAGGAAAGATCTTGAAATAATATTTCCAACGCCATTTTTCAAATAAGGAAAGTCTAAAACCGAATTTTGAAAGGATATTTTAGTCTTTCCCTTACCCAATTATTTTGATCCATTTTTAGGAGTTTAATTGGGGTCAAATCAGAATTTGGTCAATTTAGAAAATTGGAAATCTACGCTAGGGCTTGGAGAAAGGAGAAAGGAGGAGAAAGAAGGAGAAAAGGCAAGATTCGTCAACAATGTTCAAGTTTGATTGTGGATTTCACCAAGGATTCAATCCTACGAGGTATGTGAGATCACAAAGCATTGGGTTAGTTCACCCACGCGCCAAACATGTTTAATTCAGCATGATTTTCGTCCAAAAAGATTAAGATTTTGTTGTTCTTGAATTGTTTTCATTCATGAACTTCTATGGGATTGATGGGTTTTCTTGAGATGTTTTAGCGATGCTAAGAGTTGTTTCGATTTAAATTCTAGTGTACATGTTTTGGGTATCTCAATCTAAGAAGATATTGAGAAAAGGAATTGGGTTTAATCGAATTAAGGTCAAAAATTGGGAAGAAAAATTCGTCAGATCGCACCTGGGGAGGGTCTGGTGCGGCGCGCCCCATCTACGCCAGAGAGGCTAGGGTGGAGCACCTGCAATACACTAGAAACGAGCCCTAGTAACTTAGGGGTTGGCGTGGCGCGCCAGGGATGTGCCCGAGTTATCTGCCCCCACCCGTTTTTCATCGTTTCGCTCGTTTAAGTCCTTCTAAAGTGTACTAATACTTCCTATTGATTCTAATAACTCTAAATGATTTCTAAACATCTAGAAATCATCCAGAAACATGAATCATAACCTTGAATCCATAAATTCAAATTCAAGAAAAGTTAAGAGCCGAGTCTAGGAAGTTCTTAGAGTCCTTTCAAAAAGTATTTTGCAAATGCATTTAACTTTGTTTTGAGACTTAAAGTTCAAGTTGAGCAAAGAGTAAAGAGTAAAGAATGAAGTTCATTTCTTCAAAGAGTATATGGGGACTAAGTAATCCCAAAGAGTTCAAAATGTTTTCACATTTAAACAAGAAAATGAAACCTTGATTTCCAAAGAGCCTTGGAGCTAGTTTTCAAAAAAGAGTAAACGCTTTCACAATTAAGCAAGAGATGAAACTTTGATTTCCAAGATAGCCTTTGCGCTCAGTTTTTGAGCAATTATCTCAAATCACAGAAAGAAGTATGTTTTTAAACATAAGAGCTAGTATCATATTTTGGGAGTAGTATTGAGCACCGATATGGGGGAGAGTTCAGACAACTCACAGCCCCCATAAACCATGTAGCCACCATGGGTAAAAAAAAAGGGTCATACTTTTTAGATGATTTCTTAGTGCTTTTTAGCATAGACTAGTGGATCCACTTAGTAGTCAGGTTCTATATCCTCGACAAGATATAGGACGGCCCTGGTAGCGTGAGGCAAAACGTTGTATCATCACAATAGCTCTTAAGTGATGGTTGTCAGTTATAGAAACTCTCACAGAAGTAATTGTATTCTTATATACACAGTTTAATTATATTTTTACATACATTTCAGAGTTATATTTGTATATTTGCATACATACAAAGTATTATTGTATTTCCAAAATACACAGAGTTGACATCCATGTTTTAAACAGCTTTTCTTTATATTGCACCTATTTTAAACTGTTTTATATTGAAATGAGTTCATTTAAGTTGAGTTGATTTGAGCCAGGTAAGTTCTTCAATTCCTTTCAAGCTTATGTCTTGTTTTAGAATTCCCCTCGCATACTCGTGCATTCAATGTACTGATATCATTTGGCCTGCATCTTCTTATTATAGAGACATAGGTAACCAGGATCAGCATCCAGCATATCGTTGATTCAGTTGAGCACTCAGAGTCTGTGGTGAGCTTTCTTGCTTTTCGGAGGATCCCTTTCATTTCTTTCAATATTATTATTAGTTCATTAGGATGTCATGGGTCTTGTCCTGATATCCAACTCAATTGTTTAGAGGCTTCATAGAAAAGATGTTTGTTCTTGAGTTTCTATTCCCTATTTTAATGGTTGAGACTTGAGTTGCCATTTTTGGCCAGTGAATGTTAAGTTGAGTTTTTAAAATATGTAATGGGAAGAGAATAAAATGATAAGTAAGGCAAATCAGAAGACTAAGAAAGAGAACTTGATAAAGAATTTTCTTTTTAAATATGACTATAGTTGTACATACATAATTCATTAGGCAAAATTATGATCAATTCTTGTGAATTTTTATTATGAACTTTTTGTAGCATCCTAAAACAAACACTATATACTTGAAGTTACTATTTATTTACATGCTAAAGTACATTCCTAAATTCAACATTACAATTAAAAGTATTGTAAAGAACGAAAATTTGATAACTTATTAAAAAAGTACTATCCAAGCAATGAATTAAAAAAAAATTGACAACAAAGTAGAGCATTGGTATAATTCTGAAGAAAAACTAAAGAAACTAAAAATATTATATCAATACTTTCATTTTCAAAAAATATATATATAAGGTCATAAATATATGTTTATATAAAACTTGAATGAAACAACACCTCTTTTAACTTTATATTAGAATACATCTTTTTAAATTTAAGAATTTTTATTTATTCTCACATTTTAATGCAATATTTAACTTATCTTTTTTGTTACCTCCTCTTTTTTGGTTTCTCCCTATTTTTATGTAACTAATGCATGTAAGAATTATTAAGAAAAAATAAAAAATAAATATGAGAATTAGTTCTTCAATTATTCATTAATAACTTATCATTTTTCCTATTTCCTCACCATAGACAAGGTGATATGGCACCTCTCTTTACCAAAGATCTTATTTATTTTTCTCTTTTTTTGGGGCAAATTTCACTATATTTTAATTTATTATTATTATTTTAATACGTGTCAATTACTACTCTCTCCATTCATTTATATTATTTATTGTAAAAACTTAGATGTCTCAAAATTTATTATTCCACTTATTCTTATTCTTTGTTGTAAATTTAAAGACCTAAATATTATCACTCCAACCTTTCGTTTCTCCATAAAGAATGAAAAATCTATATCTATCTATGTATAATATAAAGCAAGATATTAAAAAGTGATTTGACACCTCTCTTTTGCCAAGGATCCTATTTATTTATTTTTTCTCATTTTTGTTGTTGTTGTGATTTTCACTATATTTCTATTTATTAAGGCAAGAAGGCCGTGTTAGGGGAGTACCTAATTGTTGAGGCGCTGTTTAGGAAGATAATATCTGAAAAAGGTATCATGCTAGTAGTGACAAGATAATAAAAGATGAATACTTTAGGTCATAATAAGCTATCTATTGGTGTATCTATTCCTTCTTTAAAACAAGCTTTTATAAGTATTTCTATTCCTCCTAAATGTACATGTTTAATTTGTTCTTTACTTTTTATTTTTTGTACTTCCTTATTTAATTCTCTTTTGTTTATAATTGGTACTTCAGCTTTTCCTTGAGCATATTTACAATCTATAATATGTTCTTTCTGACTAATTATATAAAATTCTTCTTTATTTCTTTTAAAAGGATTTTTTATTAATGGTATATTAAATATTTTTTCTACACTTAAATCAATTTCTTTTCCTTTTACTTTTTCAAATATATTATTATCAAATATTATTTTTTGTTCTGAATAATCATCTGTCGTATATTCTTCTTGTATGATTTGTATATTATCTTCAGTCGTATATTCTTCTTGTATGATTTGTATATTATCTTCAGTCATCACATTGTTCTATTTCATTATCTATTTGATATTCTTCTTCATTATCAGATATTTCATAAATATTATCATCACTTTCTAATTCATAATCTGTGTATTCTAATTGTAAACAAATTTCTTCTTCTATAATTATTTCTGATATTTGTTTTTTACTCGGATTTTTTGGTATTTTACAGTCTTTTGCTAAATGTCCTAAGTTTCCACAATTATAACATTTACATTCACTTATACTTTTCTTTTTTCTATATGGGCGTTTAGATTTTGTATAGTACCTTTTTCTTGGGTTTCTATATTTATGTTTTGATTTTTTATATTTTTTAAATCTTTTCTTTTTATATTTTTTGTAATATTGGTCATTACAACCAAATTGTGGTGCTATCTTATCTCTACAACATGCTAAATTTTTTCTTATTGTTTTTTTCATTTTTATTTCTTCTCTATATTTTTCACATATGTTTGCATACCATTGTTTAACAAATTTTATTCTAGCTCCTAATGTATCTTGTAATCCTGCTTCTTCCCATGCTTTAATTATTTTTGAACTAAATGGTTCTGGTAATTTTGTAAAATATAAGTGCCTTATTCCTGGGCTTTCTTCTTTATTATAAACTCCTTTATAATAATATTCTTTGTATGCACAAGTATATTCTTCTAAGTAACACATATTACATATTCCTAATTTATTCATTAGATTTCTATTTATAATCTTATCTTTTTGACGTTCTTCTTCTTCTGTTGTCACCGGTTTCCCATTTTTGGATGGCATAGTTCTAGAAGTTTTCTCCTACTTTTCTCTATGCTAGTAGTGACAAGATAATAAAAGATGAATACTTTAGGTCATAATAAGCTATCATAAGAGTACCATATGGTAGACATGGAAGGCAGGAATGATAAATAATTTGATAAAAGAAAAAATAATAAATATGAACATAACAAATCCAATAACCATAGTAGTTGATAACAGTTATTTTGATGATAATCATAAAATACTTATTTTTAAGGTATTAGAAAAAATAATAGAACCTAATCTAAGAAGATTAATATGGGAAAAAATATTAAAATACGAAGAAGACGAGATAAATCACTTATTAAAACAAGAATGGTTTGATGACATAAGACATATAATACAAAGTACAGATTATTTAGATTACATATACTCATTAGACTATAATAGTGATTAACATAAAATGATTAACGAAGAATATTTTCAATTATGGAAAGAAATATCCACAGAAATAGACTCATGGGAACAAATTATAAAAACATATTTAGAAATGTATTTTAAAGCACAGGACCTACAATACTTAAAAATGCTTATAGAAGGAGCCCAAATTATTTTACATAAAAAGGAAAAAGAAGATGAATATTACAAAAAAACATTCACTTAATAAAAAGACTATGATAAAAATTAAACATAGCTCAAATTCCGACCTACCCCCCACATGCTCACTGCTAGGCTCTTCCTATTCTCAATCAATTAGAGATAAATAAAATCAGTTAATTGAACTGTCGAAATTCCGAAGGTATAATAAACAAAAATTTTATTTTTAAAATTATGTAATATATAATTATAATTTAATACAATAAATCAAACATTCTCGTATATCTATATAACTCTAACCAACAACATAACAATCCCATTGTGAAATGGTTGGTGATTAATTTGGTATTTAAAAACATTAGGACTTGAAAAGTTTTAGTTGTTCACAGTGAGATAAATCAATGGAAAACTAAAGATGGTCAATCTAAGGAAATTAAAGACCTTGAGAGATGAAGAAAATGTTGATGACTCTTTCCATCAAATTAATTAAGCATTTGTAGGTTAAGTTACATGATAACTTTACTAGTAATGTAGATATTCAATAAAATAATTCATGTATTTACAAGAAAACGTGATTAGTTACATAGAATTTGTGAGTTGTGACAAATAGTGAGGCAATTTGAATTGACATACTACATAAACATAATCCTTAACTTGACTTCAGCTGATAACTATGACCTTTAACTTCGAATGTGCACAAATAAACACTTAAACTCGGTATAAAATTGAACATATAGACACAATCGTCCGATATGGCGTCTTACATGACAATTTTGTGTCCTATGTGTATTATGTCACGTAGGACACGTGTGTCTACTTGTTTAATTTTATACAATTTTAAGTGTCTAGTTATGCACACTCAAAGTTGGGGGCATAGATGTCAATTGAAATCAAGTTAAATGACATATTTAATTTTACTTTTTTGTACAATGAACAATTTACATGTAAGAACTGATGTGATTAGCATCCAAACACCCTGATAGCCCTTTTGTTATGCATAGATGGAGTTAGAAGCTCCATTGTGTATCTACCAAAATCGATCCTTGTTAACGCTCAAGTATCCAGACATGACTTTCCCTCCGGTATTCCTCATACCGTCTATGAGGAAACACCACGTCGATCCCAATGCTCCAATGAAGAAATCAGCTTCACTTGCCAACAAAAAATTAACAAGAGGATAATTCGTGCTCGTCTCCCTCCCAAGACTGGCTTCATATGTTGCCATTGTCATGTTACCTGTTTGGCGTGTCACATTTGTGTAGTAAAACGTCCAATGAGGGTACAGTCTTGATTGATCTACAACTTCCTGTTATGTTGAACATGTGTGATTATGAAAATCAGGGTGAAAAACGACCAAGTATGAGAAAAGTGAGATCGATATACCTGCATTTCTGTCGAAAGCCAGATGCTCTTAAGATTAGGGAAGTGCTTTCTTATCCGCTCAGCAAGATGCATGTATTCTTTGAACCCTACAACTATCATCTCACATGCCTTGTCGCCCATTCGAACATGCATGCTCAGCATTGGCCTAGGACTCCAAGGTTTATGACTTGACCATACAAAACTTTCGATGTCATGTTTGGCCGCCTTCTCTACTCTCTGAGAAAGAAAATGACAAAAAGATCTTCTTTTTAATCATAAAGAATCACATTGAAACATCATATACGATCGATTTTCTACTTCTCCATGTGAACAAATAAGACTAATAATTGTCACAAATGTAATGATGGAACGGACATAGGAAAATAGAAGACATCTATATTAAATTGATTGACAAACGAGGATAAAAGAGCAAAGAGATGGCATGTATATCGCATAAACTCTATCACAATATTCACAATTGGATGAACAAGTAATAGCCCTGATGATGATATATCTTCTAGTCAAGAAGAGATCATGAACAGAGTTTGCTACCTCGGGAAAATCTCTAAATTGACTTTCAAGAACCATTCTCGCAGCTTCCCAGCCAAATGCTGCATGCCGTGCATGGTTTAGCAAGTTGCATGTGTACTCAGTCTGAAACCGCATTAGGTAGCGCACTGCCTGGAGAAGATACAGAAATCATGAAATGCATATGCTTGCTGATTTACCCATCGTTGATAAAGCTATTTGCTGAATGCACTAGAAAAAGCAACAGGCATCTACTACCTGAGCACGCCACCACCTCCTATCCATTTTGCGATGATAAGCAATTAAACTTCCATTAATATCTGTTGTTGGCTGCAAATAACTCCAAGGTTTTCCCCATGACCTGAAATTAAGATGCTATCAGTTGCATAAATTATATAATACTTTATCCATAGTTGCTATTGCAGGGTGTATATTAATTTTCACGATGGCATCTGTAATAGCTTTACCTGGGAGTGCGTCCAGACCATATCTCTTTAGAAGTATAGTTTTCTTTTATTGTTATGATCCCTTTTTCCCATGCTTCTTTTTGCTTCATGAGCTCAAAAGCACGATCTCTGCATTCCAGAGATGTTTCTGGAAGGAAGTAGCAAGACCAACTGGAGCGTGATGAACCTATGAAAGCAACATTGATAGAATTTCATGCCAATAGTCATATACAAATACATAAAGTAGCATATCAACATCAGGTATCAACTTCAAAATATATATAGGAAGAAACTCCATAGTCTTAACACTACATATTTTAATGTTTGTTTAGAGACCAATCAATTTTTGAAGGTTTAACAACAAAACAGGACGTATGCTATAGAACCAAACTAATAGGAAAGTTGTCACTTTTTGGTGCTCTCAAATCTCCTGTGTTTTCTACAACTATATTTGGTCAATTGTTGTTGAACTGGATGACCCAAAGGGATATAAAAGTGTAAAGAACATGCAGTGACAGTTAGAACTACCTTTACAACCATTGTGGTCAGCACGGTTATAATAGCTCGTAACAAGAACCCTTTTCTCATTGATTGCTATTGCAAGAAGACCACACATTCCAGCTATCTGGGCACCAATACCAAACCCGGGTGTTCTCTCCCAGTCAGCTATCAGAAACTTTACATTTCCATCACTGCAGTTCAAAGGATGTTGATGGAGCCATACGTCACGCTGCACCTTCCTCGTTAAGGGGTAATTCTCTTCATCTGAGCCCTTGATCTGCAATTCATTCTTATAGTTTTTAATAAGAAAAATTTAACTAGTACAGGTGTATCTTACAAATCGGGTTATGAATAGAAATAATGCATGACAAATATAACATACCCAGGGAGGATATGCTCCTTCAGATACTGTTTGATGTCTATAATATCGAAGCTGTTCATCTTCAGCTGTCCACGGGAAGTTATCTAACTGTCCCTTCCATATAGTCCATGGAGGGAAGCTATCATTTTGAAGTCGGGTATCAAGTCGTTCATTTGTTTCTGCACTTAGCTTGCAGTCCTCCAAGTGAGGTGCTTTTGGTAAGTTGGATTTTCCTTCATTTTCTGATTGATTCACTAAATTACCCCAAAATGAGTAGAGTAATGACACCCTCTCATGTACTCCCAGTGCCAACTTTTCGTGGGAAAAGAACCGCCTTTCTATATTCTTTTGTTTAACATTGTAGTCTCCACCTGTAACAAGGTCAGTACATAAGATTCATTTCTGGTTGTGTACTAATGACAGGAAGATGAAATAATATGTTGTTTAGTGCTTAAGAGACGACGATCACAACCAATTTTCTTCTCATTTACTATACTGGGAGTATCTTTAGAGTCACAACACAGGACGTTAATAAACACTAGCTTAATTACTGTTTTCTATTACACTAACTTTAGATTGTAATGACTAGGCAAAATAGTTATATCTCATAGTTTGATTTAATTTGTCAGCAATCATGCCGCTGCTAATCCAATATCCTATCTATGTCTATGAGATTGGTGTCCTCCCAAGTTGGTCGGACTGGGGTGCACATGTCCGATAATCTAGAGGTCGGATCCTTCATTTTTAGGATTCAGGGATATGGATGCATTGTATGGATATGAGTATGGGGATTCACCTAAAAATAGAGTTATAAAACCTAAATTATGAGATATTATGTGGAGAAACATTGAAGGAGATTTAAGTAAAAGGAGTGACATAGAAATTTCAACTTAGCTTTTGTATTGATTACAAAAATCATTAACTGTCCAGAGTTTTCCCATTGATTTTGATCAAAGTGCCCAAAATCGATCACCCGTGTCGACACGGAGTGAAAAATCCAAGCAACTTCGGTGTCTTCTGTTCTCAATAGAAAGGTATGACAAAAGTAAAAGTAGAGGCTTTATTTGGATTTGAATAAAAAGAAAGAGGTGAAATTCAAATAATTCCAAACTTAGGTTGCTTAAAAAACACTCTTGGTTTCCAAAACTGAAACCTTCAATATCATCGAATATATAAGTATAGAACAATCAAGCTCCATCATTATCAACAAAAACCAAAACATTGAAAGAGAAGGGAAGAAAAATGATGTCTACTTACTTATTAGGGTTGTTGAAGAAGAAGTGAATGTTGTAATTGGAGATGAAAGTGAAAGGCCACCAAATGAAGCAAGAAATAAAGAGGTGAGGCAAACACCTGAGAGAAAGCCAAGCACACAAATTTGGCATGGAAATGAGCTTCCTATTTGCAGAGCCCTCTGTGAAACAACTCTTTCAAGAGACCTCTGTTCCATATTTTCTTTCCTCAAAAGTTTGAACACACCTCCATGCTACTAATTATTTCTATCAGAAAGAAGAATTGAAAATCAAAACAAATTTCATTGGACCAACTTGTGTAGGAATTAATTAGGCGCAGTAATAGTTGTTGTACTTTTGTTCCAACTGCAAGAATAAATCTCATCAGTTTAATAGGCATAACATCTATGAAGAAAACACGTGATTAACAGTGATATATAGTTGATGAAGGAATAAATTACAACAACATCATATATATGGAGAATAACAAAACTTTTATTTACTGTGTTTTACACAAATATATAGTTAAAGCTGAAAGACCAAATGCATTTGATGATACCTGGTGGTAAAATTAAAATAGAGTCAGTAGACAGTAGTCGTTCGTGAGTAACAAATAATTTAGTGGAAGATACAAGACAAATACGTAGAACCACCATGCAAGCAGACACTTGTTTTTGTCTTCTTTTCTGCTGCAAAACATAATTTTATTTGTATAATTATAACAGAAACAAGCAAGAAAATAGGTGTTACTCACAAGAAAGGAGGAGATAAAGATAAGCATTTTCAGTTGAATAAAAAAGAAGTCATGCGAAAAGTTAGCCCACACACAACAAGACATTATCCAGCTGTAATGGAGTGCCACTCTTATTCACCAAATTCCTGCCTTCCTTCCTTTTTGCTTTATATAACTAATATTCCCTCTCCTTGCTTCCTATTCACTATTAGTAATTGACAGAGCTAATTTTATCAATTCATTCCTATTACAAAAATAAATAATATTTAATATCAAAATTAAAATAAATACAAAATCATAAGTTCTTTTAATGACTTTATAAATTAGATAAAAAAAATTAAAAATAGACGGAGAAAGTAATAAATGAAAGTATATATATAGATGGGACTCCCACACTCACACAATGACCGCTGATGGTGACGTCTGCTTTCCAGCAAAAAATCGACGTATTTCATTTTTCTTCTTTTATTTAATAAAAGGGCGTTTGGCTGGACTTGCCTAATTTTGTTCACTTCCTTGGATAGTTCAACTTATATTAATGTCACCTCCTAATTTTGTCTTCCAATTTCCTTTAAAACACACAATACAATTTTTTTATATATATAAACATAAGTTACAAGTTAGAATTTATGATTTTTATTATTTTATTTGAAATTACGAAATTGAACCGAAAATTGAATTAAGTCAAATTGAATAAAATCCAACTAATGATTTGATTGACTTGATTTGGTATTGAAAAAAAAAATCTTACTATACTTACTAGATTGATTTTAACTAAAAAAAAAATCACCATGAGGTCAAACTAATCCGACAATATATATATTAGTTTTAAAATTTATTTTATATATAAAAATATTTACTTGAATATAATTTCTAAATATTTTTTATACTTTTTCATAATTGTAATCTTTTATCATATTATTTCTAGATTTTGATACTTGAAATTTTGAATGGTCCAATAAATGTTATAATCCATAGATATTAGTAACTCTAATAAAGCTCGAATCAAAATCAAATCAATATTGATGATAACAAAATAAATTAATTCAACACTAAGAGTGACAATAATGTTGAATATTTGTTATTTAGTTTTACATTGACTTAAACATTTATGATACATAACCTAATTTTAAATTTTCTTTAATATTTAATCATGTACTTAAATATTTATTACTTATTAGACTTAATTTAGCATGTTTGAGTACTTTTAAATTATAATTATTTTCATTATGTCTTATTAATTTGCAATATTTATTTTATGCGTTTTCATTATTATTTTTTGTTGAATATTTTAGTGTCGGCACTGATATCATATTTTGTGTTATTTTCTTAAGAAACACCTTAGATAGTTGTATATTGATAGGACTAAAAAAAAACATTTGGAGCACAAGTTAATTATATATTTTTATAACACTTTATCGAAAAAATCTAAAAAAGATCGAAAAAACTCGAGGTTGAAAAACCTGAGTTTTATTAGCTTTAGTTCATGAATTTAAAAATTTAACACAAATAATTTGATTTGATATTTAAAAAATCTGAACCAACTCAACCATCTACACCCCTATTCATCTTATTCCAATATTATAAAATATGTAAAAATTATTTAACTTAAAACATCTAAAATAAGTCCATATACTTCTCTTCTTCTTTTTTTTTTAAAATACTGCGAAGCTAATGCACCAGTGGTGGACTGGTAGGTGGAAGTAGTTATGTTATTAGATGGACACGAAATATTAAAATGTATAGTTTTAGAAGTATATCATAAAATTTATGTAATTATAAAAACGTGGTATTAAATATAAAATGATATTTAAAATTTCATTGTTTTTAATTACTGAGTGATGTCACCTTTTAAGTAGATTTAATTAATAAAAAGATAGTACTACATAAAATAAATTTGAGGGAGTATATGGTTTGGGGATTTGGTTGTTCATACTCTCTGTCTTTTCTTTGAGTAAATTTTACGTAATCTCCTTAATCTTTAATAGTTTTAAAAAATAAAACTCCCTTCAGCTTTTTTGTGAGTTTTAGGATTATTTTTTTTAAAAAAAAATCTCATAATATCAAAATGAGTAGTCATATAATCATTTTATTCAAATTTATATGATATTTTTTGCTTTTCGAAATTTAAACAATACGAACTTTGATTAATATTTTAAAATACAATTTTAATTATATTTACATAAGAAGAACGGTAACTTATAGTACATATATCTAAATTTTAATATTAAAATATTAAATTGATCTAATTTAATTTAATTTTAAAAATTAATTAAGATAACTTAAAAAAATGAAAAGTAGTACATAAATTAGGAGGGAAAGAATAATATTATTTTTGTTTATGCTCACAAGTTCAATAAACAAAGTTAAGGTGGAGATAAAAATTAAAGGAATAATTAAAGTAGGAGGTTTCGTATGAATCAATCAAAATAAGGCATGCTAGTTGGTGCAATGAGAGCAACAAGTTTTATTTGTCTTAGAGTAAGGATTAAGACAATTTGAAGTCATTTTTCTCTTTTTGTTTTTATTTCTCATTTTCTTGATGGGCTATCACAAATTCTAATTAGCTCAACATTTTGAGCTTTACATTGCTCTTCAACTTTATATTATAATAAGTCATACCCTAAATGAAGTTCACCGTTTGACAAGTTAGACTTATTTCAATAGTTGAGCATTTTTATTTCCGATAAATAGAGGCGAACCTACATAGGTAGGTAAGGGTGTACGTGCACTGGTTAACTTTGGAAAGTATAGAATGACACTTTATACGACTGGTACAGACCAAAGTATTCGCCCTTGTGACCTTGGTTTGAGCCCAACCAGAATCATTTATAAGTTCTGAATTTAAAGGGGGTTTATTTATAACATTAAAATTGCTAGATAAGGGTTCGAACTCATGATCATTAATTAAGTAGAACAAACCCACCTTGACCATTGAAAGTTTGTCTAATGCTAAATTAAGATAATATTGGTACATTAAAGTCTTCAAATTTTGAGTTCGCCTCGGTCAATAAATTAAGAATTCGAGTTGATGTTGAAGAATTAATAGAAATACTAGGGAAACCAAAGAAGAAAGAAGTTCTGTTTTTGGTATTAGGCTATTAGCTCAAGTTATAACAGATGCCTCCAAATGATCACTAGAAGTGTGTGGTGGTTCTAGGTGTTCAGATGGTTGGGATATATGTTATTAATTATGTAATTTGAAATAATTTAGTATACAATAAGTATTTGTTTAATTTTAATAAAAATTTAGTGGATCATGTATTCATATGTATATCGTAGATGATTTAGTTTATAAAGTTTAGCTTATATATGAAAGATTATTAAATTATTAACTTTTGTAAGTATAAGTTTAGGTTCACAATCCAATATGAAAATTGAACAAAGTGCATAAGATTAAATATTATTTATCTTAATTATGGAAGAGGTATAGTTTTATGTTTTTTGTGTTAATATATTTTGTATGTATTTAACATACTTAGTAGAGATCAGTATTTTAAATTGACATGATAAATAAATTTTATAGCCCATTAAACAAATTTATACTCTTAGTCCAGTATAATTAAATTATTACTTGTGTTTATTGTGTAATCATTTAAAATTTATTAGATATAAATTCATAAAATTATCTTAATGTCTAAATAAATATTGTGGATTAATATAGTTGGATTAATTATTTAAGTTCAATACATATGAATTTAATTAAAGTCGAATTTCACTGATCTAGTCCATCAAATTAGGTTACAAATGATGAACTCGCCTTTTTTAGCTCAATATGACATCTTATTCTAGAGACTCAATTTGATGTCACATGTCAAATGAGGTAGCATGCCAAGTTAAATGAATAAGTAAATAGGATCATGAAACATGTCAAAATGACTTAACATGCATAGCCAAATCAAAGATCAATAAAAATGTGTTACGTATGTACAAGTGACATGTTCCGACCAATTAAGTATCGCCATGTCTCTTTAATCTGATTGTCCGAATGAAGTCCGTCCTCATCACATATCTTTCATTCGACAACATAAATAGAGATGCTCATAATTCACAAAATTCTCCAAAATTCTAACAAAAAAACATAGAGACTCTGTGGATCAAATGTCACAAATTTCTCAACAAGCTATAAATTCAAGCATTCAAGTTTAAAACACAACTCAAGATCAAGACCACTAAGTTTTCAAAGTGTCTATTTTGCCAACCATCCCTTGATACTTGTCTTTATATATATATATATATATATAAATTTGATTCTTAAAAACACTTTTTTAAAAAAATTTGCCAAACACAATTTGCTTATCAAAAACACTTTTCAATTGAATTAGCCAAATACAAATTATTATTATTTAAAAGCACTTTTTTCAAAAAACTATTTTAAAAAAAATGCTAAAAATAAGTATTTTTTAGCAGTAATACCAAATAGGCTCTTAATATAGTATTTGGATTCTCTTTCCTAAGTAAAGATAAAGTTCATGAATACTACATAGCAATAGACTAATCTATATATATAATAAATCTAGATATAGAATTAGTGATGTGTTATCTCTATATGGCCACTATTTTTATTTATTTATTTTTTTTTTTTTTTTTTTTTTGACATTTTCTCTTTTTCTTTGACAATCTCTATAATTTTAAAATAAACAAATTCTAATTGTATCTTGATTATTGGATTTAATAATGGACAACTGAAAAGACAACTCACATAAATGAAAAAAGATTAATGGCAAAACTAAAAATGATAATTAATCTGTAGAATAGAATGTGAAGGAATGAAAACTGAAAAGGCAAATATTAATTGTGATAAATTCATCAAACAATGACCATATAAATATATTACGAATAAGAAGAGGCTCACACAAGTTACGAGGTAAAAATGATTTGTGGTTGTTGGGTGTCAATTTTGTGTCCAATAAAAATTCATTCAAAATCAACAAACAATTGAAAGTAATTGTTGCGTTCAAAAGGAAATTCTACATATTGAAAGTTGGTGTTACTTTGATTTCAATGTATTTTTTTAAGTGCGTATTTTAATGGAATATTGATTTTGAATTTGGTAAAATAAACGTTGAGATGTATGTCTCTCTTCTATTCTTCATTTATCAATTTATTTGGCATTATATGTCTTGAAATTTTTAAATTTAATAAAAGAAAATTTATGAAGCATGTGTTGATGATGTCACCATTGCCTCTTGATTTTGCTTTCATAGAATCGATTTATCTGAAATGAAGGTTATACAAATAACTTTGTAATAATTTTGAAATAATAATTTTATTTGTAAAAGAGAGGTTGTTCGACTAAGGCCTAATATATATTTCATCGTTTTAGATTTAATGAAGCAATTCTTTGATTTAGTTTCTTTTTTGTCATATATGTATTTGTCTTATATATATTGGTCTTCACATATTTATGTTTTGCTTACTATAATTCTATCTCTCTCTCTCTCTCTCACACACACATATATATAAAGTAGTTTCATAACATAATATTTTTAACTAATCTATCTATATAATTATTGTTACGACTCAACCCATTGGGCCGTGTGGACACCTACATACTACCGCCTGAGTAGGAGAACCCTCATACCCAACAATTAAAACATACAGAAATTTGAAATAATGAAAATAAATATAATGATTTTTTTTAAAACAATATCCTTTAGACACACTTTTAATCCAAACTTGTAAGGAAAATGAACAACTCCCAAGGGTTTAGTCTAAACCGGTACAAGAGCTACTAAGAGTATAGACTGGCATATTAGAGAGAAGACACAACTCCCACCATGCGTAAGGAAGAGTAGAAGCTGTTGGAGAGTTCTTCATCTTCATCTAAGGGAGCATCATTAATCTGCATCCAGACTATGTCAAAAAGACATAGCAAGAGTAGTATCAATACAAAACACACTACCGGTAGGCATCACCGGTCAACCCGACGCCAACCACATAACATAAGAAACCAAATAGTAGAAATATACAATAGACCACTCGCTTCTCCACCTTTATCCTCTCTTAAAATACCCCTAAATTACACAAGGTTCTTGATCATAGCTTAGCCGTTCTAACACATTAACAAATCCCCAATTACCACTACAAGCACCCCAACTATCCGCTCACGTCATACCCTTACTTCCTTGTCACATTCTCAACCATGGTCACATAGTACATTACGTCACACTTTCTAATCACTAAAGACAATTACCTTACTCCAAGTGAATTCCACCTAAGCACTTACTTCACGTACCCTACCTCTATTTCTCGCCATTACGACACACGAACAACCCTTGCTATCCAATACTCGCCCCTTGAACACTTTACCCTTCCACTATATCTAACAAAACACAAGGAACAATCAAGTATAAACCGTCCTAACCTATATCCACTAAGTGCAGCCTATATAAGTCAACACAACCATATAGTCACAGACATATATCGAACATGTACCAAATTATGAACATTTACGAACAATGAACATCTTCATATTTCTCAAGCTACACAGTTATGCATATCATTGGTCCTCTCATGGAACCCAAACCCAAACAGTTAGCATACCGGAACGTGGTATTCTATCCAATAATTATGTCAAAACGTGGCAATCGATCCCATAGTTATGCCGGAACGTGGCAACCGATTCAAGTTAGTTATGCCGGAACGTGGCAACCGATCCAAGTTAGTTATGCCTGAACATGACAACCGATCCATTTTCCACACCACAATCACAAGTATATTCTCACAATCATATAAACTTCATGATTCATGGCGCTATTTATTCATATATCCCTATTTACAATAAGTGTAGTCAACACTACATACTTCGTATATCTACACGTATCACAATGAAAGCAAGAACAACATACATCACTAAATCATAGAATCATCACCCTCACAATGGACTATTCATCAACACTCCTCATGCAAAACCCTAATTCGTCCATACTCTGCCCTAATTCATTGTCTAAGGCTTCTTTCTAGGGTTTAAATCATAAATCATTCGGTGCACAAAGGTCTATGCATAAATTCTACCATTGATTTACATATATTATACAGTGAGCACAGATTTAAATTGCTCAATTCATAAAATCTAGCCTACCTGGGTGCCAAACAATTGCACGGAGTTTTGTCTTCGATTTTGATTTTTCGGGCTTCGTGATGGTGAATTTGGCCAAAAATCCACAAGATATCGCCATCCTTACGTTAGAAATCTTCTTCTCCTTCCTTCCCAAGCTTAGAACAGGTTTTCTGAGATTTCTAGGGTGTTTTACGACTTATTAAGGTATTTTAGGAAGATGGAGAAAATAAGATTTCTCGTAATTTACATTCTGCCTCGCCTATCCCGCCCTAGTGCTAGCTTACCCCGCCCTGGCGCCGCCGCCCTAGCGGCAACTACCCTTCTCTGGCGGGACAAAGACCCCAAATTTTCTCGAATTTTTGTTTCTCCTAAATACAACGGTTTGGGTCGTTACAATTATATAAAGTTAGGCATTAGAAATATGATACACAATTAATAGCACTGTATCAAACTTTATTTATATTTGTATATTGCAAGCTTGTATTTAGCTACTGTATAAATTCAAATGTATTAATTTTATCTTTTTCTTATAAATGCACTATTTTAAATTTTAAGAATATTGTATTAATGTCATACCAAATTTTGGAATTTGGTCTCCTAAATAATGGATACAGTTGATTGATTTTTTAAAAATTATTTTAGTTTTTCTTTTTCAATTTATATCTCTTTATTCTTTTAGAATTTATTTATTTAAGAGAAATGAAAAAATAATCACCCTTAAAAAATGTTAGTGTCACAATTCACACCAAGAAATAAATACCAAAAAAGAGACTTTAGAGAAGAAAAAAAAGTGGGTTACATCTCATATCTTTCAATTATCATATATTTTTCATTACTTATTTATTTTTATGTTATTTCTATATTCCAAAGTAAAATTGATTGTTTTTATTTAACATGGAATATCTTTCACATTCATTCTTTAAAGAATAGGATGTTGAAAGAACTGTAGAAAGTTGCTTTGTTTTGTTAAGTTGATTTCTTTTCTAAAAATTTGGTATGATATTAATTATCAATCTTATATTATCTTTTTTCTTGTCTTTTTTCTTTGATTTTTTTTATTGCAAGAAAAAAAGGTGTAAAGAAAAATGAACATTTACATTTGGTTAATTTGTTAATCAGTAGTCACAACTCACAATATGAAAGACTTCATTTTATCTTTTCTATAATTAATTCTCAATTTTAAGAAATGATAGTAACTTATTTTGATATTAATTTTAATCTAATAAATTAGCCTAATATGTGGTTATGAGTTTGTCAATATTTGGCTAACCTTTTCATATTACACATTGATAAAATTAGCACACCCTTTCATATTTCATTTTAATGAAGGATAACAGAATCCTTACATGCTCCATTGCAGTCACCATTTTCTTTAATTCAAATACTAAAATATGATGAACTTGCATTATGCTCAAGTATGGTCATGACTATCATTACTATCCATTGAAAGATAAACTTAGACGAGTTGGACATGAGTTTAATTTGTTTGGGTTAAGATAGTTAGAGGTCGGACATGATTTAAGATTGAATGATAGATTATTTCTTTTTTAAAATGGGTAATTTCATTTAATTTAAAATTTTCTATACAATGTCGGGCATGAGTTTAATTTGTTTGGGTTAAGATAGTTAGAGGTCGGACATGAGGTAAGATCGAATGATGGATTATTTCTTTTTTAAAATGTGTAGTTTCATATTAATTAGAGTTTTCTATCCAATTGAAGAGTACGAATCACAAATTTGTAGATGATGGATATGAATGACAAGTTATACTAGGGTAAAGCCAACTATTAAACAAAAATTTAGGGATATTTTTTTTACCTCCTTCCTACAATTAAATCAAGAGATAATGCAGACAATATAATACAGTGAACATATAATTAATCGGAAAGAAAGTTGATTCTAACACATATATTATAACACTTGCACGAAGCGCTGCTACGTTCCCTAGTTTGTATAAAAATAAAAATTCTAGTGAAATATACAAATAGAGCAAGACATAGCTATTGAAACTAAAACTACGTTACGTAATTAGGCAAACTATAGCTAAGTAAACTCATTATGTTTCAACTCTTAGATATTTATGAAATTTTCACTTAAGTTTATTATTTTAAAGCAAAAGAATAAAGAAAAGTTCATAAATATTGCATAACAGTAGAAAAATTTAACATGGAATGAATTATATATATATATATATATATATATATATATATATATATATATATATACACACTACCTTAAAAGCATAAATTTCCAAACTTGAATGTTGAATTACTATAATACCCCTAATAAAAAATGCTCAATATATTTTATTTATTAATTTAATTATTTGTATTATATTAAAAATGCATACCTTTTCACATTAAAGGGTTGTGATTTTTTCAAAGAGTTGTGACTTTTTCAAAAGGTTGCGATTTTTTTGATGGGTTATGACATTTTCGATGAGTTGTGACTTTCCGAAGGGTTGTGATTTTTTCAAAGGGTTGTGACTTTTCCAAAGGGTTGTGCCTTTTTCAATGAGTTGTGACTTTTTCAAAGTGTTGTGACTTTTTCAATGAACAGTGACTTTTTTGAAAGGTTGTGGCTTTTCTGATAAGGCACAATTAACACCTATTCATACTACTATTTGTTAGCTATAAATAGAGGAGTTTCCTCTCACTTTTAACCTACAATTTTTTTTTTGTTTTATACTCTTCTTCTTCTTAAAAAAAACCTGAAGGGTTATTTGCAACAGTTAATTAAGTTAAAAATTCAACGAAATTCGAGGTATCACATAAGAAAGAGTTGGTGAACTAATTATAGCAAATCATTCAATTCACACTCATATTTTTCTTACGATTTTCATGAGTTAACACTGACGAAAAGTTGTGAGAAAGACAATAATAATAAACAAATATGAAAAAGTCATATGATTTGAGTAAGATATTTCTTCTTTATTTTTTCATTTTTTATACTCTTACCCTCACGGAGGAGTTTCATTCTAATTTTACTAAAACAACGGGCATCAACATAGTCCATTGAATTAATAGATTGGATGTTAAATCCACTATTTCAAAAATAGATTTTAACTTTTACTTATAATATGATAATATAGTCATGATAATAATTAATTTTTAATAGATATGTAAGTAAAAATGAACGAATCAAGTAAAGTTTTGGTGACGAGATTTCAATCAAATGGAACACTATAGTGAATATAGCATGAACATATATCTTTGTCTTCCTTCTTTGTTGGTTATGTATTGTTTTCTTTTTTATATTTATATTGACTATAGAATTTTTTTTGGTTTGAATTTCTCTTATTTTTTGTTCACTTTAATTTGAGAAAATGTTATGTCACAACATACATTTCTTGCTAGCTATATAAAAATAGATAGGAAAATAGTGATTGATCATAAAATAATCTTAAATCAAATTAAAGATTCTATAAATAATACTGAATTTTATTCATATATTAACTTTTATTATTGAAAAAATTTAATATTTTATATTACGATACATCTCCTATTAGATACTAGATTCTTTCATTAGAAATCAATAATATGATATGTATGCGTCATAAACAAGGAGAAAACTACAATTCTACAAAGATAAGGTAGAAACTTAAAGAAATGAAAAAAAATTCACCAAAGGTGATGTTCATATATTATAATTAAACACACACACGCACTCATGCACGCACGCACACACGCACACACGCACACACGTGCACACACACACACACACTGAAATTATTTCAACATTGAACCTTGGACATATAAGAGTTTCGAATTGAATCTCTTTAGAAAGAAGATCTTTTGTCTCATGGTAGCCTGCTCTAGTCCACACACAAGCACACATGCACACATGCACGCACACACGCATAGACACAAACACACACGCGCGCACACACAGAATTGGTCAAGCAAAATATTTGACATACACTCAAACCACTATTTAACCACCATTTGTTATAACAACAAAGTACCTCTTTTTTGTTGTTGTAAAATTACCTCTCTATGATAGTCTTACTCAAGTATTAATTGAGTAATAATATTTTGTAAAAGATAGGTTGCGTATAAAGATAAAATATTGAACTATTTATGGTAATCCTTGTTAGTGTCATGCACATACTATATTTCAAGTATGAATATTTAAGAGAAAAATTGTACTTAAATGGTGTCCATCATTTATGTTCATACCTCAAGAGGCAAGGTTATTGGTGACATTTTTTGTATTGATATTTTTTTCTAAATTTTGTTGGTTAGATTTGTTTACAAAACTGAGTGAACTCAAAAATACTACTAAAGAAATGTCACTTTCTCCCCCCACATTTAAACTTTGAATGTATTTTGAAATGTTCAATGATATCTGGCCATTTTGATCTAAATACAAGTAACTCTAAGACAATTTGTATTAATTACTTAAAAACACTTGTCATGTGTTCTTTCAATTATAATTATTTACTAACAAGATTTAATTTAGTAATATTAATTCTATTTTACAGCATTGTATACTATATATACAATACACACGTGCAACGCACGTGCCGTGAAACTAGTGTGTGTGTGTGTGTGTGTGTGTGTGTGTGTGTGTGTGTGTATATATATATATATATATATATATATATATATATATATAAAAGAGAACCCTAGGTCTACCTACGTGGTGCCATCACAAATCAGGATTTCCTTTTAATTTATTTATTTCTAAAACTAGCCTTCTTCTCCTCTCAAAAACTTTCACAATCGTCAATACCATCTTACAAATTAGGTCTATCTTCTAAATGTATAAATATGACTTCTCCTTTGAACTTACTTAAGTAATTGATCGCCAGATAAGAACACTAGGCCAAACTTAATCCTATGTATACTTGCATTGTTGCATGCATTAGTCTACCCTTTTTCGATAATCTTACTTTACCTTTGTTGATTTGAGTTAATCATTTTTTTTTATCTTGGGGTGGTACAATATATATTGAAGATCAATTTATATTTATTAGAAATTTGAATTGATATTGAAGTACACGTTGTTGGATTTAAAAGGTGAGAATGAAATAAGAAGAGTTGCTACTTTCATGAAAAGTAATGACTTTTATGAAAAGTTGTGACTTTTCTGAAGAGTTTCGACTTTTATGAAAGGTTAAACTTTCAGAAGGGTTGTAACTTTTTCAAATAGTTGTGGCCTTTCCAATAAGACACAATAAATATTTGTTCACACTACCCTTTGTTGTCTATAAATGAGGGATTTTCTCCCATTTTAAAACATTGAAAATTCTAAACTTCCTCTTCTGCACAATTAAATATTTGTGTACTTCGCTCCTATTGAGTGGCTCATTGACACCATTGTTTTTGTACTAATACACTTATGAATAGAATCGTTCTATCCCGAGGGGATCTATTCCTTTAAACCTCGGTACCAGAGGGTAATAATTTTCTTAAGGGGACACTGTGCATTTAGTGGACTCAGTTTTTTCTTTCTGCTTCATTCTATTGCTACACATCCCGATATATATTTTACAGTCATTAATTTATGCTTATGTTATTAATTGATATTTTTGAGTACATGCTTTAAACTTTGTTGTTTATGTTTCTGCAAAGTTATTGTTATAAGTATTTGTTAGTATAGTTTGTTGAGTATTCACCCAAGTTTTCTCTACTGTAATTGTTGAAGGTACAATAAAAAAATCCCTTAAAGATCTATATTACCATCACTTGAAGACAAAATTAAAATGTGGTATGTTATTGTAAGGAAATAGAGACCTTAAAAACCTTATCATACATTGATGTGCGAAGTGAACCAGTTAAAAAAGAAAAATTTAATAAACTTTTGACATTGCTTCAAGGATGTTGTGTCGAATGACATATAGAGGAATATGACTAGACTGAAGCCTCTTTTAATTCCAAAGACATAGATAACTACACAATAAATTAATTTTCCATTTTCAATATGAAGTATGGATAGATTCTCAAGTTTACTGCAAGTTGTAAATAATTTTTTTGAAGGAATAAATGTGTTTCTCGACAATGCGATTGGAATAGAATTGTAGTTTCAAATTGAAATTCATCACTCTGGTATGTTGATTTTTAAAAAGCACCCAAACAAATTGAATATTTTTCCTTTTCAAGTATATATGATAAGTTGAATTGTGGTCCAATATGATACATTTTTCCTTTTATTTTCTAAATTAATAATTTCTTATGATACATTTAAATTAGGAACTTTAAAATGATTATGTAAAGCAAAAGGTAGCGCTGAATTTTCTACACATCAAAATTAGAATTTTTGTTTACTTTTTTCAGCCTTTTAAAATTTATTTATCCCATCACCAACAATTATTTATTTATTAGAAAATTCAATATCTCAAGTTGATGTTTGTTTAATTCCCCAAAAATATCAAATGGTAACACTTCCAAGAAGCAAAAGGATAATTTATAAAATTATTAATGTTCGTTAGTACATAATCTTGTATGTAAGATAATATAGTGTTTTAGTTTTAATGACCTATAGTTTTTAAGTATTATTTTATAAATTCCGTGAAATTGAATTCCCGCATGAAGCGCAGGTAATTCTACTAGTAATTTATATAATATAAAATCTTAATTGATTTTAAAGTCCTAAATTGTAGTACTATGCACAAATAAGACATAATTTAATTTAAAAAAGAGTTCGTTAATTTCGAAGTTTTAAATATTAAGAAATTAATAATAAAATGACTTTTATCTAATGTAAAATCTATTTTAAAGGGTAAAGAACGTGACTACAATAATAAGAGTTCCTCTTAAATTTTGACTTATGGAAATCCCTCAACACTAACATATCTCATATAATCCTATAAGTGGGTGTAGGAAAATAGAGTTATGTACAGACCTTACTGCTACTCATAATAAAGAGATTGTTTCCAATAAACCCTTGTCTCAAGGAAAAGTATATCAAAGGCCAATTGAAAAAGAAATTTCTTAGGGAAAATTTTCAAAAATAGCAAATATTAGGCACTCTATAGCTATAGTTTGCTTAATTACGAATAATAGCAAAATGTTAGGAGAGAGAGGAGAGAGGCGAGCTAGATTTGGGAGAGAGTATATTTTTTTGCAGATTTTAGAGAAAACAAATACAAAAATAAATTGGTTTGTATCAAAATGTATACTTATTTAAGAGGAGAGAGACAAGCAAGATCAAAAGAGGGAGAAGAGAGGATTGTATTTATTTTGCATTGTATTTATGTATTCGTTTTGTATCAATTGTATTCGAAATACAATAAATTATATTTTGTATTTATTTTGCATTGTATTCTTTATTTATTTATTATCAATTGTATTCAAAATACAATTGTATTCTTCCTCTCTTTGATTGGATACAAATACATTTGAAAGAGAGGATGGATGCATGTTGTATTCGTATGAATACAAATACAATTAATACAAAATATAGTTTTTCAATACAATAGAAATAAAATACGAAACTATCACCTATAATTAATTGAATACAATTGATACATAATTCATTTGAATGAATTTCTTCTTATTGTCAGAAGAGAGACACACATAGAGAGAGAGAGGCAAAGGAGAGAGGGGAGGAGTTTGCTATAAAAACAACATATTGCTCTTTTTTTTTTTTTTTTTTTTTTATAATATTTTTAAACAATAGTTATTTTCTATAAATAAATTTTAATTTTGACTAGTTCCATAATTTTTCCATTTCTCAGTGGGTGGTAAATATATTCTAGTACAAATTTTAACCTTGCAATCGAGCTAGTATATGATAGAAGTAGTAAAGAGTTGAGCAATCATTCGCAAAAGTAATTTAGGAATGTTAACTGACACAAACAATTGACTTACTAACAAGAGAGTTACATGCAAAAGTTTAACAACATTAACATGAGGAGGTTAACAAATACGACAATAATGATACAAATGAGTCATCCTGGATAGCACGTAGTACACTTCCCTTCATTGAAGGAACTTTAGTACTTAAGGGCTTGGCAGAGGTGGCAATGGTATTGGCAACTGTGGCAGAGGTAGCTGAGGTTTGGGAAGTTCTGGCATAGGTAATGGCAACTCCGGTTTGGGCAAAGGTGGCATCTGAGGGTTTGGAAGTTGTGGCAGAGGAAGATTAGGCATAGGTAATGTGGGCAATCCAGGCTGTGTCAGTGGAAGATTGGGCATAGGTAATGTGGGCAATCCGGGCTGTGGCAGTGGTAGATTGGGCATAGGTAATGTGGGCAATCCAGGCTGCGGCAGTGGAAGATTGGGCATAGGTAATGTTGGTAGCTCGGGTTTTGGGAGGCCAATGGGCAGATCTGGCAAAGTTGTGTCCAAAAGATGGCGAGCCTCAACTTGAATTACATGGCCGCTGATTGATGATAAGACAACAAGGAAGAGAAGGTAAAGAGACTGATGAGCCATTGTTATAGCAGATGATTTAAACAGTTTCTTGAGCTTTGGTGGATGAAGACTGAGGCTTATATAGAAAGCAGAGTGTGAATTTGTTTGGTGGGGAAAAAAATTGGGCTGGTTTATCAGTAATATTATCAAGAATATTTTTATGGTCTCTGTTTTTCACCCAAGTACACCTGTATAATTTAGGGGGGGAGATAAAAGACAGCTCACAATTTAACAGCTATGAGAGCCAATAGGAATACATTCATTAAGCAGACAGAGACAAAGCAACCAAAAAAGACAGATAAGGAAAAGAGAAACTGGAAGATAAGTTACAGAAAACGAAAGGCAGGGAGCTTATTGTACAAGTTCAGGAATTTCTGAACACAACTATGTTATCCATGAGAAGAGTCTAGTGGTTAATCAATCGTCCTTTCCCCTCTTTCCATGCGTCATGCATCTTCTCATCCGCAATGTGACGAGTGAAAATTTTACAAAACCAATAGTATTATAGTTGATTCTAATAATATTGCAATTTACACATTCCAGGAAAGAAAAAGTGGGCCTCCCTTTCCCCAATATTATATCTGCATCTATATGAGAGTAAACAATGTAGGGGTATAATGATGAATTGACTCAGTAATCACTGAATGATGAACTCTATTTTCAGAATATTTACATGCGAATCATATCAATTGTTTAAAAAGGGTATCTTTATAATGTTAAAACAAGTGTTGATTCCTCTACTTTCTTGGGAAACCATCACGCAGCACTCATCTACTCATCAATGTACAGTGGCTTGAGAACTATTTTAGCATCTATGCAAGGCCTCGTCAACTAAAAGATTACATGCAAGTTCAATAAGTTTAGACTTGAGGAAACCAGACTTCCCCCACAGGGAGCAAAATTATCTGCAGTGACAGGATACAGATGATTTATGCCCTAATGCCATATGAAGATCATTGTTTTCCATCAGTAGGAAAGCAAACAGAACAAATGCTTATATTTAATCGGATCCAAGGTCATTCAATCAAATACAACACCTTAAGAAAAACTGCCCATTCAAATTATGATAACTAAAGTTAGCACCTGACTCCACCAGCAATTAGCTTTTTGCTTCTCAAATGAGCATAAGAATGTTGTCTAAACTCTTGATTAAGTTATACAATAATTTTTCAGCCATAGTGCAGCAGATTTCAGTACATGAAACTCACCTGTGAGAAGGTATTGAGCCATTTGTCTCCGCATATCAAGTTTTCCAACCATGCAGAGAGTAGGCAGCTCCAATGATTGAATAGGCAAAAGTGAAAAGTTCAAGAGTGTGCCAAATGAACAGAGTAATATAGAGGACACATAGTATTATAATAATGAACGGAGTAATATGCTGGATTGAAGTAATAAGCACAATTCTTTCTAGGGGTAAACAGAACATAAATACCGAAAAACTGAAAACCGGACCAAACCAAACTAATTCGGTTCTTCGATTTCGGTTCTATTTTTCTAAAACTTCGCTATTCGTATCTCGGTTATAGGGTCCAGTTCACCGAAATTTTATTACAAAAATTTATTACTTCTGCCTGGCTAATTACTGCTACTAACAACAACATACCCATTATAATTCCACAAGTTGGGACAGAAGAAGGTGTGATGTATGCAGCCTTACTCCTGCCTTGTGAAGGTAGAAAGGTTGTTTCTAACAGATCCTCAGCTCAAGTAAAGCATATAAAAATCAAGTATGTAAAGCAAACACAGTCGAAGAAGTGATGCTGAAAACAATAAAGAAAAGGCTAGTAGCAACAACAAAACAATACAATAATTGAAGCAAAGGAAATAACCAGTCTACTAATATCAAAGAATAAGATGGTGAGAGAGTAATAATAACAATATTGAAAAGGCGAACTAGACAACGCTCAACCTACTACCCTTCTATCCTAATCCTCGACATCCATATCTTTCTATCTACAGTCATGTCCTAGATGAGCTGCAAGTGAGTCATGCCTTGTCTAAAACTACTGCTACTGCTAATACAGGGCAGTGAGGTTATTATCAGAAGCCTGTATATTATTGGCTGCAAAAATGGATGAAAACAGAGGAAAAGTGCCAGCATTATCAGAATTATCCTATGAAAATTTATTACTTAATTACGACTGACATAAGGAGAATGGAGTTTTTGGTTCTTGATGTACTGAGTTGGAATATGAGTTGTGCCACTCCTTTTGCTTTCACAAAAAAATTTGTATCAACATTCTGTAGAAAGGTTTCAAGAAAACGCTATTCTAGAATTAGAACTGTTGAAATCATCATGATTGTTCTTAAAAGTAATTAATAAATTCCGAGGTTCGTTAAATTCCACTGTTTTCTGATCATCAGTTAATAAGAGTATTAATTCAACTTTTGCCTTATATTATAGTTGAACTTATTTAACCAGATGTGAGGTTAATGAATCATAATACAGAAACCATCTGTAATAGCAGCAGCTGCAACATTATTAGCAGTAATCCATTTGGAAATTTTAAAAAAGAGAAAATTAGGCAAGGTGACCATTCGACCATAGTTCTTACCCAAAAATAGCCCAATTATGGCTTATTTCTAGATATAAGCGCATAGCCTTATTTTCGTTCTTTGTTTTCTCCTCCGTCTCTCTCCTCTCTACCGAACAACATGACCTCTTCCTTCGTCTCTTATACAAAAAATAAACTCCAGTTCCAGTGTCTCATTCCATTTCTTCTTCTTCTTCTTCTTCAACAATGCCATGCATTGGAGAATCTATGTTTTGGACGGCAAAAGAAGACATTTGACAAAAGGCAACAAGGGTCGGCCTTGCCACAAGGTGAGGCGAGTGGCGAGGTGTTCACCTTTTTGAAGTGCGGCTCCAATTAATACAAAAAAATTATAATATTTAATTGCATATATAAAAAATCAAAATCTCAATTGCAATAACATATTAGCAAATATTTGAATTGAAAAATTAAAAATAGATGGTACATATTGTAAGTCTAGAACTTGAATGAGAAAAAAATAGAATAAAAGTCAAATAGAGATGGAAGTAACTCTGAAGCCTGAAGAAGGAAAAAAAATAGAGGAAGAAGAAATCTGAAGAAGAAAAAGAAAGAAATTAGAAGAAGAAAAGAAGAAATACATATTGGTTGGACTTTGGAGTTGCTGGAAAAGTCCGCCTGGTCACGGATGACTAGTTGGAGTCGGAGAATACATGGCATGGTCGCCTGTGTTTAAGAAAATACAAAAAGCGACACATCTCGCCTTTGTCGCCATTGTCTCCATGGCATCTCCTTTTAAAGATTGCCTCGTCACAAAGCTGAAAGGGGATGAAGGGTTGTCTCGCTTCATTGGCAACGAGGCAATCACCTTTCACAACACTAGGAGAATCTAATGAGAAACTCAATTATTTGATTGGCGATGCCATGGTTGCGATCGGTGGTGAACAAAATTGTAGAAGCTGGCGGTGCCAGCAATATAAGAGTCTCGCACAACCTTCGCTATTACACCCATTCCGTCATCCAACAAACCTCTAATGTAGTTTTGGTGGTGCCAAATTATTCCTTGATCGTAAGTATGACAAGTTCTTTTCTCCTCTCTCCATGTCTGGAGGTCTACTTTGCGAGATAGATTAATGTCGATTGGAAATGTTTCAAACCGATTTGAGCAGTTTAATAGTTGATGAAGAAGACAGTTTCAAACCGATTCGAGCAATTGAATAGTTGATGAAGAAGACAACCTGGTTAGCATTTGATTTTGTGTGTAATAGTGTGAATACATTGTTTATACATAAGTTGCTTGGACTCGGGTGTGGATGTCTCATGCGGGTGTGGATGTCTCATGCGGGTGTGGATCTATTCATGATCTAATTTTTAAGATGCGGGGATATGGATTCATGTATGGATACTGGTGCAGGGATTCGCCTCAAAATAATTAAAGCATCTAAATATAGAGTTATAAAACCTAAATTATGAGATATTATGTGGAGAACTTGAGGGGATCCAGGAAGGAGATTAAAGGAAAAGGAGTGAAATAGAAATTTCAATATAAAAGGAATTCCATTTTCTTCAATTTCACCTTAGCTTTTGTATTAATTACAGAAATCATTAAAATTGTCCAAGCTTTCCCCATCGATTTTGATCAAAATACCCAAAATTAGTTGACCAAATCGGACACAGATCTCACACCCATGTCGTGTCGACACGGGTGCAGCACCAAAAGTGAAGTGTCAGAGAAACTTAGATTTATACATCATATATACATGGTTATACACTATTTATACATATTGATACATTATATAACAATGTATAAATATTGTATAACACTGTATAAGTATGCATATACATCTCTTATACATAGTTATACATCATATATATACGGCTATACACTATTTATATAAGATAGATACATTCCATATACAGGCGGCCGTTAGCTGAAATTTTGTTGTGTAGTACCCATGTAAGAATCCCTTTAAAAAATAGTCATTTGACAAGAAGAAAAGTAGCGCATTAATAAGACCCATACCTAAGAACCAAATTAGAAAAGACCGACCTAAATGTATTCACTATTGAATAACCAAACCAACCCAAAGAACCGAATGCCCACCCTACTTCTTACTACACTTGAAGGCTGCCGTTGTACTGAAAAAAAAGTGGAAGTAGCAGGAGACATCTTAAAAGAAGAAAAGTCAGCTAGAGTCATGAAGCCATTATGGCATTTTCCCTCACTACTGCATAGTAGTTGTAAGCATATGTCAATCCCATACAAAGGGGAGTTGAAACTTATTGTTAGCGCAACCCTTCCTGCATGGGTGGCAGGGGATCCATCTAAGGGCTGCTTCCCCCCTTTAGCGGCCAAGTAGAAATGCACCTTGCATAGAGAACTCAAATTTGTCTTCTGTATCATTTTGTGCTGGTTTAGCTTTAAATAATTTAAGACAAGTTTTTTGCATTTCATGATTTTCATCAGCAGTGCCTGCAAAGTGACTGCAACTCTGGTGTTTGAAATATCCACTTCTCTCTCAGTATGGCCTGTCAGCAAAAGTACTATCCAGAGCACTTGCACCTAACAAATTCTTATTTGTGGTTCCGTGCTGCATCTATATGAATCTTTCTAAAACATATGAATAAACATTTATTCTTATCTTAATAGATGCATTATACTCATCTTTTAGCCCAGTGATTTTTGAGAGCAAAAACTGATGTGCTTGAATCTCTCTGCTCTTGTCCTTTAGTGGACGCCGAGCCACCCGACCATCATTTTCTGCAGCTTCCATTGCCAAATAATTTATCTCTACATGTTACAGTTTAAACAAGATTAGTATAATGTGAAATAGGAAATATTGACTGTACAAATAGCTGAACAAATGCACGGAAAAAAAGATGACCCTAGGACCTTGTGGAGAATTGGAGCATAGAACACGAGCAAATGCACGAATTGACTGTGGAATTCCCCTACCTTGAGCGTCAGAAAACCTAACTTCCCTGAAGAGGGAGGAGAGGGGGTGAGAGTGGTTATGAAAAAGAACTTAACAGCATTATCAAATCTTAACAGCAGCCATCAGATAGTAAACCAACTATATCTATAATATTGCTTAGTGATACGTACAAATATCTATATTATCAAAAATTAAACTTGGTAAGGAGATACAAATTTGAGTGCAAACGAATTCTCAGAGGAACTGAATCCATTGACATCTTTGAGAATTGGTATCTGATGTTTGCTCAATAGCTCCAACTTCAACTGACGTAGTTTGTCTTCATGAGGTATAGTCAGCTCAACTTCAACCTGAGAGAAACTGATGCCTTTTATGTGAAATGTAACCAAATATGACCATAATTTCGGAGGATAATTTGAGAGTGTTGAGATTATTTCCCTACTTTGCATCGATTTAGCTATTGTGATTGTCCCTAGCATGTGAGTATTAGGTGCTAGGACATGTAATCTAGCCTAGAATCTGTAGCTTACCTAATTTGTAATCAATGTAGTTTATGTCAAAACCTAACGAAGTTCGATAGAATTCTGACTCTGCTCAATCATATTATACCCGTTCTCACTAATTATACAGTATCAAAGGTAGAGAAATAAATTTGTAATCTGTAATAGCATCCTACGCTGATCAATTCAATTCTAAGAAATTCTATCATCGTAATTGAATCTATAATGTAATTCTAATCCATGATCAGAGGATCTTCAAGGACTCAACAAGGTTACGCCTAGGGTTTTGAACATTCTTTTTTTGATATTTATCTGTGATTAGTTACGATTAAAGGCATGAAAGACTATCCCTTCGCGTGGGAACGCTATTGATCTTCCCTGCGTCAACTTGTTTTATTGAAAAACCCGAAAGTTTCTCCTCCATGAGATGACTATGGGGTAGGTAGGATTTTGATGTTCTTTGTCCATGAAGACTCACTACGAACACCATTAATCCTATAAATTTTCTCAAGTTTAATCCCATGCATGTTCTACTAAATTACCATTATGCCCTTTTTTGTCAAATATAAACATTATGCTATAATGACTTGATTTTCCCATGATTTTTGTTTCATGAATTATGACATATGAATACTAATGATTTTTGCAACCATGATTATGAGCTCTTAAAACAAAGCATGAGTTACGATTATGAGACTTGGGGCTGAATTATGAACATCAAATGAAGGGAGTAATATGGTTAACCGAGAAGGCATTAGTCTATACGACAAGTGCCCAAAACTACGTTTGCCGACGTAAGATTTGGATCACCGTAGAGTTGGGCGTATCCTACGTTTGCCGACGTAAGATTTGGATCGCACCGTAGAGTTGGGCGTATCCTCTAGGTTGCCCAACAAGGCATATTATCGATCTTTTGCTAGCAAAACTATGTTATGTATATTTCACACCCAACAAGGTATGGAAAGGCCTAACTAATCGGACCAAGATCAGATTCCATGTGCTCCCATGGTGGATTATGTCGATTATACTAATAAACTCTCATAATAAACTGATGAATGATGAACTATGAAGTACGAACGTAAGGTCAACTTAATTATTTTCGATCGCTAGATTGTTCCATGTTTTGATTATGTCTCCATTGGTTATCCTGTTTCTCTTTTAGTTATGTTTCATTCTTCCCTTACATACTTTGGGGCTTTACATTTCAAAAGGCAGGTTCTGGTACTCAGATAGGAGATCAGATTCACATTAGAAAACGTGTCTAGTATAACTCTTTCCTATGGTTCTGTTTCTCTTGTACATTTATAATTGTAAGTTTTGGTACCAAAATTGTACAATTTTATTCATCCATAGAGATACAAATTTATAGTATAGAAAAATAAACTAGTTAGCGATCAGATTCCTTGATTCTAGGAGATTTGAGAATCAAGGGATGGTTCTAATATCCTAACCTATTCAATAACATATCTGATACGATTTTGTTAGATCACTTTAAACAAAATTATATCTAATCACACTTAGATATTTACAAATCAACACTCCCCCTCAAGTTGACATGTAAATATCTTTCATGCCTAACTTGCTTACAAGAATTTCAAGCTTTGGTTTAAACAAGCCTTTTGTGAAAATATCCGCAATTTGCTGATTTGTTGGGACAGAAGGTATGCACACGTTTTCTTCTTCAATCCTCTCTTTTATGAAGTGTGTACCCACTTCAACATGGTTTGTTCTGGATTGTGAGCAATACTTACGGCGGCTTTGTCGTCATAGTATAACTTCATTGGTAACACCAACAATTTCTTTAGTTCATCCATCATCTTCTTGAGCCAAATCTTTTCATAGATCTCATGGACAATAGATTGATATTCAACTTCAGCACTACTACGGGCTACAACATTCTGTTTTTTACTCCTCCAAGTCATGAGATTTCCCCAGATATAAGTACAATATCCTGATGTAGATCTCCTATCAATAGTAGAACCCGCCCAGTCTGCATCTTTAAAGCTTTCAACGCCTTTATCTTGACCTTTTCCGAAAAACAATCTTTTCCTTGATGAGCTTTTCAAATATCTTAGAATTCTGTAGATCGCTTCTTGGTGGTCTTTCTTCGGAGAGTGCATAAACTGACTCACTAAGCTTTCAACAAAAGCTATATCAGGCCGAGTGTGTGATAAGTAAATCAACTTCCCTACTAGTCTCTGATATTGACGTTGGTCAACTAAATTTCCTTCTTTGTTTCCGAATTTTATATTCGGATCAATAAGTGATTCAATTGGACGACAACCACTCATGCCTGTCTCTTTTAGAAGATCTAGTACATACTTTCTTTGTGACACCATAATGCCTTCTTTTGACCTTGCTACTTCCATGGCAAGAAAATATTTCGATTGGTCCAAATCTTTGATCTCAAATTTCGAGGCCACCTGTTTCTTTAAATTCTTCATTTCTGGCAAGTCATCTCCCGTAAGTATGATATTATCAACATACCCTATCAGGATAGTTGTTATTGATTTGTAAATATCTAAGTGTGATTGGATATGATTTTGTAGGATGTAAATTGATCCAACAAAATCATATCTGATATGCTATTGAATAGGTTAGGATATTAGAATTATCCCTTGATTCTCAAATTTCCTAGAATCAAGGGATTTGACTGCTAGCTAGTTTATTTTTCTATACAATAAATTTGTATCTCTATGGATGGTAAAATTGTATAATTTTGGTACCAAAACTTTCATGGTATTAGAGCAAGGTTATTCTTGTAACTAAAACAACATTGACTGGGCTACGTCACCCAGCAACATCAATAGAAGTCGAGAGTTCTATTAACAAAATTTTGACAGAGACAACAATGAAGTTGTGGTGTAATTTTTGCAAAAAATATGGGCGCACTTGTAAGACTTGCTGGAATATCCATAGGCGACCACCTAGCTGGAACAAAAAAATGGCAGACAACCATGGTCAGGGCTACAATCTTCTCTAGAAATGCATCCTTTCACTAAGGAACAAGTAGAGCTACTGCAAAAATTTCTCCAACCTCAACTCCAGACCAATAAATCTAATCCTTCTACTCCCACTTGTTCTTATTCCCAAGGAGGTAATGTACCATCCGTTTTTGTGAGAACAGATTCAACTAGTATAAGTCCTTGAATCATAGATTCGGGGGCTAATGATCATGACATGGAGTTTCCATTTTTTCTCAACCTACAGTCCTTTATAGCAGGAAATAAACAAGTCAAATTTGTTGATGTTCCTTCTCAGCAATTGTTGGCGATCAAACTAACCCCTCTCTTGACCCTTTTTTATGTCCTTCATGTTCCAAAATTATCTCATAATCTTTTGTCCATCAGCAAATTGACTCAAAACCTTAATCGTGGTGCTATCTTTGATTCTATTTCATGTGTATTTCAGGACAAGGTCTTAGGAAAGATGATTGGCTATGCTAGAGAGTCTGAAGGTCTCTATTTTCTTGAAAATGTGGACAACTCAGTAAATTTTAGTTCAGCTTGTTTGAACTTTGTTCAAGCTGATAATAAAGTCATGTTATGGCACTATAGACTTGGTCATCCCAGTTTTCATATTTGAAACTCTTGTTACCTCAGTTGTTTATGAATACAAGTACATCTTTTTTCCAGTGTGAATTTTGTGAAATGGCTGAACACGAACGTTCATCCATTTCTTCCCAAAAATACGATGCCACAGAACACTTTAAGTTAATCCATAGCGATGTTTGGGGACCTTCTAAGGTAACAACTATAAATGGGAAAAGGTCATTTGTGAGTTTCATATATGATCACACTAGACTAACTTGATACCTATTGAACTACAAAAGTGAAGTAAAACATATGTTTGAGGGTTTTTATGTTATGATCGAGATACAATTTCATGAGAATATTCAAATATTTCAGAGTGATAATGGGAGAGTATTTTAATGACCATTTAGGCAATTTTTTCACTTCAAAGGGAATAGTGCACCAAAGTTCATGTCCTAAGACCATCTCCAACCCAACACCAAATCCTAAATTTGGTGTTTTGAGCTCCAACCCACACCAATATTTACACCAAATTCGGTGTGTGAATAGTGTTACACCAAATTTGGTGTAACACTATTCATCACACCTATTCACTTTTTAAATGTTTTAATATTATTTCATTATACAAACTTTTAATTAAGCATTACATAAATTGTATGTTTAATTTAAATCTCTTGTATATTTAATTATTTTTATGTAATAATTTTATAATATTAATTTTAGATATAAAATTTAGCTTTATTATAAATTAATTTTTTTATATATGACTTTTTTTTAAAATTAAATTTATGTTAATTCTACTATAAATTATAATTGGATATAACTACAATTAACCTTCACAAAAATTTAAAATGCAAACATATAAATTTTTAAACAAATAATACAACGTACTTAAAAATAACCGAAAATAATAAACATGCAACAAAGTAGTAATTGACATTCACCATGAATTATATATGGTGAATGTTTTAGAAAGAATTTGTTTTATGAAATAAAGAAATATAAATGAAATAAGAAATAAAAATATAATAATGAAGAGAGAGAAAATTATTTCTTTTTGGTGTAAAATTTGGTGTAGTGGGTTGTAGTTGATTACACCAAAAATAATGCTGACACCAAATTTGGTGTAAAATTTGGTTTTTGGATTGGAGATGCCCTAATACACTCCAACAAAATGTAGTAGCTAAGAGAAAAAAATATGCATCTTATGGAGGTAACTATATTCACAAGTGGAGTCCCTAAATTTCTTTGGGGAGAAGCTCTTTTGACATCCACCTATCTTATTAATAGGATGGCTTTCCATGTTCTAGCTTTTAAAACCTCTTTCAGTATGTTCAAGACATACTTTCCTACTTCACCTTTAAGAGTCTTTGAGTGTAGTGTATTTGTGCAGCCTTAATATTCACAAGTGTTAGGATTGACAATTCGATCGCCTGGTTGTTCGTTTGGATTCTGTGTAAATTTTCGTGTTTCAAAGCTTATGAAACTTGAATGGTTGACTTCGGTCAAAAATTTAGAAGATGGCCTCAAAATGCAACACTGTCAGTTTCATTAGTGCTGAAATGTCGAGTTTGGTCTAGAAGGACCTTTTGTGCGGATCCCGAGGCTTCCAAGCTAATCTCGAGCCCCTTTATGGAATTTGGCATAAAATGAAGGTTGGGTGGGGGACCCACTTTTTGTCGAGACAACCTCAATTGAAAGTTTCGACAGCTCCGTTGAGTCTGGAATATCAAATTTGGTGGGGTAGCATATCTTTTTTGCGCACACGGGGTTTATAATGAATCCTGAGCACCCCGTTAGGAATTTTCGCATTGGCTAAAACCAGTTGATATGCATCAGCTGGTGCAGGCAATATTTGCCCTTAGCATTCCTGGGCTTCAAGCCGCGTTCGCATGACTTGGTCTATATGTTTGCGAGGCCTTAGCCGCATTCGCGGAGGTAGGTTAGAGTGTTGTATTGGTTACTTGGGAGTGGATGTCATTCCACGGTGGTTCTATGATGATGATTTGGCATAGGATTGTTCGAAAACCCATTTGATCGCAGATTCAAGGTCTTGTCATGCAACATTATTGATTGTAGATTCAGGGTCTAGTCATGCTACTCTATTGTTGGTCACAGATTCAAAGGTTTGGTTATGATGAGCTATTGTTAATCTCAACTTTGAGGTTTGTGCATTTTATCTTCCAACTGCAATCCATGATTTGGGCTCATTATCCTCTACGGAGTTGATATATATTAGCTTGGCTCTATTAGTTACTTTGGGAGGCCTATCCGTGCCCGCGCTACGCACTCTCTGGCTTTAGATTCACTCGGTCCTATTAACAATAGTTGTAGTTCTTTTATGTACCTATCAGGCTTATGAGGATCCGTTCAGGTTTTTCTCTGCATCTATTTCGTGATGCAGAGCACCAACAACCAATATTGAGTTTGAGCTGATTGCCACAGTATCTAGAGGCAAGGGTGATCTTATGGCATCTTAGATCATACGTGTCTCCTTTAGTACCATTTGACTATTGTATTTTGAGACAAGTCAATTTATTTTTTGGTCCACCTTTGGGACTTGTACTTTTTTCTATTGTAGCTCTGTACTTGTGACTTTCAGGGTTTGGTAGGGATCTTTTTGTTATGTATATATTATGTTGCTTCCGCCTTCTCCTGTTATCTCTATTAAATTGTTTATTCTTGCTTAGTTTCTACCCTTATAGACATTACTTGATGTTCCAGGTTACGGGTTGACTTACCTACTGGTGGGTATAGTAGGTGTCATCGTAACCTGAGAGATTGGGTCGTGACACATAATTATCTCTTAGGAAAATCCCTCAAAGACTTTGCAGTTGAATATCTTCAGGGAAGATGCAAATGTATGTAGTTTGCTTCTAGATTTTCTAAAGAACAAAAAATAAACCACCCAGGAAAACATGTGTATGCATGAGTGTCCTATTGAGGCAATTAATAGATGTAGAGTCACAGCTGAATCAGTACCTCTAATAACGTCAGCAAAGGGAAGCTGTTAGCAGTTTGCACCCCAAAATGTCAAAGTGATGAGGTTTGGAATAAAGAATGTGGTCAAGCTTGAAAGGACTCGTGACAAGCAGTATCTACCAACTTTTCAGATGGAATTGAAATGAGGGAATGTACATAAATCAATAAAATGGAATTGCATATGCAAAGAGTGCATGAGCTTGGTGATAATTCAATTTGGTTCATCCATTCAGAAAGATAATGCAAAACATACAGTGAAAGTTTGTCATCTTACCTGGTCATACACATTACAAGGGAGAGTACATCCAAAGTCCAAAAGGAGTCTTGCATTTGAAAACTTTCCGTATCCTATGAGCATCTGTAGGAAAATTGTAACTAATATTTAGTAAGAATCCTTATTTCACAAATATATGTATGTTACACCACAATTATCACCGGCAATAATTTGTTGCAATTCAGTCAAACGGATATGTTTGATATGAACATCTATGCTTGTGGTTAATAAGTACTCTTTCCTCTTGATAATTTGAAAGCTTTCTAATATTTGTCTAAAATTCCTTTCGAAACATCATGCTTCTGAGTACAATCTAATGGATTAGGTGAGGTTAACTATGAGAATGTGTGACATCAATGTTTCATGCTTTTATCATTTTATCTGCACACTTCACAATGAATACTTCAAGCTTGTCCTATCTGGGACACTACTTTGTACAATAATATACTTGCCTATCTAAGATTACCCCTCAACTAGATGACTACACATTGCATATGCCGAATTTATTACATATTTAATTAACTCAAGGGCTTGCAAGATCCGGCAAATACATTTGCAAGCTAATCATTCGACATTATAGCTCTCAAATTTTCATGACAATTGTTTTGAGAGTATTCTCTCTAATAAAGTGACAATCAACCTCTACGTGTTTGATTCTTGTTGAGATGTCCCACATCGATAGAGGGATGAGAATTTGATCTCCTTATATGGACTTGGACAAACCTCCCTTCATGAGCTAGCTTTTGGGGTTGAGTTAGGCCCAAATGCCATATCATTACATGGTATCAGATCCAGGCCTATCCCAATTTGTTGCTCCCAAATAATGGGGCCCCATTTAGAAGTGTTCACACTCTAGTAGAGGTTTGGACTTGTGACGGAGTGTTGAGATGTCCCACATCGGTAGAGGGATGGAAATTTGGTCTCTTTATATGAACTTGGACAAACCTCCCCTCATGAGTTAGTTTTTGGGGTTGAGTTTGGACCAAGTGTCATATCTTTACAATCCTTTCAAAGTACACTGGATCTGAAGCAATATGCCATCTGAACTAAGAAGTGATGTTGTATGCCCCTACTTCACATACTTCACCCTCCTAGATACTACTATCCCAAAGGATAATGATACCACTTCTTGTCCCCCGTGCCTCTAGTTGTGCATATTTCACCTTCCTATTTGCCCACTAATTTTTTACTATCCTGCTTATATCTCCATTGATTTTTGACTCCTGGAAACAATACACATCTGCCCTCCGTGAATTCATCAAGTTTTTGATTTGCAGCCTCTTACTTGGGTCATTGAGGCCCCTTACATTCCACGAGACTATGTTAACCTTCATTAAGATCATCTATAAAGCATCCCCCCTACTCCTTGTACCATAACTCACAAAATTACTCTTTGGTTCCAAATTCTTGAGTTCTTTTAGGGTTATAGGAACTATTGCTCCCTCCGCCTTCTTAATAGTTTGTCTTTTACTGACAATTGCCATAAAGAGGTTCAAAGCCACCTCTTCTCATCCAATGAAATGTACCCAAATTCTAATTATGTTTTCTTAGACCCATGAAGAAATTTCATTCTCTGCAGATGTATCAATTCCATGCTCATTAGAGTTTAGTGGTAAAATATCTTCAATTGTGCCTTCCCCCTCTGCCTTCTGATCCAATTGCATATCGCTCATTGTTTGTATCTCTTGGTCTGTTCTTTGTTCTTTCCTCTGTATGGATAATGGATATATCATCATTATCACTCAAGTCTGCAACAACCTCGAGATTGTTTCCCTCATCTACCAATTCAAATGGAGTTAGGGCACCTTATCTATCCCGTTCCATTAGAATTCTGCAATTTGCTTCTATATCATCACGTAAAGGCTCAGAAAACCTTTCACTGTCACTAGGCTTCTTTTTTATTTGAGTTGCATCTTTATCCGTTGCTTTTTCTACCCTCCTGGTCTCCGTTGGACTTGTTTGAAACTCCCATATCTTGATTTCCCAATTCCTCAAATCTGTTATTTGTTGTTATACGAGATAGGTTTGCTTGTATCTCAGTGTTAATTATGTCAAGACCTTGGGCTGCATTATTCTTCTGTTATTGCCTTTTTGGGCCTAAAAAATTTGGGCCCAAATTATTCTATCTCTTAAGCTGGCCTGCTATAGCTGATAAAGGCCCTTTTCCTTTTCTGTTTGCCTCACGTGTAGAGTCGCGTGATCTCCAATTCAAATTTTCGCCAGCTGTTGATGTACCCACGTGGTGGTTGACTCTTCCACAAGTTTTAACACTAAAAGGGGAAAGAAACCCTTGTTGCCTATCGGTCCATAATGTTGTTCCTCTCTCCTCGTCACCTCCTTTCGAAAAGTTACCGGCGCTTCACACCAGATCGGCATTGTATACACAAAACCCTCATTGGTGACTTCAATCTCCTTCGGAACCATCTTTCCATCACCCTTCACCTTGATGTATGCCCAGTACATGTGATTTTTGAGGGTTGCTTCTTCCACTGCTTCGATGAAACCCCCACACTGATCTCAGATAAGATTGAAGACTCTATAGGACCATAGGTTTAGGGGTAAACCTGACACTCTTATCCACACCCAGTTTCTTACTACAACTTCCGGCCAACAACCTGTGATTGGACTCCACCACTCTAGGTTCAGATGCATGTTCTTCCAAATCCATGTTCCTGCTATGACGTGCTCTGTAGCCACTTTTGTGGGTAGCTCAAAAAGGAAGTGTCTGTCGTTCATAGCGAAAACGCTAACTCTTATAGCTGACTTCCAAGTGTTGCAAGCCCACCTTCTTACATCATTGAGGATTGGTATCTCTCGAAGTGTGCTCTAGAATTTACTGACAATACATCTCTTGAGGAGATTTGTCTTCGATGTCGGTGTTATATTCACCACATTTAGGCAATCACCTTCCATCAGTATGTGCGCCTTTTTTATGGATTTTTTCATCCATCTATTGTTCCTTACTGCCTTCTTAAAAGATACTCCTAGTGCCTTCCCTTTGTTAGATTGTGTTTTCTGCTCTGTTGTAGGCTCATAGGTGAATTTTGTTATTTTATGAGCAATGTTCCCCAACCCGTGTTGTAAGATGATTCCGGTGTAATGATGACTGCTTTGTTTTGTCCTTGAATAGAAATAAAACTGATATATCTACCATTTTAGTTGTATTTAAGGGTGCAAAAGAAATCTGAATATAAGTCCTTTACTTTCCATCTTTTGACAGAGTCCCCTTGGACCTTCGACGCCTCAATAAATACTCAAATCAGCCATCTCAAGACTTTAATGCTAATCTTCACTCTCCTCATTAAATTCCTACTACATTCAGTCCACTCGTACCATGTTTTTTCTCTTCTTTACATATGGTGATTTTATAAGACTTGAAACCTGCTTTATAAAAGATGGTGTTTTCCCCCATTGATATGATCATAAGGCCAAAGTCATATAGAATTGATTCAAAATTGCTCTCAGACATGATTTTCGAGGTTAGCCAAGTTTCAACATAAAGTCGTACTTTATCACACCTTTGGGGGCCAACATATCACATGTAAAAGTAGTTTCCCCAATAAGCCACTTGAATTTGATGCACTTCTGATTTGGGGGATGTTAGCATGATGGACAACTCACAAATCATGAATTTAATAGTGAATAATTGAATACATTAATGTAACTATATAGTGACGTATATAAGTGTAATATTAGAGATTTGTTGTAGTAAATCAAAGAGAATAAAGTTGTGATAGAATAACATATTTGGAGGGGTAGAATAGCATTTAAGAGGAATAGAATAGTAGAAATTTGACTAGTTCCACATTTCACTCTACACAAGGTAAAAGAAAGAGTAATTTGACAATTAAATATTCAAAGATAAGGCTTGAGATCAAAAGCTAGCACAAAAATTTAAGTTAATGACCAAAAGGCAAAAGTTGCAAATGACACTTAGATAAAGATGGAGAAAGAATAGTATCATATGGAACCAAGAAATACATTCAAGTTGCCTGAGTGATGAGACCTGATCACCAAGAGCGTAACTGTAATCAACAATGACCTACAAATGCTTAAAATAGGGCGGGTCAAACATGAAAGAGAAACCTAAGTAGAAGATACACTCCATGAAATGGCAAAAATAACATTTTTTTAATCAAGTAATAACATTATTAAAAAGGGAAATAAACAAGCCTATATACAGCAAGTCTACTAAAAGTAGAAAACCTCACAAAAAATGGTTTCCTATGAAAGACCCAGTCTTCTATACCTATAGGGAACCTAGTGGGTGCTACAAAAAGAAATAAGAGATAAACCGCTTTTCCTCAATAGTACAGATCCTTCTCTAACTCCATCAAAAGTTCTCCTATTACTTTCTCTCCATATGGTCCACATAAGTGCTAGAGAAGCAACATCTTATGCCCTGTTTCTTCTCTTTAGTATTCTAAAGGGGCCGTTTGGTATGAGGGATAAAGAATAATTATCCAAGGATAAAATGTGCAATTATTGTATCCTATGTTTGGTTAGGGGTATTAGTTAGTTTCGAGATTATTTATTCCACCATTTATACTATAATGATGGGATAAGTTATCTCATATATATGGCGGAATAACTTATTATTGGTTTTGAGCAAAGTTATCAGGGAAATAGCAAAGAAAAGCTTTGAGAGAAAAAAAAATACAATGTTATCAAAGAGAATTATTTTATTAATAACTCAAAGACATATATTTATAGCTACAATTCCTACTAACAAATAGAAAAATATGCTAATGGTTAAATCCAATCACAAAAAAGTAGAAAATTAACTCTTATATTCACTTAACAAAATAATCAGAAATACTAAACACTAGCTACTGATAGATTTACTGCAGTCTTTTAGAGATAATCCAACTATCTATTTTATTTCGAATATCCCGAGACATATCTTCAACACTCTTTCTTGGATCGGGAAATGTAGATGGTAGTCTTGATTGGTATTGACATCGTAGCCTGTCAATTCATCTTTGGTCTTGCAAGGCTTGTGCTCATCTTCTGTTGGATTAAATAAGAAGTTTTTACCTCTCATTTTAACTCGTAAAATCTCCTATTTTGTGGCATCAAAGATTCGACAATACTTGTTTGAACTTGTTTTGATTGAAATAGTCCTTTTTCCTCTTGCAGAAATATAGTCATCATTTCCAATTTTGACTTTCTTATTTTCCATAAACATGAACTCTTTAAAAATATTTATGTCATAGGCCATGTGGTTTATACAACCACTATCAATTATCCAACATTTTGACTTCTTGGTTGAAAATATGTTGCCACAAATAAGCGGTCTTCTTAATCTTCATTGGTGGGCATCTGCTCATATTTCTGAGATTTGCTTTTGCAAGTAATATCTTCATGACCAAGTTGGTTGCACATCTTAAATTGTGCATCTGGCCTTTTTTCAACATTTAAATGGAGGATGACCTTTTTGCCACAGCACTGACAAGGTGATAATATTTCCTTGAATTATTACCCTTGCTTTGAGTCATGTGGTTGACTGTCAAGGCTCCTTCAACCATACCAACTAGAAGATGTCATATTTACTAAGGTTGATCTTTAGGCCTGACACCACCTGGAACCAGCCAATACTTATCTCAAAAAGATCAACTGAACACTAACTGCATCACAAAACACATGAGTCTCATCTACAACCAAAAAGTGAAACACCCTGACAAAACTTTGTCCACCAACAACTATAGAGAAACCCCTCAAGTAACCTCCTGCCATAATTTTATTTGTCATCTTGTTCAATGCTTCCATCACTAGAGTGAACAGCATAGGGGGCAATTGGCACCTAGTCTTAGTCCTCTTGAACTACCAAAAAAGCTGCATGGACACCATCACAAGGACCGAATACCTTTTCGTTGGATGCAAAATTTGATCCATTTCCTCCACCTCACACCAAAACATATCCGGTGAATGTTTTTAAAGTAGATCAAACTCTAACACTGCCAGGAGGATGAACATCATGAGAACTATTGTTCTCTTAGACTAACATGAACATACTTAAAGCACATGCCATCATGTGCAGCACATACACATACACAGAGGGGGAGAAATAATATGCAAAGTAAGTGTTATTATTTCATAGGCAGAGAAGGTGATAATAATAACTTTTTTCTGGCAGATGCATAGATGGAAAACCATGTGTTAAGCTGGTGGAACATACCTCTGGAAGTTGCTTCTCTTCACTACACAAAAAAGTTTTGTTAGAGAGATCATAGTGATTTGCAAAATCAGCAAAAGGAATCTACAATGTGGTGAACAAACTATCAGGCACTTCATGCACCCAAAAAGTAGTCATCCTTAAAACAGTCGTAAAAGATTTAACCCCTCTAGAAGTCAAAATAAAGGAGCTCGCTGAATGAATGTCCTTCCAACAATTATCATCAGATACAAAACAAACTAAAATAAAATAGAGTTAATACCTCAAAATCACCTTTAACTATCCACGTTTTATCAGTATAATATTTAAACTTTAGGGTGTTGTTACACCACCACCCACCTCTCTACCCCATCCCAAACTATAGCATTTCGTATAAAAAAAACATGCAGTGTTAGGCTAAGTTGCTTAGACTCGGGTGCGGGTATCCGAGACATATGCGAATCAGAGAGTCGAATTCGGCAAAATTTAAATTTTAAGATTCGGAGTGCGAATCCGAGTATGAATACGGCCAATTGGTATACTCGGTATATATAATATAAGGTGTAATATTATATATACTTGGTATAATTGCTTATTATTTTTAGCGTACCTCTAAAAATAAATTATATCAATAACAACAATAATAATATATCTAGTATAATCAAATAAGTGGATATATATATATATATATATATATATATATATATATATATAATATCATTAAAAATATTTGTAAAATATATATAATGATTAATTGCATATTTTGGTACAATTGCATACAAAATAAAAGGAGTATATTTGTTAAAGAAGAGAGAGAATATAATAAACATGAAAAATATAATTTATTTTATAAAAAAGGACACTTATTTCATGAAACCCTTCACCTCTGGGAGTTCTTTTTCAAGAAAGATTGAAAAGACTCTGTACTTCTTCAAGAAAGATAAAGAAGACTCTGTATTTTTTTGTACTTTTTCAAGAAAATTTTCTTTCTTCTCTGTACTTTTTTGAAGCTTTGCCCTCTTTACTTTCTCAAGCTTCATCATAAAAATAGCTCCGCCTCCTCTCTAAAGACGTCGTTGAAAACTGATTTTTTTTTCCAAATCTTTTCTCGGCTTTGGTCAAAATGTCCGGATCGAATTGACCGAATCCGACACTCACCCCGCACTCGCGCAGCACCAATGTCGCGTCGAAACAGGTTCGCTTGCCAAATATGAAGAGTCCGCACAACATAGTTGTCAAGTGGCGTGGAGAGTGATTTCTCTTTGCAGTGTTTGAGAACTAGAGAATGGTCAAAAAGAGCAACTACGTGGAATTTTACAGTCAATTCTTTTTTCTTTATTTTGGTCAACTCCATTAGAAAATCAATACACGCACAAAATTTATTTAAGTAGTTCTATGTTGCATAGACTCTTCATATTTGCAGGCAAACCCGTCTCGACGCTACACTAGTGTGGGCGCGGGTGCGGGGTGCATGTTGGATTTGGTCAATCCGATCCGGACACTTTGATCAGAGCTGAGAAAATATTTGGGAAAAAAATCAATTTCCGGCGACCTCTTTAGAGAGGAGGCGGAGCTATTTTTATGATGAAGCTTGAGAAAGTAAAGAGTACAAAGCTTCAAAAAAGTACAGAGAAGAAAGAAAGTTTTCTTGAAAAAGTATAAGGAAATACAAAATCTTTTTTATCTTTTTTAAAGAAGTACATAGTCTTTTTTATCTTTCTTGAAGAAGTACAGAGTCTTTTCAATTTTTCTTGAAAAAGAACTCCCAGAGATGAAGGGTTTCTTGAAATATAATAAATAAATTATATTTTTCATGTTTATTATATTCTCTCTCTTCTTTAACAATTATACTTCTTTTATTTTGTATGCAATTGTATCAAAATATTCAATTAATCATTATATATATATATATATATGCTTATTTGATTATACCAGATATATTATTAGTGTTGTTATTGATATAATTTTATTTTTAGAGGTACGCTAAAAATAATAAGCAATTATACTCCAACTAGATCATATTGAAACTGTGTGCATATATTTGCAAGCCTGTAGGAGACAACTTAATTTAAGTAATTTGTAATTAAAAAATTCTTTTAAGAAAAAAATGTATCTACATTGAAAGATTTTACCTAAAGCACATGCATATTTGAAGTTCTCTAATATCACATCTTGGATAATTTCAGAGAATTGGAAGGAAGCCTGAAATCAAGAAGATAATAATATTTTAGGAAATAGCTTGGGTTAAGATTTATTGTTTTTAAGAGAGTAACAACAAGAAATGCTATCAGGCACGTAAACCAAGGTTAGTTAAAGTCTTCTAGTTCCGGGGTACCTGTACATTGCTGGTAAGCTCGGTAAGTGTGTTTCACTTCCATCAAACAATACAACATACCCAATATAATCCCACAAGTGGTGTTTGAGCAGTAGGATGTACATAAACCTTAACCTTACCTTTGTGGGGTAGAGAAACTCTTTCCGGTAAACCCTCAGCTCAAAAGCAGAGTAATCAAAGTAGGAATGAAAAGAAAATAACGTCGGCATAAGATCAAGAAGTACACATCATATATAGCAACAGGTACTAGTAAAGATCGGAGAATAAGATACTACTTCATCCAGTAATTGACTAAAAACATGGACAACAATATTAATTTTAGAGTTGGAGATAAGTCATAGATATCACCAAAAATGTTATTTTTTGGAAACATGGTATGACCAGATGGAAACAAGGAACAACTTGCTATGAATAATGATGATTAGCTGGAAAGTTATACCTGGATATGCCATTTATTACACAAGGTTTTAGAGGTTAGAGGCAAGGAAGTCAGAAGGTGGAAGCTCAATGACCATCAAGCCAACTACTTTTGTGTAAAGAAATTAATGACTTTGGCAGATTTATATTAACTGTAGAAAGAACAGGGGAGTAAAAGATCCACTGTTATACTACCAGAAACAGCACTCAATACAGGATGGGACGATCCATCATACAAAATTAAAAGTCTTATTTATAGAAGGGATCACATTATAACAGAATCACAACCTCTAGTGGTGGACTCAACCGATGTTGAAGTAACTAATAGATACAAGTGGACAACTAGTGCTGGAAAAATCATTGAAGATCCAGGGGAAGGGAGCAACATCAAGCTAATGGAGCAGCGGAAATTCCTGATAAAGAAATTCAGAGCATGCTTGGTGGGACACTTTGATGGAGAGGAGATCCGAAACCAAACAATTATTTGAGGATAGGCTTAGGGTAAATGGGGAAACTCAATCGGTGTATTTAAAATGTGTGACCATAAATTTTTGTTTTGAGTTTCTAACTAGGAAACTGGCGAAACACATTCTGATTTGGCACTGGAAGTGGGAGCAAAAATCTCTGCAGTTGTCCTGGTGGTCACCATTGTCTAGATGTGTGCTGGAAAATTCCAGTTTGCCGGGACTTAGATAAGAGTTCCAGGTCTTCCCTTTTAGTCTTACCTCATGTAGTTTCTGCTTTCTAGTTGGCTTGGCGGTGCTTTCCTTCCTCTGTGGAGAGAAGACAGAAAAAGAATATTTCCTAACTTTCCCTTTTTTGATGAAATAAGAAGGATATCATTAACAAAAAGCATCAAGAAGATGCAAGCATTACAAAGAGATTACCAGCTCCCAGGAAGGAAAAAAAAAGCTATCATAACTATCAAGATCTATGGAGCTGATAAATTCTAGGAATTATTTAACCGTAATTACGGAGGAGTGGTTGATCCAACTAAAAAGACTAATCAAACATCTAGCCTTAAGAGAGGAAAGGGGTCACTTTTTCAAGAACCATTAAGACTGACCCAACTGAAACAGATCACTTTTGGAGGCATCTTAGTTCTCCAGAGAAGTTTCCAGAGCAATAGATCAATAAGAGTCTTCTTTGAGCTTAGATGTAAGTAGCCCTCTTTGACCAAATAGGAGCCATCCCTGTTACTTCCCAAGTGAGTCTATCATTGCTTTGGCTATAAATTCTTCCAACTCCCCGTCGTTTAAATTTCTCCTCAGAGTCGTACATTCTTCCCAACACTAAGAGATAGTTGATTCTGGATTGGAGGCAATCTGAAATATTCTAAGGAATACGTTCATAAGAGAGATGTTTCCCGCCAAGAGTCTTTCCAAAACTGGATGTACTCCCCACATCCCACTTTGAGAGTAGCATTGCTATAGAAGACCTCCCACGACTTCCTCATTGCTTTCCAAACCCCTGTGCTAATGGATCGTGACTTCATTCGAGCACCAATGACTAGTACTACCAAATTTTGCTTGGATCACCTCCTTCCATGGACCAATTATCTCTTGATTATACCTTCAACGCCACTTCTTAGCATACACTTGTTATGTAATGCCAGGTCTTTAATCCCTAAGCCTCCAAGTTGTTTTGGCCTGGTAACTTTGGCCCATTTCGCTGGGTGGAATTTGTGGTCATTACTATTACCTTCCAAGAGGAAGTCTCTCCTAATCTTGTCAAGATGTTTTTGCACCTTAACTGGCATAGGAAAGAGGGACATAAAATAGGTGGGAATACTATCCAAGACACTATTGACGAGTGTTACCCTGCCCCCTAATGAGAGATATTGTTGTTGTCAGGAAGCCAATCTTCTTTCAAACTTTGACACAATACCACTCCAAGCCCCATGATTTGTAACTAGCACCCAGTGGTAACCCCAAATAGACAGTGGGAAAAAATCTAATTGAGCAACACCTGATGTCTTCCATATTCTCCAAGTCAGGGACCTCATTAACAGGGTAGATAATATTTTTAGACATGTTAATGTGGAGTCCTGACATGGCTTCAAAAGCATAAGAGTGAGGTTAAGGTATTGCACTTGGGATTTCTCAGCTTCACAGAAGATTAGTATGTCATCAGCAAACAAGATTCTAATTAACTCTAAATAAATCCCCTACCTCAATCGACCCTATCTTCCATAGAGGTCCCCGACACCTCTGCATGCTAACTTCATCACACTGCCGACGCATCTGAGAAAGTCTTCGTCGATCTTTATCTTACTTATAAACTGACTATTGAACTCTTTGAACAAGAACCACCTGAATGGACCTTCACTAATATCGATTGATTCAAAAGACTTATCACTAGAAATAAAGAAGCACACCCTATCACCTAAACTAAAAAGGCTAAACCTTTGATGAGTTGGTATTTTACCAACTCATTAGACCCAAATTCATAAAGTATTGTCTTGTTTTAATGCTAATTGAAGGGTTTTTATGCCCTAGTTCTCTAGGATGCAATCATTCCTTTAAAAAAGCAAGTTTGATGGACTTGAAGCAATAAAAAAAGCACTGAAGTACACCGGCAAAGGAACTGACATCTTGCAGGAACCAACAGGCATCTTGTAGGAAGCAGTTCTGGATGTTGAGTCATTTAATAAAGACGTCCCCAACATATCAACTCAAACTGAGAAATGTGAGTGGATCACCATCTTAATTTCTCGGGATCAATATTTTCCAGAAATGGTAAGGGAGTTCTATGTGTCATATCGAGCCAAAATGGACAAGCAAGGACAAAAGGAGGATACAACGACAAGACCATCCATAACATCTGTGGTTGTAAGAGGAAAGGAAATTCCTTAGTACTCTTACATACTTTTTGGGGTAGAAATTCATTATAATTCTTTAGGTGTGTTCTTGAACCAACACACTACTCAAGACTTGATTGATTTGGCTAGTCTTCAAGAATCTTCCTCTGTAAATACTATATTGGAATTGAATGTAAAATACTATCGTGCGGAAGGAGATCTTCTTCCTGATCCAACTTTGTATCGACAATTAATTGGGAGCCTAAATTATCTTACTATTACTCGACTTGATATCTCTTTTGCAGTTCAACAAATGAGTCAATTTATGCAGGCTCCCCGCCATCTACATTTGGTAGTTGTCCGTCGCATCATTCGATATCTCTTGCGAACATCTACTCATGGATTATTCTTTCCTAGTGGTTCTTCAGATTTAACTTAATGCATTTAGTGATTCTGCTTGGGCTGGATGTCCTGATACTCGTCGCTCCGTCACGGGTTGGTGCATGTTTCTTGGAGATTCCTTGATATCTCGGAAGAGCAAGAAGCAAGATCGTGTATCAAAATCTTCCACCGAGTCTGAATATCGAGCAATGTCTACTGCATGCTCTGAGATTGTTTGGCTTCGTGGTTTACTTGCAGAAATTGAATTTCCTCAATCTAATCCTATTCCTCTCCATGTTGACAACACAAGTGCTATTTAGATTGCTAGTAATCCAATTTATCATGAAAGGACCAAACACATTGAATTAGACTGTCATTATATCAAATAAGTTGCAGATAAGAGAGTCATTACTCTTCCACATATATCTAGTGATTTTCAAATAGCTGATGTGTTTACAAAGTCTATGGCCCGACAACATCATCAGTTTTTGGTAGGCAAATTGATGTTTTTTGATCCACCGGCATCAATTTGCGGGGGGATGTTTGCATGATTGGATAGATTCTAAATATCTGTACATATCTATGTAATAAATCTAAATATTTGTGTAATGATGATAGGAAATAACATAGATAAATGTAGCATATTTTCAGAGATACTACAGTTAGGAATAACATATATTTAGGGATATATAGCATATTTTTAGGCATGTAGATCAAAATTCTCTCTATTTAATGGAAGAACTCTCATTTGAGAGCACTCATTCAACAAAACTTACATATCAGGTATTGTTATTTCTCTGCGCAAATATGCCTTAGACATTCTTGAGAAGATAGGAATGATGGGATGTAAACTCATTGGCACTCCTAAGGATCTGAATGATAAACTCCTTCTGGGATAGGGGGAGCCACTCAGTAATCCTGAAAGGTATAGTAATACAGACGGCTGGTTGGAAATTTGAATTATCTCATAGTGACTAGACATGACATCTCTTGTTATAAGAGTGTTGTAAGTAAGTTTATGACTTCCCATTGTGATAGTAATTTAGATGCAGATGTTCATATTCTACAATATATAAAGTCAACTCCTGGTAAAGGACTACTCTTCGAGGATCAAGGCCATGATCATATCACTGTATATTAAAACGCTAATTGGACAGGATCACCCTCGATAGACATTCGACATTCGGATATTGTGTTTTAGTAGGAGGTAATTAGTTGTCATGGAAAAGTAAGAAATAGAGTGTGAGAGCTTGATCTATTGCAAAATTAGAATATTGGGCAATGGTTGTGGTAACTTGTGAGCTAAGTTTGGATCAAACAGTTGGTGAGAGAGCTAAAATTTGGAGAAATCGGTCAGATAGAACTTGTGTGTGATAATCAAACAGCCTTTCATATCGCATCAAATCTAGTGTTTCATGAAAAGACTAAGCACATTGAGATGGATTGTCACTTTGTTAGATAAAAGATACTCACGGGAAATATTGTTACAAAATTTGTGAAGTCAAATGATCAGCTTGCAATTATCTTCACCAAGTCCCTCACCGGTCCTCGTATTAATTACATCTGTAACAAGCTAAGTACCAGCTTGAGGGGGAGTGTTAGAATAGGAATAAGTATTGTAATCCTATTTAGAATAAAAATAGGACTAGAAATTCTAGTTGAAAAATGAGTTTAATGTAGTATCTAGAGCTATTCATGGTTATGGTTCAAAAATCAAATCGAACAGCAATCCAAACCAAACCAATTACAAAATCGATATTTGGTTGGGTTTGGTTTTAAATTTTAAAAACCGATACGATTTGGTTTTGTTTTGTTTTTAGTAAAAAAAACCCCAAAAATAACCAAACCGAATCAAGAAATTATATATATAAATTATATAATTATTTATAAATTATTCATAAATAAAATATAAATATTTTGTTAAATTTTAATTAACTTACGTCTTTAACTTTACCATTTTCTCAAGCCCAACAGTTAAATTTTAGCTCAACCATTACAGCCCTAAGTCCAAGTCCATCAAAATTCATTATTTTAGTCTTTACCTACCCTACCTCACAGAAGATAGTCACACTTTCTCTTAATTGAATCACTTTATTCATGAAATAATAACTCTAGTATTGTTTAATTGCTTAATTAAATCCACATTAGTTTTTTTTGTGGATTATTCATGTACTAGGTGTCTCTGTCTATCGAGTTACGTATGTCCTCAAGAAATTTATAACTTTAAAACTGATAAAAAACCAAAAAAACCGAATCAAATCGACAATAACCAAACTGGTGGTTATTTTTTCGTTTGGTTTTAGAAATTTAGAAACCAACTAAATTGGTTTGGTTTTCGTTTTAACTAATAATCGATAGTCTCAATGTAATAACGTAGACACACAATTCAATAATATTTTTCTCCTATATTTCTCACAGCTTCAATGCCGCACATGTGGTACTGATCCTAATAAGAGTGAGGCCAAAGAGCTAAAGGATTCAAACCTATTAGCTTAATTGGCAATGAGTAAAAGATAATCCCAAAGCTTTTGGCTGAAAATTTTAAGAAAATGATGCATAAAGCAAACAATAGATGCCATTTATTAAATGAAGGCATTTAATGGATGTTGCCTTAATTGCAAATAAGTGTGAACTATATAATGAAGGGACAGGTTCCAGGGTTAATATGCAAAACGGACACACAAAAAGCTTTTAACCATGTTAATTTGGTAGTCCTATCAAATATACTAAGGGACATGAGATTTGGCAGGAAATAACTAGATTTAATTTCTCCGTGCAAATCAATTGAAACCCTGAAAGGTTTCTTTCCATCTTAAAGGGAACTCACGAAAAAAACCTCAATAATTTGAAAATGCTCTTGGGGACATTTTACGAGATGTAGGAGTTAAGGGTTTTTACTATAGTTTTGGCTTTTTCCTGGGTTCTTTTTCCGACGACAGTGCCGATCCTAAGTAATGGGGGCAGTGGCGGACCCAGGATTTTAGTTCAGGGGTTCGAAAAATAAAAGTATAACCGTGTAAATAAGCCTTTAGAAATGGGACCCTTGAATTCTTTTGGGTTTAAAACCACAGTTTTAGCACCTTTTTTAAAAAGAAAAACTAAAAAAAAACATGAAAAACAGAACTGATTTTTTTTTTAAAAAAAATTGAAACTAAAAAAGGAAAAAATAAAACACTCTCACAGGAAATCAAATTGGAGACATGAAACTTAATTCAGGGGGACTTGCCAGTGTGCCATCAATTTCTCTTTGTTATTGAGGGGGTTCAAAATATTTATATATATCTACAAAAATACAAAAAATTTACCTTATATATACCATGTAATTTTTTGTCGAGGAGGTTCGGATAAACACCCCGGAACCCACGTGGATCTGCCCCAGAATGGGGGCAACACAATATATTACAACGCATGATTCAAGTCATACGATATCACTAAATGCAGCTCGGGGGCAGATTCTTGGTACAAAAGGGTGGAACGTAGCAGGAACTTAATGCGGAGAGTTAAGATTAGCCTTAAAGTTTTAAAGTGGTTGGTGGCGGTTTTTATTGAAGCTTCAGGAGTACATGGAAATACAATTACGAGATGGAGAATGAAGGATCATTTCTCTGAATTCTTCTGCACACTCAAGTACAATGAGAATGGTAGATACATAAACTTTATTACTATTCAAGGTCAAAGTAAATCAATCATTATTACACCAGAGAGCACATACAAAGGGGGGTGGTGGAACATAACACATAAAGTGGCAAATTTCGTATACGAGCCAGAGAGTACGCAATAGATTCAGACATCAATGGCGCCCAAGTTGATCTCATCCTTCAAAGAGGCCTGCTCCAACAACAGGTGGACAACTGATGCTTCAAAGAAGACAGTGCTACACACAAACCATGATAATATAAGGATCTTCGGAGGCTCAATAGCTAGAGAAAAGGACCTTCTAAGTAGATTTATTTAGTCAGCAAGTTTTAGGCAACACAGGAAGTGCCAACTCTAAATGATGTAAGGAGGTGGGATGCAACACTTGGAAGAATGCCCTTGGAGTTGGTGTTTTCGCAATGAATGATGGACAATTCCTCTTTGAACTCCTTTTAAAGAAAATTGCGAAACAAGTCCAATCTGGAGAGTGGATCTCAAAAAAGATGAAGCTGAAGCTTAATTGGTGGAACCCAATGATCTTGGGCGTATTTGTATGTTTAAGAACCCAATAACACCCGTATTTTGGCCAAGTTCAGAACCATCTTTACTAATTGTTAGTAGTGTCGAGTCATATGAATTCATGAAGACTACCCAATATGATTAGTTGTATAGGTGAGATTAAATGAAGAAACAAGCGTTGAAGCAAGCACTGGGAAGCAAGATAGGATTCAAGCAAAAGATCAATAAGAAAGGAGAACGAAAATAAAGAACAAGGCATCTACGTATCCCCTCCACATCGCGGAGATGAAATTTATTATTTGTTTGAGAATTGAAGTTGGAGGCAGAGGACTCCGTATCATGCATGCGTCACGGAGAAGAGATGCTCGTCAACAACTGGATTTTTGAAGGTGCTCCACGTCGTGGACCTCTTTGCCAGATTTGGCCGATTTTGATTAAATATAAATAGACTCAGATTTTTATTTTATCATTGTTCTTTTTTTGGGTTTTGAAAAACGATGACTTTGGGAGCTTTTTCATCTGTTTTTAGGGTTCATTCATCAACTAATTTCTATTCAATCTCTTTATGTTATTTAAACATTGTATAATTGAAAATCATGATATGAGTAGCTAATTTCCCTAGTTCTAGGGTTGTGGCTATTGGATGATTGTGTTTTATTGAGTTTAATGGATTGAGGTTAGCTATCACATGAATCAATCTTTTGTTCTTGATTTAGTATTTCGTGCTTGACCACCACAGAAATAAATGCCTTCTCTGAATTGAACTCGTGAGAGGAATAAGAGGATAGAATGTGGGGGCAAAAGGAGCGATTTTCTCTTAGATTTAGAGTTGATTTGTATCTAGGATAGGGATATACCCGGAGACCTACTCGGTTATTAGACAGGAGGAAATCGTAATGCTCGGTAATTGGTTCAGCCTATCCCCACTCAACGATCTAGTTAGGCTACCAATTATCATAGGCGATTAGAGACGGGAGACCATAATCATATAGTTACCCCTGTGATCATTGATTCGACAGTTGATTAATATCCTTTTTACAAGATAGTATGAATCAATCCTTAAGTCAGCTGCAGCCCTGGAATTCTCTTAGTCATTGTTTGAACCCTTTTTGAAATTGAATCGCCTTATTTAGGTTTATAAGTAGATTATTAATTACACAAAAATCTGTTTCACTAGTCTTGATAACGCTTTTTCCAAATTGAAAGTATTGGAAAGATTGAATAATTATAATCTTGAGTCCCTGTGGGTACGATACCCGACTCTTAAAAAGAGTCACTTTAATACTTGCACGACCACGTACGCTTGCGTGTGTGTCTGGGTGCAACACCCAACCACGGGAAGTTGGCTGGAAGAGGTAATGAGGGATTGGGCATGGATAAGGATCTTAGGGTTACCACTGAATATGTAGTCGAACAAGATGTTCAAGCAGATCGGCGACCGGTGTGGCGCTTTCATTGAAAAAGAGGCAGAAACAGCTCTTAAGAACCATTTTCATTAGGCTCGAATCAAGATCCATAGAGACGGGAAGAAAGTTTCGAGAGAGATAGAACGTACTAATGATGTTTATGTATACACAATCCTAATTTGGGTGGAGTCACTGGTCACTATTAGATCAGAGAAAGTGATGAGAGAGAGAAAAGCCTCGGACCAGAGGATAGTGGGAGGATGGAAATCCTAATTAGGGTTGATAAAAATCCAATAGATATTGGGGGGGGGGGGGGGGGACACATGGGAACATCAAAAAGTGGATTAATTTCAGACTCAATTTCACGTGGGCAGCAGGGGAAGGAAAAGGGCCCACTATGGGCAGTGGTGGGTTCTATTAGAAGAGTTGAACGAATGGGCCAAGCTTTAAGCCCAATTAAATTGAATCAGCAAGTAAAAATTCCCAAAGCCCATAAAGAGGACATAATAGACATAGAAATACAAGCCAACATCTGCAACTCACAAAAGAATATTCTCAATAAAGAAAGAGTAATGCAACAAAAGAAGAAGGTTGTTACAATTATTTCATTAGACTAGTTTGAAGAACCAATAATGGCAAACCAACCAATGCAAAAAGGAGAAGGAGAATCTTTTGTTAGGAGAAGGAAGTGCATACAAAGTCACTACAGAGGTGTGGATTCCGCAGTATATAATCCAACTGAGTACAGAGATTGGAGTGGAATTTAAAGGTCTTGAAGAAAAGGAAAAGGAGTTATTCTTGAAGGTGGGCAAAAACAAGTTACTAAACAAGGGGACGCATGATATTGTAAAGAAGAAGGGGATGCATGAATTAAAAAGGCTAGAATTAGATAGTCATTTTTGGAGCTATGGTTCTAGAAGTAAAAGGGGATATCTGCCAATCAAAGATCAATGATGATGAACGTTGTGACATGGAATGTGAGGGGATTAAACTGCGGTAGGAAGAAGGCTCTCATAAGGAAAATAATAGAGTGAAAGGCAGATGTTGTTTGTCTACAAGAGACCAAACTGAGCGTGGACATCTGGGAAGGGAAACTGAGCAGTATGGGAATGTACTCGTTTTCTTGTAGTCATGTAGGGAAAACACAAGACTTCAAATGGCACCTAACAGCTATATTTCTCGGACTCTTCAAAAATGTCAAGGGGTGCGTGTCGGATTCGCTAAAAGTAGTGTATTTTTATAGAATCTGACATGGGTGCGGCATCGAAAGTGAAGAGTCTACGCAACTTAGACGAACATGCATATATGCTCCAAATAATAGACAAGAAAGGGAGGAAACTTGGGGGGGGAAATAGGGGCAGCTAGGGGTCTCTTTTCAGGTCCTTGGATTTTATGTGGGGACTTCAACACAACTAGGCATCCATCAGAAAAGAAGAATTGTAGAAGAATCAACAGAGCCATGTCTGACTTATCAAAGTTCATTAAGGACATGGAACTTGAGGATTTGAATTTGAAAGGGGGAAAGTGTACATAGAAGAAAGGAGATAGGCATGACAGTGTAGCAAGATTAGATAAGATACTCATCTCAGATGAGATGGATAATAGCTTCAAATACATTAAGCAGTAAGTTCTACAAAGAATCACTTCAGATCACACCCCCATTATGTTGCAATGTGGAGAGTAGAAAGCATCAAAGTCATATTTCAAGTTCAAGAACTGGTGGTTGCAAATAGAAGGCTTCAAGGAAAGGGTAAAAGAGCGGTGTGATTCTTTTATGTATGAGGGCAGCCCTGACTATATCCTAATGGAAAAACTGAAGCTTTAAAGGTAAAATTGAAGGAGTGGAGTAGGACAAGGCAGGGGAACTTAGGGGTTCAAAAACAAAATGTTCCATTACAGCTAGAAACAATAGAAAAGATTCAGGAATGCAGAGTCTTGAAGGAGGAAAAGATAACATCCAAAATAGCACTCACAGTGAAATTTAAAGATATAGCTAAAAAAGAAGAGATTGCCTGGAGACAGCGGTCCAGGGCAACTTAGCTAAAATAGGGGGATAGAAACACAAGTTTTTTCCACAAAACTACAAATATCCATTGGAGATTTAACATTATAGATAAGTTGAAAGTTTGGGGGGGGGGGGGGGGGTAATGTTGGAGGACCCAAGAGAGGTGAAAAAATAGATTCTCTCATACTATGAAAGATTGTACATAGAAACTGAGGAATGAAGACCACAACTTGAAATGGAGAACTGTCATAGGATTAGTGCGGAGGATAATCTACTATTGATGGCTCTGTTTGGTTCCTCATAAGTTTTTGAAAGCATCAAAGAATGTGCTGGAGATAAGGCACCCATACCTGATGGTTATTCTATGGAGTTCTTCAAACAATGCTAGGAAACAATCAAAGTGGACCTGGTAGCTACAATGCAGAATTTCCATGAGAAAGTTTTTTTTTGAAAAAAGCCTGAATGCTACATTTGTGGTGTTGATTCCAAAAAAAGTGGGGGCGGAGAAGCTAAATGATTACAGACCTCTAAGCTTGATTGGGGGAGTGTACAAGATCATAGTTAAGTTAGTAGCAGAAAGATTAAAGAAAGTGATCCCTAGTTTAGTAGGCAGACAACAAATGACATTCATCAAAGGGAGACAAATAATGGATGCAATCCTAATTGCAATTGAGTGTGCAAAGTCTAGACTGAACAACTAGAGAACATGAATTATGTGCAAGCTGGACATTCAGAAGGCATATGACCACTTGAATTGGAGTTTTCTGCTAAAGCTAATGGAGAAGATGGGGTTTGCATTTAGGTGGATCAAGTGGATAGAGCATTGCATTAGCACATCAAATTCTCAGTGCTAATTACCAGGGAACCAAACAGATTCTTTTCATCCTAGAGAAGTTTGAGACAGGATGATCCCTTGTCTCCATTTTATTCATAGTGGCAATGGAGGGCATGAGCAATCTACTGAGTAAAGCAAGAAGTAAAAGGTGGATTAGAGGTTTCCAGTTGAGCGAGACAAATAGTTTAGAAGTAACACACTTACAGTATGCAAATATACCTTAGTATTTTGTGAAACAAAAGAGAAACAAGTTCTGATATTGAGGGCCATCTTCATAGTTTTTGAAGTATTCTCTGGGTTACATATAAATTGGGCGAAGAGTTTTATATATCCTATCAACACAGTCAGTGAGATAGATGCTCTAGCAAGCAAATTAGGAGGAAGAGTAGGGGAGCTTCCAACTGCATATCTTGGAATGCCTTTGGGTGCTAAAAGTAAGTCCGCAACAATTTGGAATGGGGTGGTGGAAAAATGTACAAAGAGCTTACAAAATGGAAAAGTCAACACCTCTCCAGGAGAGGCAGACTAACCCTAGTACATAGTGTATTTGACACATTGCCTTCCGACTTGATGTCCATTTTTCCAATACCGGCCAGTGTTAGCAAGAAAATAGATGTCCTCAGAAGGAATTTTTAAGACAGGGGAATGATGATAAGAAGAAGTATCACCTAGTTAAGTGAGAGGAGTTGTTAGTGAACAAGAAAGCAGGAGATCTAAGAATAAAGAATATGAAAAAATAAAATCAAGGCCTGATGATGAAATGGTTGTGGAAATTTGCTACTGAAGAAGGCATGTTGTGGAAAAAACCCATTTTTGCAAAGAATGGTATGGAAGATAATTGGATGACTAAGAATGTCATAACACCCTATGGATGTTCAGTCTGGAGGGCTAATAGGAATCTTTGGCCAATGATGCAGATTAGAACTAAAGTGAGGATAGGAAATGGGCAAAAAAACCTCTTTTTGGCATGAAAAGTGGGAAGGGATTTTAACAATGAAATAACAACATTCGGAGCTATACACTTTAAGCCAGCAACAACAAGCCACAGTTTCCATGATGTGGACTGGACAAGGAAGAAATCTATATCTAAGAAGATATTTGAATGATTGGGAGATCGGGAGGATAACAAAATTCTATAAATCAGTAGCAAGATTTTACAATCTTACTGAAGAAGTGGACAGACTAGAATGGAACATAAACAGTAAGGGAATTTTTTCAGTCAAATCTGCATACAGGGAGCTAAATGTAGAAGTGGGGAAGGAAAGAGATTGGCCTTGGAAGATGATATGGAAACCAAAAATTTCCTACAAAGTTAATTGTTTTATCTTGCTTTTGGCCAAAGAAGCAGTGTTAACTCATGATAATTTGAATAAAAGGGGTCACCAACTAACTGTTGGGTGTTTTTTATGTAGGGAACAAGCTGAGACAATCAACCATCTTTTTTGCATGGCAAATAGATAGACCAACTTTGGAGGATGTTCATCAGTTTGAAAGGGATTAGTTGGGTGAAACCTAGAAGCATTGTAGACGTTCTAAGATGCTGGAATATGGATAGTAATGTCAGTAAGGAGGAGGAAAATTGGAAGATCATCTGAGCATGCATTTGATGGTCAATTTGGATTGAAAGGAACAAAAGGTGCTTTGAGGGGACTCAGAACATTCAGAATCTTAAAATGAATTGTTTAGGCCTTTTTTATTTTTGGTGTGAGCAAAAACTATTAGCTCATACAGAAGAATTTTGTGATGTTTTAAACTTTTTGTAAGGCATAGAATTGAATTATAAGTTGTAAGTTGTAATACTTTTGAAGGGGAACTACACTTTGGTTGTAGTACACCTGTGGATATATAGAAGTAAAGTTATCATTATCAAAAAAAATAAAAAAATAAAAAGAGGGAACGCAGCCAAGGAGACCTCTTGTCCCCTTTTTGATTCATTATTGCCATGAAGGGGGATAAACAACATGATGGAGAAAGCTACTAGAAATGGTTGGATCAGGGGATTTCAGATAAACACCAGATTGGCAAATAAATTTAGTCATCACCTACCTCTTTATGCTAATGACACATTAATTTTTTGTGAAGCTAACCAAGGGAATGTCAGACACAACAAATTAGTATTGATTTTGCTTAAAGTTGTTTTAGGGTTATATATAAATTCAGAGAAAAGTAAGGTATATCCTGTAAATGAAGGTGCAGAAACTCTTATTTTAGTTGGTGTCCTAGGGTGTGAGGTGGGAACATTACCTACAAAATATTTGGGATTGGCTTTAGGATCAAAGACAAAAGAAATGGAGATATGGGATGATGTACTGGTAACTGCGACAAAACAATTGCCAGACAGAAGGCACAATATCTATAACTTAGAGGCAGAACCACTCTGATAAACTCAGTGTTTGATGTGTTGCTTACATATGTTGTGGTTCTATTTCCACTCCCTTCTAAGGTGGAGTCGTGGAGAAGGGGTTGGATGCTACTAGGAGAAATTTCTTGTGGCATGGTAACATAAAAAAAAAAGTTACAATTTGGTGAGATGGAAAAGACTAATCACAAGCAAGCAACAAGAGGCTAGGGAATAAGAAACTTTAAATTACATAACAAGAGCTTAATGTCCAAATGGCTATGGAGGTCTGGCAAGAAGAAAATGGCTTGTGGAGAGAGGTCATAACTCAGAAATGTGGGAAGCTGGGACACTGGTGCTTAAACCTATCAACACAACTTTTGGGGTGGATAACTGGAAATTCATCAGAGCTTTATGGGAGATTTTGCAACTAATACTGATTTTACCATGGGAATGGTACGAGAAAAACTTTTTGGCCTGATAAATGGGTAAGAAATGTGTTGATTTGTAAATATCTAAGTGTGATTAGATATGATTTTATGAGATTTAAATTGATCTTATAAAATCATATCTGATATGATATTGAATAGGTTAGGATATTAGATCAATAAAATCATCCCTTGATTCTCAAATCTGCCAGAATCAAGGGATCTGATTGCGAGTTAGTTCAGTTTTCTATACTATAAATATTTATCTCTATGGATGAATAAGATTGTACAATTTTGGTATCAAAATTTACATGGTATCAGAGCAAGATTATTCTTGTAACTAAAACAACACTGCTTCTAAGAAAATAGAAGCCAACGGTATCAATAAAAGCTGAGAGTTCTATTAACAATTTTGACAAGAGACAACAATGAAGCCGTGGTGTGATTTTTGCAAAAAATATGGGCACATTTGTGAGACTTGCTGAAATATCCATAGGAAACTGCCTAGCTGGAACAGAAAAATGGTAGACAACCATGATCAGGCCCTTTAATGTACCAGCAAAGAACCAGGGCTACGATCTTCTCTAGAAAGGCGACCTTTCACTGAGGAACAAGTAGAACGTCTGCACAAATTTCTCCAAGTTCTCCAACCACAACTCCAAACCAGTAAATCTGATTCTTCTACTCCCACTTGTTCTTTTTCCCAAGCTAGTAATGTACCATCCATTTTTGTGAGTACAAATTCTTGTATAAGTTCTTGGATCATAGATTCAGGGGCTAGTGATCACATGACATGGAATTTCCATTTTTTCTCAACCTACACTCCTTTAGCACAAAATAAAAAAGTCAGAATAGTTGATGGTTCCTTCTCAGCAATTGCTGGAAAAGGGATAGTCAAACTAATCCCTTTTTTTTTTTTTTACCCTTTTTGATGTCCTTCATGTTCCAAAACTGTCTCATAATATTTTGTCCATCAACAAATTGACTCAAAACCTTAATTGTCGTGCTATCTTTGACTCTATTTCATGCGTATTTCAGGGCAAGGTCTCGAGGAGGATGATTGGCAATGCTAGAGAGTCTAAAGGTCTCTATTTTCTTAAAATCGAAGACAATTTAGTAAATCTTAGTTCAACTTGTTTGAACTATGTTCAAGTTGATAATAAAGTCATGTTATGGCACTATAGACTTGGTCATCCTAGTTTTCATTATTTGAAACTCTTGTTACCTCAATTGTTTATGAATAATAGTACATCCTCTTTCCAGTGTAAATTTTGTAAAATGGCTAAACACAGACGTTCATCTTTTTCTTCCCAAAAATACCATGCCACAAAACCCTTTAAGTTAATCCATAGCGATGTTTGGTGACCTTCTAGGGTAGCAACTGTGGTTTGTGAGTTACATAGATGATCACACTAGACTAACTTGGGTGTACTTATTGAAAGACAAAAGTGAAGTAGAACATATGTTTGACGCTTTTTATGTTATGGTCGAGACACAATTTCATGAGAAGATTCAAATATTTCGAAGTGATAATGGGAGAGAGTATTTTAATGACCATCTAGGCAATTTTTTCACTTCCAAGGGAATAGTGCACCAAAGTTCATGTCCTAATACACCCCAACAAAATGGAATAGCTGAGAGAAAAAATAGGCATCTTATGGAGGTAACTAGAGCCTTAATATTCACAAGTGGAGTCCGTAAATTTCTTTGGGGATAAGCTCTTTTGACATCCACTTATCTTATTAATAGGATGCCTTCCTGTGTTCTAGGTTTTAAAACTCCTTTTAGGATGTTCAAGACATACTTCCCTATTGACCACTGATCTACCTTTGAGAGTCTTGGCGTGTAGTGTATTTGTTTATGTTCATGATCATAATAGGAGTAAACTTGATCCACGTGCTAAAAAATGTGTTTTTGTTGGATATTCCCCTAGTCAAAAGGGATACAAGTGTTATGACCCAAACACTAGGAAGGTTATTGTCACAATGGATGTCACCGTTTTTGAATCTCAATTATTTTTTGGAACTCATCTTCCAGGGGAGAAACATAGTGAAGATTCAATGGTTAGTACGGATTCTCGCGACCTCACATGAGAGAAACAAAGGGATCTACCTTTTATGATAGATACGGGAAATAGTACTTTTGGTAGTAGCAACCTTGATAAGGTAAGAGATCCCAACTTATATAATGAAAATAAGGAAACTGAGACAGTAGAGCCTTTTCATGATACAATTGATGACAAGGACATAGAACAAACAAAGGAATTACAGGTTTACTTGAGAAGAAACCGGAATCAAGAAAAAGAGACTAAGGACACTCATCAAAACCAAAAGTCCACTCCGCAAGATCTTACTGATATACAAGGTAATTCTCCAGAACCTAATTCTGATTTGCCCCTTGTTATTTTAGACCTTGATCTTCCAATTGCCAAACGTAAAGGAGTAAGAAAAGTCACAAACCATCCCATGTCAAATCTTGTGTCATATAGAAACTTGTCTCCTTCCTATATAGCTTTTCTTTCTCAATTATCTAGAATGGAGATATTGAGAAATGTGCAAGATGCTTTGAATGTTCCCAAGTGGAAAGAGGCAATTCTAGAGGAGATGAATGCTCTTAAGAGAAATGAAACCTGGGAAATGGTGGAACTACCACGTGGAAAGAAAATAGTGGGCTGCAAGTGGGTGTTTACCATTAAATTTGATGGGTCCTTGGAGAGGTATAAGGCACGTTTGGCAGCAAAAGGGTTCACTCAGATCTATGGAATTGACTATCTTGAGGCATTTGTTCTAGTTGCCAAGTTGAATTCAATCATGGTTCTTCTGACCATTGTTGCCAATCTTGATTGGCCCCTTCAACAACTAGATGTGAAGAATGCATTCTTGAACGGAAAACTTGAAGAAGTAGTCTACATGGATCCTCCTCCGGGTTTTGAAGAAAGGTATGGAACTAGAGTGTGCAAGCTAAAGAAATCTCTCGACAGGCTCAAACAATCTCCAAGAGCTTGGTTTGAGAGATTTACTCAGTTTGTAAAAAAACAAGGGTACACTCAAGGGCAAGCAAATCACACCATGTTCATTCGACACTCTCCTGAGGGAAAGACAACTATCCTGATAGTGTATGTTGATGATATTATACTTACTAGAGATGACTTGCCTGAAATGAAGAATTTAAAGACACAGTTGGCCTCAGAATTCAATTTATGGATGACCTTTTACCCATGCACTATTTAATAGTGTATTTTAAAGGTATATATGTGTCCACTAGACACATTACTATTTATAATGATGCAATATTTATGATGTCCACGTGGACACATATATACCTTTAAAATACATTATTAAATAGTGCAGGGGTAAAAGATCCTTTCCAAAGTTTGATATTGTTATAGCAATTTTGGTCAAAGTTCAGATATATTTCAAACTTTTTTTCCTATTAGAAACGTATTACCTTTTTCTTTAGAAATGACAAATACAACAGAGTTTCACAAAATAAATAGTCTACATATGTTATTACACGGGTCCAATGTTGAAAGATAAATATTATATAAATGGTTGGCAATCGTTTGTTTGTAGTTGTGGCTACATTATTTTTTTTACATACTACGTATATTATTTAGCATTTTGAATTCACACAGTTGTAAATAGCTTGTAGCAATGTTGGTTAATTTATACACAAACAACCTTCTGTTAGAGCAGAAGACGACAACACAAGTAATGGAATAGCAACCATGCTTCAAATCTGAAGCAGTAGATGCCCAAATACGAATTGTGCACGTCTCTTCTTTCATAACTAAAAGAGGCTAAAGAGTTTTGTGTTTCAATGTTCTCTTTTTTAAATTAAGTTAATCCTTTAATTTGCTCTTTCAAAAGCTGAATCACATCATCTTCATCTTTCCTTACATGTTTTTTATGAATTGATCGATGCCTTCTCTTCACAAGGAAAAGACAAGGTTGGAAATTTGTGGTCGCATAGCACATATAATAATTGAATCTTAATTTCATCATCAAATAAATTAAAATCAACCCACTATCTCGAATTTCTAAAAGCTCAAATGCCTACCATTGGCATGATTTGGCTACTTACGGGTGGCAATTTCAGTCATATTAATGAAATGAGTCCATTTAACCCAGATTTAATGATTTGGATCACTCATATTTTAATTCAGTAAATATGAGCTTCAACCTAGTTTAAGAGCCCTTACAAGTATGGTCAAAAATGGTAAAATATGGGTATCTATATAGACCCATAATAGATCACTCACTTCTACTCAAAAATTTTAGTTGTGCTAAAAAAATAAAATAATAAATATTAATTTTTAATATTCAAAAATATTAATTTATTTTTAAAAACAATTGGAGGGTGGGTGGGACTGAGAAGGGGTGGTAGGATTTTATTTTATTTTTTTAAGAAATGATTTTTCTTTTTAGAAAAACATACAAAATTTGGGGAGGGGGGGGGGGGATTGGGGGTGGAGGGGAATTTTTTTTTTTTTTTGAAATACAAAAAAAAATTAGGGGTAGGTTGGGTGGAAGGTGGATGTGTGTGGGTGGGTGGGGGGGGGGGGGCATAGAATTTGTTTACAAAAAAACATAAAAGATAGGGGTGGGTGGGTACAGGAGGGGTATGGGGGATGAAGGCAAGGTGAGGTGGAGGGGGGGGGGATAAAAGTAGGGTAGGTGGTTAGAAAAAATAAAATAAAATAAAATTAGGGGTGGGAGTGAGTAGATAAAAAATTACTTTAGAAACTTAAGAAATATAAATTCATTTTTTAATTCTTCAATCAATGGTGGATGATATATGGGTAACTCATATCCAATCCGTCCATTAATTAACCAAACCATACTTACCCATATAGAATAAGGGTGGATTGGATAATTACTGATTTTTGTTCAAACCATTTTAAACCCTTCCAAATCCAATCATTTGTCACCCCTAACACTACTTTAGGTTGTCAACGTATTTAATGTGTGGAATTCAAAATGAATTTGTTTACCTGAGCAGCTCACGGTTTCTTCTTGGACGCCGAGGTGTTTGATCAACTATTCCTATTTCTTTTTCTCAAGTTATGATATAACAAATTTTAACCCCTCTAGCCTATTTTAATACTTGAGCCAAGTGGAAAAGGGTATTAAATAAATGGGAAATTTTTTAAACTATCAATATTTTAGCATTTAATAGGATCCTATAGCCACATTTTCAATATTTATTAAAAATATCAATATTTTAGTTTGTATGTATCTGATTTTTATTTTTTTTTATATGGTTTAATTGAAAGAATACAATTATTTAATAATAGAAATGAGAAATTTAGGAGGAAAATATTTTTAAAAATGAATATATCACTTAAAATTCTCATCAGTTACAAATTCAAAAATAAACGACAGAGCACCCATCCCCCTTCTTCATCAAATTCTCCAATATCAATTTTTAAATTTCCATTAATAATACTCACGTTTTGTTGAAGTGAATTCGATTAGATTTCATTTTTCTATTTTCGAAGAAGATTTTGACATACAAATCAGTGTAGAATACAAATTTGGAATGCAAATCAGTTTAGAATACAAATTTGCAATACAAATCAGTTTAGAATACAACTTTTGATTAAATCAAAAGTTAAAAATAAAAGTGAATAATATTGAATTTGATGAACAATTAAGAAATGACTTTAGAATACAATTTTTGAAATAAAAAATCCAGTTAAGAATACAATTTTTTTTGTTTAATCAAAACTTGAAAATGAAACTACATGAGTACAAATAATTGAAATACAATATACAAAGTACATTTATTTTGAATACAAATATAGTTGATAACTGAACTTGAACATAACATACTAAATGAATGATTTGAATGCATATGGATACAATATGCTTAAATAAATACAATATTACGAAAAAATACAATTAAAATATAAAGAATACAACATACATATTAGTATGAATATAAATTTAAGTAAGAATATATATCATTTAATTCGCTTATAATTTCACTCAAATAAATGCAATGTTCAGAAAATGCAATTGACATATGAAAAATACAACTGACAATACTAATATGAACACAAATTAAATAGTAGTGAAGTTAATATAAATAGAGACCCAATAAACAAATTTAAATTGAAACACAAAAATACATAAAAGACCCAAAATATACAAATTAAAACTAAAAAATGTTGTTATTAACTTAATAAATACAAATCCAATAAGAAGTTATCCGATCAAATGACAATCTGATGCATATATTAGATGATTCCTTATTTTTTTAAGCATAGCTTAGTGGATCCACTTAGTAAAGGGTGTCTTATAATCCGGCAAGGTATAAGACAGTTCTGGCAGCGTGGGCTAGACGTTGATCATCACATAGCTCATAGTGATGGTTGTCGGTTAGAGAATCTCCCAAATAAAAGTAAAATAGTTAATTATTATATTTTAAATACATCTGAGTTATTACCTACTGTTTTGAAAGCTTTCTTTGAAATGCATCTTTATTGTTGCTTTTATATTGAACTAAGTTGAGTACTTCTGAGTTTGAGTATCTTTGAATATGTTTGAGTATCCTTGAGTTTGAGTTGAGTTGAGATGATGTGAGTATGTTTTTCTTTTTTATCATTTCAAGCTTATGTCTGTGCTTTAGAGTTCCTCTTGCATGCTCGTACATTTCATGTACTGACGCCATTTGACCTGCATCTTTAATGATACAAATATAGGTAATCAGGATCATCAACATGCGCCTCGTTGATACCATTTGCAGTTCCAAAGTTTCTTTGGTAAGCCTCCCTGCCTCCGGAGGATTCGACTTTTATTTTCAGTCTTATTAAGATGTCGTGGGTCTTGTTCCGACGTCTATCATAGTCATTAGAGGATTCATAGATAGTAGTAGTTGAGGAGTCTTTTCATTTCCATTGTTAAATGTTTAAGACTTGAGTTGCCTCTTTTGGCCAGTTGAATGTTTTCTTTAAAATATTCTGAGTTATCTATTTTGAGACATTGAGTTAAATCTTTACTTTTGAGGTTCATTTATTGTTGAGTAAGTCTTCTGCTGAGAGTTGAACCAAGCCAAGAGTTCTTTTGGGGCCAAGAATGGTTCTCGAGTGCTAGTCATATCCAGGGTGTAGGCTCAAGGCGTGACAAAGCGCTCTTTGAACGTCGTCGATTTTTCCAAGAACTTTGTTCTTCCAAGTATGTAAGGCTATCATAGTGTTGTAATAGTTCGTCCTCACACCCTACATCTACTTTCTATCAGTAAAAGAGTAATCTAGGGTTCTATCCTTAGTTTTGAGTATTCTTGAGATGAGTTTGAGGTTGAGTTCTAAGTTCTTAAATTTTTGGTTTTGAGTTTCTATTCCTAATTATTGAGGTGTTGTATAGTGTACATTGATATTGTTGAGTTGATTGTTCATGTCTATTTTTCAGCATGAACCCTATCCATGAGTACTCGTTGAGTTCTTATTGAGGATCTTTCAAACAAACATAATTGATTTAAATTGATTTTTTGAGAGAACAAAGAAGAGTTTTGAGAAAGAACTTTAACATGATTTGAGTAAGAGTATAAGGGAACTAAGTATTCCCAATCGTAACACCTTTTACATTGATAAAAGAGAAACCTTGTTTTCTAAATAAGTAATGAGTTCAGAGATACTTTAGAGCATTACCCCTTTTAAAAGGATATATTGAGAAATTACCTCAAAACCAGAGAAAGAGCATGTTTTATATATTTAAGCATGAATATATATTATTGGGAGTAGTATTGAGCATCGATATAAGGACGGGTTCAGACAACTCAGCATCCTCATAAACCATATCGCCAACTTGGGTAAAAGGGTCATACCTTTTAGATGATTCCTTATTGCTTAGTGGATCCACTTAGTTGAGAGGTTCTACACCCTGACAAGGTATAGGATAACTCTGAAAGCGTGGTCGAGACGTTGTACCATCATGTAGCTCATAGTGATGGTTGTCGGTTAGAGAATCTCCCAATTAGATTTAAAGTGTATTTTCATAAATTACCAATTACGTTGAGTTTAGAGGTGAGTAAGTATTTGTGAATTTATAAATGATTTAACTCTTTTATTGTTTTACATTCAGCTTGAGTATATTTTATCTGTTCCCTTCTTTCAGTTATTTCTCTCCGGCTATGTAACATACTAATACATTCCATGTATTGATATCATTCGACCTGCATCTTTCTATGATGCAGATACAAGTGTTTAGGATCATCAACAGTCTCTTCATTGAGATCAATTTGCACTTCAAATAGCTTTGGTAAGCCTCCTTGCATTCCAGAGGACTTCACATTTACTTTCAATTTAGTAGCTTTAAGATGTCATGAGTCTTGTCCTGACACCTATTTTACTATTAGAGGCTTCATAGGTAGTTAGATTTGATATGTTCTCGGAGTTCTTGTTAAATTGGTTTATACCTATTATGTTTATTACATAGAGTATTTTCAGACGTTTGAGTTGAGTATCGACTTTGAGTTTAAATGATCGAATTTTGCTTTAAGCTGCATATTGCTTGAGTAAGTCTTATACAAAAGAGTCATCCAGGCCAAGGACAGTAATGATTCTCGAGTGCCGGCCACATCTAGGGTGTAGGCTCTGGGCGTGACACGATTAATTAAGAGAAAAGATGATAGTGTCAAGTCTTGACCATGGGGTGTGACTTATTACTTGGAATACATGGGGCTAAGTCTTGCCTCTATAGTAAGAGTAATAGAGTAACATGTTATTGTCAAGTCTTGTCCATATAGCGTATCTTGTAATTTTAAAGTTCTTTTTCTAAGTCCTACCTCTAAGTTAAGAGTTATAAAGTATGTCATATGTTAAACATAGTGAAATAGTGTAAACAGTTGCCCATAAGGCAAAAGTTATTGTGTTTCCCCATAAGTTTGACTAAGTGAAAATGGTGTAAATTATTGTCCATGAGGCGCAACTTATTGTTTTAACGTCCTTGGGCTAAATTTTACCTAAGGCAAGAGTCAAAAAAAAAAAAAATTCATAAATCAAGTCTCAATGTGGTAGTGTCAAGTTTTGCCCATTGGGAGTAACTTGTTATTTGAACTTCTTGGTTTAAGTTTTGTCTCTTAGGCAGGAGTTATAAATTATCTCATAAGTTAGACATCGTGAAATTGTGTAAACTACTGCTCATGAGGTATATGTTTTTTTTTTTTAACCCCTGAGCTATGTTTTGCCTCTAAGAAAAAAGTTATTGTGTTCCCCATATGCTAGACTTAGTAAAATTGGTGTAAAAATTTTCCACGAGGGCAACTTGTTCTTTGAAGTCCTTGGGCAAAGCCTTTGTAATGACCCTCCAGGTCATTTCTGTGTACCCCCCTTCTTTTTGTCATTTAGAGCATTCCTATAGCGACCCCAAGTCATTTATGGCTTGTTGGCACTGACTGTTCGGTCGCCTGGTCGTTCATTTGGATTTTGTGCAGCTTTCCGTGTTTTAGATACCTTGAAGTTTCAATAGTTGACTTTAGTCAAAACGTCATGTAAACGACTTCAGAATGGAATTATGACGGTTCCATTAGCTCCGAAATGGAAAAATTAGGCTGGTAACATGATTATCGAGGCCTTCAGTGCGAGTTTGGATCATTAGGTGTTTTAGCCTTTGAAATTTAGCCTAAGGTTGACTTTGGTCAACATTATTGAAAAACGCACTTGGATGAACATTTCGTCAGTGCGGTTAGCCCCAGAATGTCGAGTTTGGTCTAAAACGACCTTTCGTTCGACTCCAGAGGCCTCCAGACTCATTTCGAGCCCCTCGGTGGATTTTGGTTAAAATGGACTTGAGTGGAACCCACTTTTTATCGAGATGACCTCTGATGGAAATTCCAACTATGACATTGAGTCCGGAGCATCGAATTTAGTAGGGTAGCATATATATTTTATTTTTATTGTGTTTCGAACGAATTCCGAGCACCCTTTGGAGACACTAAAAAATAGCAAAAGCTAAAATCTGGTGCAGCCCTTTTAGCGACCAGATTTTGGGCTTTTAACGACCAGAATTTTGGGATTTTAGCGACCAGTTTCGCCTTTTGAAAGCTCTAATTCAGCTTTCAACCTCATTTTAAAAGTGTGATATCTGGAGCTATAGAGCTCCAATTTGGGTGATTCAATAGGCTAGGTTGTGAGATTTTTCAAGAAAAACATGTTGGTGAGCTCGAAAGCTGCTTTGGGATCTTCGTTTGAGGTAAATTCTCATTTTCACCTGTTGCCATGGCTACTTTGTGAACTCAATTTGTTAGATATTTTGGGACTTGATTTCTCCCTCATTCTAAGTCCAAATTTGATGATTCCAGTGGCTACATCGAGTGTTTTTTCGAGGAGAACATCGTGGTATTGTCGGAATTCATTGTAGACCTTCCATTTCTGGTAAATTTACTGATTTCAGCTGCTGTCCAATTTCTAGTTCTTGAGAGAATCCGGGCTTTGCTTGCATGTTGATATTGTGATGTTTCTGAGCCCCAAATTCTGTCCCATTTTGGGATATGAGCTCGGGGAACTGATAAGAATCTATTTTTAAGGTTAATTCAGAAATTTTCAGCGCGGGTCCCACTTTCCCCGTTTTGACCTCGAAATTGGTCTGTCTCTGTTTCTTGCGATTTTGGTGTCTAAATGACCGTAATAACATTGTGACTCTATTTTTTACAGCGTGGTAGTATTTCGAGGTCATTCGAAAAGGGAAAGATCCGAAGAAGTGATTTGGAGCTAGCGCGCGTGATCGGCCTACAGGTAGGCCACGTCTTCCCTCTCTTAGATTGAGCTCGAGCATGTGAATGTATGTTGATTAGTTGGGATTTGGGTTGGCTAGTTATTGAATCATGCATAGGTGTTTAGAAATCATGTTTTCAACCAATTTCAGGAATTATTGGGTAACTATGAGCATGCTATGTGTTATTAATTGATCCTCTTTGCTATGTGGAGTACATGTATGCTTGATTATTATTTATTGAAGCATGTTAGGCCTTATTTTAGGCTTGACTAGGGTTTGCCTTAGAAATGCATGATTCAAAACTAATAGGCCTTAGTTTTTCCCCGATGTCGCTCGACTGACTTAGATCCTTGTAGACTGGTGTAGCAGACTTAAGTCTGATTGTTTGGGCCTTAGCTAGGTGATACGCTTGCTCCGACGATAGTTATCCTTATTGTTTCGATGTTATGACTTCACGAGTAACGTCGGCGACACTGGTTCCGCTTCGTGATTTGAAGTTGGTTTTTGATTTGGTTCCAAGGACTTACATTGATTGGCTAAGTGTGGAAGGCATTCCATAGACATTTATGATCATGGATCGATTGGGACTCTTTCAACAGCTACATTGTCACCTTTGTCGGGCATTCTGATTCGAGCTTTGATCTCGACTTCATTGATATTTTTGAAGAGCATTCAGTTCAAGGTCCGACCTCGATCACCTGGATACTTATATAGAGCATCCGGTTAGAGGTCCAACCTCAGTTACTTGATACTTGTGATTGGTTACTTGGGTACTTTTGGTGAGCATCCAGTTCGAGGTCTTGCCTCTGTACTATCAGATTCTACTAATTGGGTTTGATGTTCTCCGATCTTGGGTTATGTTCTCTTTAGTTATAGTTATTTTGTGTACTCGTCGGGCTTATAGGGGTCCGTTTGGATTTTTATTTAAACTTGCGCACGAGTGTACCTTCTAGGATTTTCATATTGCCTTTACTCTTCAAGCTTAGTCGGCCTATGATGCCTACTAGGTACTTGTTGTTTGGTACTCACGCTATGCTCTGCATCTGTTTTCGTGATGCAGGTTCGAGCACCAGTGGCCTGCGTTGACATTATTCTTGGAGCAGTATGATCCGATGACGGGGGTGAGTACACGACATTTTGTACTATTTTAGTCTCCATCTGTATATATAGACTTGTCTTGTATCTTTTGAGATAGTCCACTTTTTTGTGGTCCACTTTTGGGACTTATACTCGTTTTATTAGTAGCTCTGTACTAGTGACTTTCAGGTTCTGGGAAGGATCTTTATTTGTGTATATATGTTTTGGTTTGCTTCCGCTTGTTTACATTGTTATCTTAAATTTTGCCTACTCTTGTTTAGTTTCTGCCCTCAGACCCATTACTTGCTATTTCGGGTTACGGGTTGGCTTACCTACTGGTGGCTTATAGTAGATGCCATCATGACTCAAGAAATCGGATCGTAACAACCTTGCCCCTAAGGCAAGAGTAATAGAGCATCTAATAAATCAAGACATAATATGGTAGTGTCAAGTCTTATCCATGGGGCTTAACTTGTTTGGAAGTTCTTGGGCAAACAAGTCTTACCTCTAGGGCAATAGTTATAAAATATCTTATAAGTTAAGACACAATGTGATATTGCCAAGTTTTGCCCTTGGGACTTAACTTGTTGGTTGAATGTCCTTGGGCTAAGAGGCAAGAGTTATAGAGCATATGATAAATCAAGACACAATGAAGTAGTATCAAGTCTTGCTCATGGGCATAACTTGTGAAGTTCTTGGTCTAAGTCTTTCCTTTAAGGCAAGAGTTATAGAGCATCTCATAAATCAAGACACAAACATTGACAAATGTTGCACATAGCATGTAACTTGTTCTTTGAAAGTCTTTGGCTAAGTAATACCTCTAAGGCAAGAGTTATAGAGTATCTTATGAAATTTCAAACCATATTATATATTCCTTGAGACTAGAGATAAATTGTATTTAAAAGAAGTACAAAATGTATAAATAAATAATTTTTTATTTCCATACTTAAAAAAATAAAAAGAAAGAAAACACGACCAGAAAGTTAAAAATAGATAGAACAGAAAAAAGACAAAAAGAAAAAAATAAAAAAAAATAGAAGGAAAAGAAAAAAAACATAGGAAAAAAGAGAGAGAAAAAAAGAAAGAATAAGAAGGAAAAGAAAAATAAATGTAAGAAAAGGAAAGATAAAAAAGAAGGAAAAGAAAAATAATTTTTTTTTTTAAAAAAGAAGAAGACAAAATGGACAAAAAAAAAACTCCCTCCGTTTCACAAAGAATGACCTAGTTTGATTTGGCATGGACTTAAAGAAAATAAAGAAACTTTTGAATCTTGTGGTCCTAAATTAAAATTATTTCAAATATATAAAATTGTCCTTTAACCTTGTGGCCTTAAAAATACCACGTGAAAAGCTGAAATTAAAATGTTACCAAAAAAAAGAAAGAGGTCATTCTTTTTTAAACATACTAAAAAGGAAAGGAGATCATTCCTTTTTAAATGGAGGGAGTATAACTTTTTGTTCCGTTAGTTATCAAAATACAACTTTCCTTTATTTTGTTAGGCTTGGAGAATAATTATGTCTAAAGAATTTTATTTAAATGAATGAACACTATTTTTGCCAGACTTTTCTTATAGGACAAAATATCTACCACCTGATCATTCAATAAGATATCATTTATCTCCTATCATATATTTTAGGATTCCTAAATCTTCAAATTTCTCCAACCATACAGTTTAAAATTTCTTAATTTAGACTGTTATGATAATATTAAACAATAATTTGATAAATGACAATTTATGGTAGAATATTTTAAAATGAAATGCAAATTTAAATAATTGGTTTGGTTCAAAAAAAATTCGATTATATTTTGCTTAAAACGAAAATCAAACCAAACCAAACAAAACAAAAGGAACAACTTATCTATGATCGAATATTTTAATGAAGTGCAAATTTAAACAATTGGTTTGGTTCAATTTTTTTTCGATTATATTTTGCTTAAAACCAAAACCAAAACCAAAACCAAACCAAGCAAAACAAAAAGAACAATTTAGTTGGATTTTCATTGATTCTCTGCCCAGCATGTTTACAAAATAAGTAAATAACACTGAAGAGACAGACAGAAGTGGTGTAAGAATATTAAGCGACCACTCAATTCTCATGTATATGAATCCTCAGCCTCAAACAACCTGCACTCTACTGTACATACCAAATACAATATGATTACTAACAACAGCCCTCAAGGTACATATACAAGTCCAATTTCTGAGTAATGACACAGTTCAAGCTTTAGCTTTAGAGGGAGATGCTATCAAATGATGTAAAGTTGACGCCTGGATAACAGTGCTAGGACTAGTATCTCTACTCCGTGTTGGCACAGATTGCCTAACACCTATGTTTTTGTCAACCCCACTTCTTACAACATGTATCCAAGACCGTGGAAGGCTTCTCACCAGCCGTGTTGAAGCTACCAGCAGAATCACACCAACAATGATGCACATCCTGTACACAAGCATCTCAACATCAACAGCATTTCTTTTGGTACAGCAAAAGATCTCCAATTCCCTTATAAATGTAGGAATCCCAGGAAGATGACCAAGGCATTTAAAATAACAGCCATAAAAACCATGAATACAAAAGACAAACACTCTAATTTAACATGGTGAACTGATGTGCACTTATTTCCAAAGAAGGAAAAAAAATAATCAGCCGTGTACTTTAGTTCAAAACATCTTTTAATGCACTAATAATATGATGGCACTTATGGACATTCCGAACAATAGAACAATATCAAGTTTCTAAAGAAACAACTTACAAACAAACTTTCTGTGATTAAAAGTTACAGATGACCCGCATTGATTCTTTCAAATGCAAACGTTTTTCTCATTAAAATTTTAAAAGAATTTAAAGGTAATATTAGGTTCATATGTCCCACCAGGACACTACAAGATGGCATGTTTTCAACATTTCTCTTAAAACTCTCTTCTTAATAAACATGTAAGGTGAAAACAAGTCATTCCATTTTTCTTTTTTGATAACACTGGTGTTGGGGCCAACTAGCGCACTTTAAATAATTCCACAAAGTACATGCTAACTCCCACTGACACAGGCAGTGGCGTAGCAAGGAATTTCATCAAGGACATTCAAACCTTTGAAAGATGTCAATTAAAAATTTTGATGTGTGTGCACCAAAAGTTGTAAATCAAACAGCACAATATTTAACTAAACCATAATAAGAATTGTAACAGAAACACAATTTTATAAAATCAAGACTAACATAAAGAAGTCAACAAAAAAAAGAACTTTATATTTTGAATGGTAAAAATTTAATTTTATGGAGAAATAGTTATTACCACTAGTAACTAGTGCATCAGAAGTAATAATCTTGTGAATTCATTGACTGTTATAGTTGATTGATTAATTAGAACTGATTTTTTGAAGTCTTTTGCATGAGATAATTAGAAGAAAACGCTAGATGATAATCACTATCAGTTTGGACAAAATCTTTAAAATGATATGATTATTGGAAAAGAATTTGCAGTTATTTTCAACCTGGTCCTTATTTAATTAAAATTTGTATTGATTAGATTAAAAGTAAAAGGGAGCTACAGTGCAGAGTGAAAAACTATCATCCATCGGAAGATTGAATGATTTTTCAATTCGAGTATGTAATAAAATAGAGTACCTTATTTCTTTTTATCTTTTCCGGCAATTGTAACTTTTATGTTTGTAAACTGAAAATTTTGTGATTAGCTATTTGATGTGATTTGGTGAAAAGAAATTCATATAATATAAACATTAGTGAAATTACCCTTTACAAGAATAAACATCCATTAAAACAACTTTTCAGTTATTCCCCCAGCACAGTACACTAAGTACCATTGAACCAACTACCAAGCATTAAATGAAGAAGATAAATGCATGCATGAATATAAGAAGAAAAGGGTGGGAAAAACAAAATTCAAGACAAAAAAAAAAACTAATCTAAAAACCACCATAGTTAGAGTTTATATAATTTCTCCATTGCGGATTGCCGTTTGAAGAATAAATTAACACTTATACTATATATATACATTATCCTTTAATGCATAATTTTACACGTAGAAGGTAAAAGAGTGAAAGAAGTACACATGAGGAGGGTATGTAGGTGAAGTGTAATAGAAGTGAGACATGATAGTTAAATTTTGCATTTGGATAGGGGCGGAAGAATCTAGAGTTGTGGAGAGGTTTATAGAGAACTCTAGAATTCCCTAGAGAATTTCCAAGAAGAACTTAGAAGCTTTCTTGGAAAGCTTTGGAATATCCTAGAACATGTAGAGAGTTCTAGAGAGAGACCAGAGTGTAATTATTAGAGGGACTTATCAAGTAAATATTATTTACACTTTAGCCCCTAGGTTGTGCATTCATTTGTAAGGCATCACTCAAGTGAAAAGCAATCTTTCAAGTTAATACAAAGCCTTCTTCCAAGCTTTCCAAATCTTTCTAAGTTTTTCCTTTCATTCTCTTAGTGATCTTAGTTTCAAAGAGCTTACTTGAGCTTACAAGATCTTGAAAGATTAGTGAGTAAGTTGTCAAGTGCCGCACGGAGCTTTAGTGAAACCGTAAGTCCGTGACACAATGCACTACATTTTTCAAAAAGAAAGGTCTCCCTCATACAAACTCAAAATATAAAAATATACATAAATATGAGACATTGTGGAAAACTTATAATGTGCCATCGAAGGGACCTGGTCTAATTTTGATTAAATAATACCTAATTTAAATTAAAAAAAAATCATTTAAATAATACTCTAATTTTGATTTTATTTTTGACAAGAAGACTCCAAGGGAACTGGTCTCACTCATGTTATGGCCCATTATCCATGTCCAAATATTCAGCCAAATTTAGCCCAACGTTCAAAACCAAATTTGACCCAAAACCATGACCGACTCGACCCACACCCTATTTCTCCAAACCCCCACGTTCCCCTCTTCTCCATTCACGCATAGAACGAAGTGGACAGAGAAACAAAAAGATGAACCCTAGTTCAGTTCCAAAACGGCGCCGCAACTATTCTCTCTCACAAATTCATACACCAATGTGTGCTTAGCACAAGAGCTTTGGTACCACACGAAGATTCTAGAAACTCCTTGATGGTATATTACTCTAATTTATCAAGAAAAAACTTTTGAAGTACACAAAGGACTAGTATAAATAACTATGCAGTAGAAATGTTGAAGGTATTTGTTCGATTGTCAAAAAATTGAAGGTATTTGTTTCTGATCTATTCAAATCTTTCCTTTGAGATATCAAAATTTCAATTTTCTTCTCTAAATTGTTGGTCAACACACCCGATCTCGTTTGACCAGATTCGACACAGATCTCACACCCTTACCCTTGTTAGTGTCGTGTCGACACGGGTGTGACACTGATTTTGGCGAGTCCAAGTAACTTAGGTCAAGGTAATTCAAAATGTGATATCCCACCATTTCAATTCGTTTGTCTTAGTTTGACTTGGCACGGAATTTAAAAAAATAAAGAAGACTTCAAATTATGAGATCTTAAATTAAAGATCTACGTAATGTAACAAAATACCCTTTGAATTTTGTGGTCTTAAATATGTCATGTTGGATGTTTCGTGTAAGGAGTTACTAAATATAGTAACATTCTTTTTCAAATAGACTAATGAAATTTAAGACAAACAAATTGAAATGGAGGAAATACTAGATACTTGCATAGGTGATATTTGACCTGTACACTTGCATAAGGTGACATTTGACCTCTATATACACGATATAATTTTTTGAGTAAGGGTGTTCGCTTAACCACCCTTGGGACAATGTAGCTATGCTACTAGGCACATCCAACAAGACTTGAACAAATGGAGAAAAAATCACCTAGTGCTTTTGCTTGCACTCAAATGTGAATACTAGACCTCTGGATTCTCAACCTACTAGGCCACATCCTTTAAATGCAACAAGGCATTCAATTGGAGGGACTAGTATGTGCCATCATAAAGATAAGATCAGTAAAGTTTTGAAACCCACTTGTCATCCAAGTAGATAGGGGAAAAAGGCTCTCATAAAGATGCATAAGGAAGTTCAGCAAGAACTAATGTATCTTCCTATTTATCCCGAGTAAGTAATTCAGTTTTGAAAAACCATTTTTCATGGGATCAGGAGACAAAAGACAGAGAGGACCTTGCCTCTATTGTAACAAAGAAGCTTGACGAGCAAAATAGATGGTAATAAGTCCAAAATAAATGGTAAAAAGGCAAAGAAAATGAACATGTCATGCATACCATCCAAGCAAGAGCCAGAGACGAGATGTTGGTGCTGAAGGTAAGTGTTCACCCAAAGCAAACATACCAGCAAAGACGCCAGTTACGATAGATGCAACAGCCGCACATGTGGATACTACAATTGCCCTTCCATGCTTCAAGCCACGTGTCTGTTTGCAAGAATAGAAGTACTTGGTAAAAACCATTCATAAGATAGACAGGATGATAGTTCTCTCTTGAAGGGAAAAAGAATTTTAAGTTAGATTATAGTGGTTTCATGGCCTCATCTATGTTTGCTAGTTAACATGATGTCGACCAAAATTAGACAAGGGAAGAACGTATTTGATCATGATTATGCTATGTTTGGAGTCACAATATCATAATGTTGATATACACCAGTAAGTGGTTATAGCAGATATAAATAATGTTGATTACAAGGAGTACCTGACATACAAAACCAGAAGCACTACAACAAATGCTTATTGAAATACAAATCGGCACCAACAACTTGGAAAATCCCTGCTCCAAGAATAAAAATCCCATCTTTGATATCACAGATGAAATCCTGTAATAACCATATTATAGAGTCATTATCTGTATTATGACGGGAGGGCATCGACATCTAAATAAACCACCAACACATTGAGATTGAAAATTAAAAACCAAAACATGACATAGGAACTTTATGACCTTTGCAAGCATTTACTATATCAAGACCAAATGAAATTTACTCAATGCAATCAAACATACATGTTCATTAATATGATTGCAGTAGTTGTTAATAACAACCCAGCTATAAGAAAACTAATCAAGCAACAAAAAGAACTGTTGACAGTTGTTAATTCTGCATTATGAGATTTTAAATAATAAATAATATCTAGGTGTTTCAAGAGAATGTAAAGAACAGAATGATAGATCCAGATGGTATTCAATAGGATTAAAATCCGTTGGTTGAAGTGGAGAAGTGCTATCGAGGTGTTATGTGGTAGAAAGATGCCTACCAATAGGTAAGTTTTACAGAACTATAAGACTGGCAATGTTATATGGAAGTGAAAGTTTGGGCTACTAAAAGTCCAAGATGAGTGTTGCAGATGCTAAGATGATGCGCTGTCATACCAAATTACATAATATTAAAAATTGCCACATTCGCCAATGCCTACCAAAACGTAAGTTTTACAGAACTATAAGGCTGACAATGTTATATGGAAGCGAAAGTTGGGCTACTAAAAGTCCAAGATGAGTGTTGCAGACGCTAAGATGATGCGTTGTCATACCAAATTACATAATATTAAAAATGGCCACATTCGCCAAAAAGTGTAAGTAGCATGCATTGAGGATAAGATGCAAGGAGGTTGCTTGAGATGGTTTTGGATATGTCATGTGCAACATTCAGATGCACCAGCCTGTATGTGTGAAACTTGTTAGAGTGGGTAAAAGTCCCACATTAGTTGGGGAGTGGACTGGTGGTCTCCTTATATGGACTTGAACAACCCTCCCCTCATAAGCTAGCTTTTGAGGTTGAATTAAGCCTAGTGTCATATCTTTACAAGGTATCAGAGTGTCCATCCCCGTTTGGGCTCCCTGTCCACGCTCTAGTTGGGCCTAGGCTTGAAGGGGGGTGTTAGAGTGGGTAAAAGTCCCACATTTGTTGGGGAATGGACTGGTGGTCCCCTTATATGGACTTGAGCAATCCTCCCCTCATGAGCTAGCTTTTGGGGTTGAGTTAGGCCTACGTGCCTTATCTTTACAAAACTGTTGTAATTGAAGGTGTTAAAAAGGGACAGGGTAGATCTAAAATCACATGGAATGAATTTGTCTCGAAGGATCTATAAATCTTTGGTATCAATGCAGACTTAGCTAAACATATGATACAATGTAAGAAAAAAAAACATATATGCAATATATACTAGTTGAGGATAAGTTTTAGACTTATTAGGGAACTTCTAATACCAATATTGTTATATTATTTAACTTATTTTTTTTACTTTTATTTTAATTTAATATGATGATGATATGAAATGAGCTTAAAGAAGTAGGGAATTGTATATCCAATCCCAACTTGTTTGGGACTGAGGCATAGTTGTTGTAAATATTATCTAATACAAGCCTACTCGTTTTGATTATTGGACTTTACAGTGATATAAGGGGTCTGGTACTATTCCACTCTCATTTAGCATGCATCAATACAAAGTTCCATCTATAGATGCGACTGTCATTAGAGGGTAATTTAGTGTATGAGGTCTGTGCATTTTAGGCTCTGCTGCATTTTAGGTCAATGTACAAGAAATAAGATGCTACTGTTATCATAACAAGCAAAAGATAAGTCTAAGAGAAGAAGTATACCCAAACAAAATTCCAGATTCCAGTCCATAAATAATTTCCTCGATAACTTCATATTGCATCTGCATTGGGGGAAAATTTGCATATGACATCAGGCAAGTTCAAGAGCATCCTATGTAAGAACTCAGTGGAAAACTCATACCAGCTCTTGTTCTCTTCGCTGGCGTCTATAAATGCGAAGCCATCCATTAAGGAGTACCTATATCCATTGAACAGTATTAGATCTCAGAATTCAAAAGGTACAAAAGCATTTAAATACCCCTTCAGTCCTAATGGCTCAAAATTATATGTGGATATTTCATAAAAAGAACAGTACAAGTACAAATCAATCCAAAAGTATTGCACACAACCCAAGAAGTAAGAACCTTGCAGGTCAGTGAATATTTACTTAAATGAAGAAATTATTACGCAGTGCAGTGGGCAGTGGGCAAATCTAGTTAAATGTTCTCTTCTAAAGGTGTTAGACAAATGAGCCTGTAACAGTTGGTCAGCAACAGTGGTCCCCAACAAGAGCACTAACAGACAGCACCAAGCAGTCTCCTTCAGTAAATTTAGATAGATAATATCTCCTCCCTTCACCAAATACATGTTCATGTAGGACAAGTTATCCAGGAAACTGACGGCAAAATATGTTTTGTATTGTATACAAATGTCGGTAACCTGTGTCCCTAAAATAGGCATATGCAGGAAAAACTATCAGAATGTTTAAGAGGACACGACTGGTCCAAAATTTGTTATGACAATCTAAATCAGTCGCATAAAACTCTAGAGAGCATGACTTCTTGGATCAACTTTACCAATGTCTAGGACGTTTGTAAAGAAAAAGGACCGCCACTAAACTTGCACAAACTAAAGTTATGTTTGGGATTGAGTTCTGCAGAGAGTTACATTAGGACTTGGATGACTTTCTGACATTCTTCAGGTTTCAAGTAAACGATTATGAGATCCAAGTGACTATTTCTGGTTGAAGGGTAAAAAACAGTTTCACATGAAAAAGAAAGATAAGAAAGAAGAAGGTAAGATGGAAATTAAGAAAAAAGCAAGCAGATGCCATTATAGATGTCGAGATACACCTTAACCTGATTAGCCACCAAAGTTATTAGTGATGAGATGTTACTCTCTTCAAATATATAGGGCTACAATAAAAATCTAGGACTCGAAATGTTCTCCCTGTCCCATTTATTAGACCCTTTTTTAGGTGCCTACTTACTATTAGTGTTCTTGGTTAAGGAAAAAAACATGCGTTGAAAGGACTGATTCTATAAGTAGGACACAGGTCTTTTCATAAATTAACAATATAGGAACCGATATACAAAAGGAACGCAGCACCTAATCACTCCAAACATAAATGATATAGCATCAGGGAAAACCTTCTGAAGCAACTAACTTAAAGTGTGCTTGTATTGCGCATAGAATAAGATACCTACAAACAAGATTGCAACAGCACATGCCAGCCATGGTAGGTGAAAAATTGAGATAGCAGAAGCCTGCTGCTCCTCCCCTCCAGCACCAACAGCTGAACAGATAAAAGAGAAGTGGTAAGTTAAAGTTTGTCAGATATTCACATCCCAATGAAATATGTCAAGAAATAGGGTATAAGGTTCCATAAGAAAAGAGAAGTGGTAAGTTACAGAACAATTGATTCCATAGGCCACTAATTTCTTTTGGCAGTCAGGAAACTGATCTTGTACAATCACTATAGAGAAAAAATATACAAGTAGTTCCTTAAGTAGCTATAGAAGTATTTTGGTTCTCTCTCTCTCTCTCTATATATATATATATATATATAAAACATCCTTTAAGTTTATATAAGTTGACAAGTTTGATCCTTGGCTAAACAAAACCCTTGAAAACTAACAGAAAAGAATTTTATCTAATGGCTGGAAACAACAGTAATAGAAAGAAGGAAAAGGGCACACTTACTTCCCTAAATCTCTATTCAGATGTGAAAATAAAAATGCTCTAACTCTTGGCTTTTGGCACCAAAACCATTTATTCAAATTCAAAGTGAAGAATTTAGAGAAGAAAGTCCTCTCATATTCAGTATATCTGTACGAATTATGAGCTAGAATATTACAATAAGTCCTATCTCTAATTTAGGAAAGACAGTCGATGCAAATTACAATTAACAAAAATAAAACAGATGAAGAACTATCATAATTAAGCTAACAGATAAAATCCCCTATAATCAAGCTAATCAAATAGCCTAAAATTCCTTCCCAAAGCCTTAATTAGATGGAATTACTACCATATGTGATATGGCATCTTTGTCAGAATCGGAACCATAACAATCATATTGATGCTAGCCAAACCTTGCCTTTAACTACTGTGCTGAATGCTGCAAAATATAAGCTTTAATGGCAAAAGAGGCTAAAAAGAATGCTAAGTTTGCGTCCAAGTATCCTGGCATAACCAGTCCCAGGCTGGTATAAGCTAAATGTGGATGCTAGGCTTCAATCAGTCAAAGATGCTTATTCGTAATGGAGGACTTATTCACAATAGCAGTGAAACTGGGATTATTGGATTCCAAAGGTGTGGGAATGCATATTCACCCCCTACAAGCTGAATTGCTGGCACTAAAAGAAGGTTTGGTGATGGCAAAAATATATAACCTCACACCATTTGGAAATCGAAACTGATTCCACAGAGGTAATTAAATATACTGACCAAAACAACACTGCCTATGCTGATATTATCCATGAACGCAGGTTGTTAATGCTGCAGTTAATGATCCCAGAGATCAGACATAACTTTCAATAAGGAAATGAAGTAGCCCATGTGCTTGCAAAGGAAGATCTCACCGGTCCACTATAAATAAAGTTATGTATTATGCGCGACCTCCATATTTTGCTGAATAATTACTAGAAGTTGACCGCAAAGGAGGAAACCGTTTTGTTTAATATGTTAATGTAAATACTAGTATCCAACCAACTATGACAATCTTAATGTCCTAAGAGACATCTACAGAATGATTATGTAGGATTTTAGTACTGTTGAACGACAAACTGCAATATTTTGCATGATTAAGTATTAATAAAGATATCCTTATTACTCAAAAATAAAAAGTGCATCAAATAATCAACACAAACAATTATATCTCAGTTCATGAAAAGTAGTGGAAGAGAATCAATTCCATGTTATGGTGAGAAAATCTATATTTGCTTAGTACTAGACAAGGCTGAAACACAACTCTTCTTTTATTTTGCTTGCTTTTATTTTATTTAATTCTATTTTCACCAAAGAAAAAAATGAAGCTTCTACGATCATATTTGTGTTTATTTTTGTTTTTTCACCGAAGATATATGGGGCAAGGTGGGAGTGGCATTCGTGGTGGACGAGATGCGGGAGGTTGAGATAGTTTGGGATGTGAAGAGGAGGAGCATAACCAGTGAGGAGGTGTGAGAGGGAGAGGGAGACTTGGGAGGGGAGAGGTGATTAGACAGGACATGGCACATCTTCAGCTCACCAAGGACATGACCATAGATAGAAGATCATTGAGGCAGAGGATTAGGGTAGGCAGTTCGTAGGTAGTCGAGATTCCTCTCGTCCTAGTGGTAGAACATGGTTCATGTTTGGAGAACCTTCCAGCATCCTTACTAGTATTTTATTATTATAATAGCATTAATCATTCTTCAAATTTACTACTTTTGTTGTTTTGTTTACTTTAGTTATCTTTACTATTTCTGCTCTCCATACTTCTATTTCTTCAGTGTTTATTAATGAAGACTTTAATTTCTTTAATGTTTTCATTAAAGCTTTTTTCATCCTCCCATTTTTCCAAACATGTTCTGAAAAACGATTTGTTTGAGCCAAGGATCTATCGGAAACAACCTCTCTACCCCACTGGTGAGGCTTGCGTACACCTCACCCTCCTCAAACCCCACTTGTCACCACACTGTGAATGATGTTGTTGCTTACTTTTTAATTATTTTAATATGCTCTTTATTACATTTAAATCCTCTATATAGAAAATATAAGGGATTTGAAACAATTTTTTCTTCCATCAAACTTGAATTCTTTGATTATCTTATCCATCCAGAGACTAGCTGATCATTAAATCCCTCGACCCTTAACCACCAAATTTCAAATATAAAAGAACCTCTATTGTTCCCAGTTTCCACACCTAAAAAAAGTAGTGGGTTGTGATCTGAAATTCACCCTAGGAAATATCCTTTGTTATGTGCTCCTAGAAGTTTCTTCTCATTCAACTGAAAATAAGAATCTGTGAAGCCTGTAGTGATTGACCTCTCACAACCAGGTAAATCAGCCCCTACACAATGGTGGATCGAATAGCTCCATGTCTTCTATCCAGTCTGAGAACTCAGTCATTGAATTACTGATACATTTCCTTCTTTCATACAGAAACCTGTTAGTGAAGAAATCACCACAGAATATCCATGGACCGTCACATAAACCCCTGAATGATGAAATCTTCCTAGATTAATTTCCTTGCCCTTCTGGTGTATGGTGCATACACTTCAGTTAGACACCACTTAAAAGATTGTTACACTGATTCAAAACTATAGGCAATTCAATAACAGCCTATAGCAATCAGTTCCTCTTCCACGTTCTACTGTCCCATAGCATTAGAATTCTACTTCTGCTACCTTCAGCTTCAAGATATCCACATCTCATCATCTACATCCCCATAGTTGCCATAATATCCACGTCCTTTTCTAATTTTGTTTCCTGAGAACAATACAGGTCTGCTCTCCATTTCTCAATTAGACTCTTAACGAGATTCCTTTTAGAAATCATGTTAAGTCCCTCGACATTCCATGATATTAATTTGACCTTCATTGATAAGTTGACAGTGGATTTTTCCCCCTTCTTCTTACTACTTCCACCTCTTCATTACTTTCCACTAGTTGCTCCTGACTTTTCTTTCTTTCTTCTAGCTTCATATAGAGAGCCAGAGCTATTTCCACATCCCACAAAAGCAGTATTATATTGATAACTCTATTCCTGGAAACAGGAGTGAACCTGAGTCTATATAGCCACTGATTCAACTAAGAAGATGATATAAACACGTTAGCCAAAGCATTATAAGGAGTTGAAAGAGTAACAAACTGATGATCTTTTTACAACCAATAAGACGTGAAGACCTTCCAGAACAATAATACACATCAATTTTGGACTAAGCCAAATTTTTTAACAGCATACCCCTACCTCATGGAGGTACAAAGGTTGTTTCCGAAGAACCCTCGGCTCAAGTAATGCACATCAAAGCAGATTTAAAAGGGCAGATTGCTTATATGCCAAATATCAAGAGAAGCAAAGACCGAGTAATAGTAATCCTCTAACAAAACAACACTCCAACTCCAACCAGGATAACCTGACGAACCAGATATTCTAAACCTGCTGTGAGGCCGCACAATCGTCTTGTCAACTACTTCCTCCGATGGAACAATGACTAGTTCAAGTAGTCACTCTAAATACATGAATTCCCCCCTATATGCATAATACCATCTATCCAGTAACACCATGCTTAGCAATATAGAGGAAAATGAACTGTTTCTTGTCTTCCATAGCTTGTTAGTTCTTTTAACGAAATGCAAAGCATTAAGAAACTTACATTACCTATGGTGCCAATGCCCGCCAAGGTAATTCCTATCCAATCAATAGCATTCATGATCTCCTTTAGATAAAAATGGGAAAAGACTGAAAGTATAGCTAGTCCACAGCCAGAAACTGGTTGAATGACCGATACCTGGAGTATATCATTGAAATGGTGAGTGTGAAGGATTCATCTAGCTATCAATACAAGAAAGAAACATTATGTGTGGAGTTTTCTCTATAATTGATCAATTTTCCAACTATCAAGTTCAATTCCTAAATATGCATAAAAGAGAGCTTGCTGGAAATGCACTTACTGGAGCTAGAGATAGTGCTCGCAACATCAAGACTGCTCCAAACAAATCCATAAGTAAACCAAAAATCCATGCCTTGTTGAAAGCATAAGCTTTAATCACCTGTAGACAGAGATCATGAAGCATTCCAAGTAGACGTGTTTCATAGAAGAAATGTGATGAGTTCATAAAATTAAAGGTAAGCAGGATAGCTTCATGGAGGCCAACATGATTTAACAAAGAACATAAGGGCAAGAAAGAGATGATGTCCGCATAATACTAGAGATAGCCAAACAACAGGAACATTTACAGCTATTACACATACAATAATCGGCATTCACACTGGATAATGATAATGTTTTTCAGCTTTGCAAAAAAATCTGACCATTCCAAATTGAATAGCACTGTTGTCAAACAGACAGAATTGCAAAATTAGCTGCTCTTTCCTTTTTTTAGTTTAAAAACTAACCCCTCCCCTAATTACACATTTACCTTTAGAAAATCTATAAACAGCCGCCAACCCATGCCCCACCCCCTCTTTCTTCATTTCTTTCTTCCCACGCAGCTCTCTTACTCTCCAATATCCATCTCAATTCTCTCATTTCTCTCTTAAAGTGCTATCAACAATAAGCTCTCTTAATTTTTAATTTTATTTTTATTTACGGTTTATTTGATAAATCATAAGTAGAAATGAGCAAGTGTAATTGTACTACTGTCTGAGTTCTGAAATTCAATTTCAACATTTCATTTTCAAGTATTCAACTTATTGCGGAAATTTGGTACACTTGTTCCATCTCTTTTTTTTTTTTTTTTGAAAAAGGTAATTGTTTCTATTTCTTCAAAACAGTACATAGGTTGTACTGAAACCCGTATTTACATAAGGAAAGACTCTAAAAATACCGACCTATCCCTATAATGAGTTTAAGACATCAATGATAGAGACGGTATCATTAGAGTAAATTTGATTACACCAAAAACACAGAGTCGAAATGCAATTTAGTTTAACTTGTTCCATACTACTCTCCCTATTCTCAAAAACTCTAAGGTTCCTCTCTTTCCATATTGACCACCAAATAGTGCCAGGGACAATTCTCCAGTTACTTCTGTTTTTTGCTTGTGTCCCTGCTTCTTCCCAGCTAAATAGAGCCTCTGAAATTTTCTCAGGCATGGACCAGGAGATGTTTTTGCGTCTCAGGAACAGATTCCACAGCTGGCCAGTGACTTCGCATTGGATAAACAAATGATTGACTGTTTCTGCAGTTTGCAGTTTTCCCACAGAAAAAACATCTAGAGCAAAGTGTAATTCCCCTCTTCATTAAATTCTCTTGTGTCAATACTGCTTCTTTAGCCAATAACCACACAAAGCAAGACACCTTGTAGGGGATCTTGGCTTTCCATATATGTTTCCAGGGCCACTTGAGTAGCTGCAGATTTTGATGATTCAACTTCTTGTACACTACACCTACTTTAAAAATCCCTTTACTGTTTCCCAACCATTGCAATCTGTCTCGCCCCATTTCCAGACCACTAAATTGATCAATGCTTCTAAAGAATTCTGTTACTCTTGGAATTTCCCAATCATTGAGGTGTCTTCTAAATAAAAAATTCCACCCTTGAGGCGTCCATAAGTCAGCTATAGTACTTTGTTGCTGAAGAACTAAACTGTGGATGTCAGGGAAGAGAGTCTCCATATTTCCTTCTGCATGCCAATCATCCTTCCAAAACCTAGTTTTTATGCCATCTACCACTTTGATCTTGGTGTTAGGTTTGAATTCATTCCAAAGTTCTCTAATGGATTTCCATAAGCTAACACCATAAGGGGTGGTAACCTCCTTTGTCATCCAACTATCACTCTCTTCATATTTTGCCTTTATGACTAAGCCCCACAGATTCTGATTATCATTTGAGTACTTCCAAAGCCACTTCATCCTCAAAGCTTTACTCTGGTTCTTCATGTTCTTGATCCCCAGACCCCCAACTCTCTTTTCACTAATCACAGTTTTCCATTTGACTAAGTGATATCCTCTCCTTTCCTTGTTCCCTTGCCATAAAAATTTTCTCCTGATGCTATCCAACCTATTGATGATTCCCGGTGAGATAGGAAATAATGACATCATATATGTTGGAAGTGCATCAAGCACAAAATTAATCAAAGTTAGTCTTCCCCCTAGTGAAAGGTACTGAGACTTCCACCTTGCTAGTCTTTTCTCACACTTCTCAATCACCCCATCCTAGATTTCCATAGAGTTGGATTTTCCCCCCAAAGGCATACCCAAGTATGTGGTTGGGAGGACACCCACTTCACCTCCCAGAATTGCCTTCAAAATTTCCATGTTTGGTACTTCATTTACTGGATACAAGAAGCTTTTCCTCCAGTTGACATGTAGCTCAGACATAGCTTCAAAAATAACTAGAATCAGTCTCAAAATTTTAAGGTGGTCTTCCTCAGCAACACAAAAAATTAGGGTGTCATCTGCATATAGTAAATGAGTGATCTCTAGACTTTCCCTTCCAGCTCTAGTAACTTCAAAACCTCTCAACCACCCTTCATTGCATGCATTCTTGATCATATTGTTGAGTCCCTCCATGACTAGTATGAAAAGGAAAGGTGATAGGGGATCACCCTGCCTAAGACCTCTTTGTGACCTAAAAAATCCTGTTGGAGAGCCATTTGCCAATACTGAGAAGTTCGCTGAAGATATGCAAAAATTTAACCCATTGTCTCCATTTGTGACGAAATCCCATCTTCTCTAGCATACCCATAAGAAAGTCCCAATTGACGTGGTCATATGCTTTATGAATGTCTAATTTGCATAGAATTCCTGGTTTTTTTGAGACCAACCTCGAATCTACAACTTCATTAGCTATGAGGACGGCATTCATTATCTATCTCCCTTTAATAAAAGCTAATTGTTGTGAATCGACAAGCTTGGACATCACTTTTTTCAACCTTTCAGTAAGCACTTTTGAGAAGATCTTATACATACTACCTATCAAGCTAATAGGTCTAAAATCCCTCAATTCTTTTGCACCTTTCTTCTTTGGGATTAGGGCTATGAATGTAGAATTTAGACTTCTTTCAAACCTCCCTTGTTCATGGAAGTGTTGAAAAGTCTCCATTATGTCACATTTCACCACCTCCCAGCATTTGATATAAAACCCCATAGTAAAGCCATCTGGTCCTGGTGCTTTATCAGTTGCACACTGCTTTAAACACCTTAGAACTTCTTCCTCGTCAAAGCTTCTTTCAAGATCCTCCTTTTCCTCCCCTGTCAACCTTGGGCAATTTAAAAAATTGTTGGCAGGTCTCCACTGCAACTCCACTGTATAAAGCTTCTGATAGAACTCCACTATTTCCCCTTGGATTCTTTTTGTTTCTTGGACAATGTTCCCCTGGACTAGCAGTTGGTCTATGTTATTGTACCTTTTGTGTGCATTAGCTATCTTATGGAAGAACTCGGTGTTCTTATCCCCTTCCTTTAACCAAATTGATCTTGATCTTTACCTCTAGTAGATCTCCTCCTTTTTTATTAGATCCTCCAAGTTCAGAAGTAACCTTGCCTTTTCTGTTGCCTCATCCTCAGTTAGACCTCTATCAGTAGCAATGTTTTCCATAGCAGCCAGTTTTTCAAGTAAAGATTTCCTCTATTGGCCTAGATTCCCTTGCTCACTTCTGCTCCACTCCTTCAGTTTGTGTTTCAGCGCTTTTAATTTGGATGCAAGGATGTAATCAGGCCTTCCAGTATAATTGAAAGAGTTCCACCATGTCCTTACTCTGTCAATGAAACCTTCAGTCCCTAACCACCAATTCTCAAACTTAAAATAGCTCTTGCTCTTCTTCCAGGAACCACCTTGGAGTGTGATTGGAGAGTGGTCTGATAATATTCTCTGCATAGTGTACTGTTTCAAGTTGCTAAAAGCATCATCCCATTCTTGAGATACCAAGACCCTGTCAATTCTTGAAGCTATCAGGTGGTTATCCCCTTTGAACCAGGTGAACTTTGCATTTTCTAGTTGAAGATCAACTAGGTTTAGATCCTCGATCAAATCAGAGAACTCTCGCATCCCTATTGTTCTCCTGATACAGTTCCTCTTTTCCGAGACATATCTAGCCTCATTAAAATCACCACAAACTGCCCATGGACCTTCTATTAAACCTCTGATAGAGCCAATTTCTTCCCATACTAGTCTTCTTTCCACATAGCAATTTGGAGCATATACTCCTGTTATATGGCATGAGAAGTCCTGCGCCTGTGATTCAAATTTACAGGTAAAGGTATATGTCCCAATCTCTAGAACTTCCCCTTTCCATCTTCTACTATCCCAAAGCATCATTATCCCTCCTCTTGTCCCACTAGCTTCCAAACATGCCATTTTGATCAATCTACCACCCCAAATCTGCATTACTAGCCCAGTAAGATCCCCCTGTAGTTTGGTTTCTTGAAGACAAATAATGTCAGCTTTCCAATCCCCCATAATGTTCTTAACAATCCTCCGTTTGTCCCAACTGTTCAAACCCCTTACATTCCATGAGACAAGTTTAAATTGCATCAAGGAATTGTTAGGAAGTTCCTCCCCTTGTCTCTACACCCTCCACTTTTGAACTTCACATCAAAACCTACTAAACTTTTCAATTCATTAGAGCCTTTGAACCTTTTCTTCTTGCTTACAGCTACAGCTTCTTGGTGTCTGGCTTGTCTGGCACTGTCCACCTGTAGTAACAGTTCCATAGCTTCCTCTTCATGACCTTGGAAATCAGCCCCCAACAATTTTCCCAGTTTGATCAAATTCTGTTTCACCCAAGCAGAAACTTCTTTCTCTTTTTCTGTGATTAATAGTTGTTGTTGCATGTATAGTGGTTCTGCTTCTTCGACTTCCCATTCTTCAACAGAGGTCAAAGTTCTCTGGTCTTCAATATTGCATACCTCTTTTTCCTCCCTCCCAATCATCACCTCCCTAAATGGAACTTGCGCCTCTGATTCTCCCATATTTAGTACAGCCACATCATCTAAAATACCACTCGAATTTGCTGTTGTTATCTCCTTCTCAGTATTCTGGTGAGCTATCTGCATTGTCTTTTGGCAGAACTGTGTTTCTTTTTCTTGAAGAATCCAATCTGGATTGAGCTGGGTGGAATTGGATATGCTATTAAAAATAAATAGGCTTGCTGGATCTAGCCCATTATACTCTTCATTTAATTGAGTATGCCTAGACCTAAGGCCCATACTAGATTCCTTCATTAAAGAGGTCACATGATTCTCACATGACTCAGTGGGTACCACCACAGCTGTCAACTTTCCATTCCCCACATGGTTATCTGTACTAGGATCCCTAGTAAAAGGGGATTTCTGTACTGTAGTACAGATGTTACTCCTTATTATCTGCTGGTCCATAACATACCCTGATTTCAAATTATCTTCTTCTCCGGTGAGATTCAAAACTTTTTCCGGCAATATTTCATATCTTGCTTTGCCTTCAACCCATATCGGAAAATGGTATCTGATTCCGCCACGCAAAATGGAGACCTCTTTCGGTATATTTCTACCGCTGTTTGCAACCAAAATTCTTGCCCAGTTCATATGGTTCTTCAACTCTGTCTCCTCTTCCGTTGCCACCCAACCACCACAAAGTTGCCCTATTTCTTCAAATACTTGTTGTGACCACAGATGTAGGGGGATCCCTATAATTTTTATCCAAGTTTTGTTAACTTCCATGGAGATCGGCATGCAGCCTACAACTGGGCTCCACCATTCTAGGTTGAAACTTTGGTTTCTCCATTTCCACTGACCTTGAAGAGTTTGTTCCGCCATGAATTTATTGGGAAATTCAAAAAGGAACATGTCACCGTATAGCTCGTAAATATTGACTCTGAAGGTCTTCTTCCATTCATAAGATGACCACCTTCTGATTTCAGACAAAGAAGGTTTCTCTTTGCTGGCCTTCTCCAGATACCCTACAAGACACCTACCCAAAAGCCCATCCTCTTGCTTTTCTGATGAGCTTGTCACCTCTGTCTCCTTGTGGTTTTTTGATAGCCATTTGCTGTCCCTTACAGCCTTTGAGTAGGGGTATTTGGGGTTTACAAGCCTTGGTAAACTTGTTGGTATCAACCTTTTAGGACATTTAATGAAGCTTTCTATCTTAAATTCTCTTATTTAGTATATTTATTATTGTATATTTAATTTTTTTTTATTTTTCTATTTTGTTAGGTTTAGTAACTAGTTTTCTTACACTAAATTTCTGATGTCCTATTCATGATCACTAATTAATTTATTAATAAAGTTTCCTTAATAACATTTTGCTAACTATATCTATTTATTTTTTTGCTAACTAATTTATTCATATCTTATTTTTTTTTCAGTGATTTGAAATTTAGAGACTTTTCCTTGATCAACTTATGTCAGGAAGTTCCTCAGTTTCAATTCCCATTATCAAATATCCAAGTCGTGGCTAGTTTACTCAAATTAATTTTTTTATCTTTCAAAACAGTGTAAGCAAAGCCGTCAGAGTATTTTGGGTGGGTTGTCATTAGAGAAGCATGTTTAACCCTGTGAAAAGAGGCACATTAACTAATAAATGTCATCTTTGTGAAGAGGGGCAAAGCCGTCAGAGTATTTTGGGTGGGTTGTCATTAGAGAAGCATGTTTAACCCTGTGAAAAGAGGCACGTTAACTAATAAATGTCATCTTTGTGAAGAGGATATGGAATCAGTCAATCACCTTTTTATTCATTGCAAAAGTGCCTAAGGAATTTTGAGAGCTCTTCCTAAATCTGTGTTACCTTCTGACTACAAGGCAAAAGCTTTAGCAACTTAAAAAGACTACTGAAAAACTTGTTACACACATATGTTTATACCAGCAATATGAAATACCAGTTAGTTAAAAATAATTCAAATTGAAAGAGCAAAATCTTTTTCATATTAAAAGAAAGCTAGATAATTAACTTCATAGCTTGTTAATGTGTTCTTCATATCCTATACAAAGCACTTTATATATGTACACATAAAAACATAAAATCCATGTGGCAAATCCACTTTCTGTAAGGGATAAGCAATCTCTCAAATCAGAATTACATGATAAATGGTGGTCATACAAATGATATTCCAGCATCACAACACCAACAACTATACTTCAATCCTAAACAAGTCGAGTTTTAATAGATAAATCTCTAACCCCTCACCAGAAAGAAAAAAAAGGACTCCTGCAAAAACCAACTAATATAAGTGCACTAACAGATTCATATTACAACCCAAGAAACAGAATCATCACCAGACATTTGAAACACATTTCCATACACAATATAGGATAACATAACCAAAAGGAAATGTACATTCATGAAAATCAACTTTGTTAACAAAGAAACATAAAAAATAAAAAAAATTGAATGAAATGACCAAAATAGAGAATTGAAAGGGGCAAGTATACCATATACCTTGAGCTTGAAAGATAAAGGAGGCAGAATGAGGGTCCCTTTCTTCTGCAGAACTTTGCCGATATTGTTACCGGCGGTGGCGGCGACGGTCAGGAAAATCGATTCCCACATCTCAGCCCCGCGATTTCCCTCTCCTGCTTGCTCTTTTTGTTTCGAGTTTTGTCAATTCCCAATAGATCTCACTTCCTCTTGATTTGGTAGCTTCAGATTTAAGACAATAAGGCTGTATTGGAACATAGATCCTACCCTTTCTCATTTTTATTTATTTATTAAAAAAAAAAAAAAAGAGGCTAAATCTCCTTTAACAATGCCAAATAGAATAAAGAGAAACGGGTATAATATACCCTCAATTTTTACCATTTGAAACTATATATTCTTATAGTGATTCATATATATTTTTATCATTATACAAATGATTCACATATATTTTTTATTTAATAAAAGTAAAAAATTAGTTTTAGATTTATGTTTTTGACTTTTAATTTTAAATTATATATATATATATATATATATACTTCTAGCAAAGTTCAAGATATACTTTAATCTTTTTCATACATAAATTATTTTTTTATTTATTTGATTATCATCATTTGAGTTTCTTATTTTATTTTTATTTTTTTTTCGTTTTTTAGTGTTAAGAAAAAAAAATTAAAACTATTTTTGTGTGGCTATATTATAATTTAAAACTATTTTTTTCAACTATATTGTAATTTGATTTTTGTATTTAGAAGAAAAATTGGGGTATCTATAATAAATGTTACAAGAAAATTAGTGAAACATAAATAAATTTGATCATCAAAACAATAATTTAAATTAGTCATTGAACAAAAAAAGTCAAAAAAAAAATATATGTAAGGAGGATCAAATATACCCCATATGAGTTACATTTTCTTAAAAAAATATATTCAAATTAATATTTTACTCGAACCCAAAATTGTTGGGTTCGAAAGTGATTCGTGCGTCATGCGAAAGCTTACAATTGCAAATCATATGTAGATAAATAGGCAACACATAAAACTACACTAAAAGTCATAATATTATTATATTACTATTTGATATGACTAATTGACCTGTATAATTAAAAATTAATTAAAAGCATAAAAATTGTAGAGAGAAAATCTCCCTATAAACAAAAGTCTCTCTAAATGACTACATTATGGATGTTATTCTTTTTTTTTGGTATGAAAAATGGGTATTCAATTTATAAGATTTCAGACTTTTCCTCTAAGGAAAGAATAAATTAAATATGGAAGAAAATTATATATTCCTTTCAAGAAAAGTTAAAGTATTTATGATAATACTTTGACTTTCCTTCAAGAGAAAAATAAACTTCAAATAAGGTAGAAAAATCAGGGCAAAACCCTAACAAATCTCCCATTTTGGCTTGAATTTTCTAGCAAAATAATTTTGATCCTCTTCCTTTACACAATCTTCTTGTATCATTGTTGCTTACCATGATTTAAGAATTGATATGAATTAAAAATTGGAGTATATGTTAAAAGTTATGAGCAGGGTGGTTGAAAGTGAAGCTCGTGCGTTAAAAGTAATATGCATGAGTTGAAAGTGGAACTCATGCATTAAAAGTGATGTATGAGTTTAAAGTGGAGTTCATGCATTAAAAGTAAGATGCATGAGTTAAAGAGCAACTCGAGCATTAAAAGATTACAGGGTTAAAAGTTGGAGTCCATGTGTTAAAGTAATCATGAGTGAAACATTGATTTTGTTTTAAATGATGGAGCAGCAGGATTGTTGAAATTCTCCACATGTAGTAGCACAAAAATCTTCATCATTATCATGTTGATTGCAAATTGATTTGAAACTACCTTGAACATGTCTTCAACTTTGTTCCATTGTATTATTGATTCATGGGCTCTGATACCATTTATTGATTTTGAAAGTAATTAAGGTGTAATGTGGAAACTTACAAATGCAAATCATATGCTGATAGGTTAGATGACACATAAAACTATACTAAAAACCATACTATTATTATTTTATCTGACCAATTGGCCTACATAATTAAAAATTAATTGAAAGCATAAAAAATGTAGAGAGAAAATCTCCTCGTAAACAAAAGTCTCTCTAAATGACTATATTATAGATGTTATTGTGTTTTTTGGTATGAGAAAATGGGTATTAAATTTATAGGATTCCAGATTTTTCCTCTAAGAAAAGAATAAATCAAATATGGAAGAAATTATATTTTTCTTTCAGGAAAAGTTAAAGCATTTATGGTAATATTTTGACTTTCCTTCCAGAGAAAAAATAAACTTCAAATAAGGTAAAAAAATCAGGGCAAAAACCTAGCAAAAACTTCTTGGTTAAGGATGAAGGAATATTTACCACTCTACCACAACCTTTGTTGGTAATATGTTCTTTCTTAATAATACTTATGTATGATATAGTAAAAAAAATCTTTTGCTCATTATTTTTTATATCATTGTTCTCAGCTAAGAAAATGACTTTTAAGACTTGTTATTATTTTGAATAATTATTCGATTAGACATTATACTTAAATTCTTGATGCAAATTCTACTTATTTTTTAATAATATGATGATGATAATTATTCCGTCTTTAATTTAGAGCACGAAGTATAGTGCCAAGAATGAATGAATGAATAGTGGAAAATCTATGAAATTGAAAATAAAAAAAATATATTAATAAATTATAATTTTTTGTTATCGAAGATATATTATTTTATCGATATATTAGTTAGTATGTAAAACAACTACATCAACTTAATCTAAACTATTTACATTCTAACATAAAAGTTTGTGTTTAGCCTTGATCAATATATAAAAACGAGTAGAAAATAAAATATTAAATTTATCCATGCTTAATAAATATTGTCCTATTAACAAATTTGTTGGATTTTGCATACTTTAAGCATACATTTGACTAGGATTTGCTTATTAATACATAGATTAATTGATGGGCGTCATTAGAATGAGAATAAATTCAGATTAATGGTAAATGCATGTTTGTGTTGAAGTATCAACAATTGACATATGTGGTCAATATTTACATAATTTAAGGGTATATTTGACAATTTCCTTTCATGTATCTCTTATTATTTTGTTGTTTCCTTTTACTAATTTTTTTAGTTCATGCTTAGCCATCGGTATTCAAGAGCAAAGTAAATTTTAATGTAATTCATATTTGGTTACCCCATTTAATTTGTAGCCACTTTTTCAAAAAATAAAATAAAATAAAATAATTAATTGACATTTAAAGTATATGTAACTTTAAACATAATTGCTTTTTCTATGATTTTCTTCTTTCCTCCATTTATTTTACAATTTCTTTCTGTCGTACAACTAGAAAGGAAGCCCACGCTATGCATGGGGCCAACATAACACTGTAGCAAAACTTATTTTTCAAATTTCGTTATATTGCTGAAAACACTTTGAACTATAGGAGAGACATCCATTGCATATCATAAAAGAACAGATATGAAAATAACACTTCACCACAAAAATTTCAATTCACAAAAACTACATATCTGATTTCCAAAGTCTGAAAATACTACTCCCTTTGTCCCAATTTATGTATCACTTTTCATTTTTCGAGAATCAAACAGTTTAAGTTTGATCGGAAATTCGCGCGTAGAATGTTCAATTTTTTTGAAATGAAATTTATATATTTGCAAACTACCTAAAAAGTACTATAAGTCACAATAATTGGCAGTTCAAACTAGTTAAAAGATATATGATAAATTTACGATCAAAGATAGACTTGTTTGAATATCGAAATCAAAAAAGTCTCACATAAATTGAGACGGATGGAGTATAAAAATTCTCATTCAATATATTGACTTACTTGTTCTCAATAGAATAACAAAACAAAGAAAATGAAAGAAATGACCCTAACAAAATAATAAAAACTAAACAACACCACATTCACTTTCCTCAACTAAAAATAACCTAAGAGTTTAAGTTCAAGAAGGAATATCTATAGACAAAAGAGGCTTACACTGGAAACATGAAATAGTATTAGCGGTACAATGTTATTCATAGCCCCATCTCAAAGACTTGTCTATTACAACATACCTGATTCATTGTGGACGACATAATAACTTTAGCGGGAAGAACAAAAAAAACAAAAAAAAACTCGCGAATAGATGTAAAAATAGAAGTAGCACCTTAGAAGCATTTCATGTGAATAATGGATGGACCAGATTTGTCATAGTCGCCCTTCGAAATCCATATCTGATTAAGCAAATAACATGTTTAAGTTAGCAACAACATAGTTCAGAATGCAGTTTAAAATTTCAAAAATATATGCAAGAGAAGATTTTAAAAAATAAAGGCTTGCTTGCTGGAATGTGCTAAGTGATGCAAGCATGAATCCTCCAATCTAGACATTGTACTTTCTCTCTGGTAGAGAAATAACCTTAGTTTTCATGCTACTGGTAATGAAGATAGTGATTTCCTTGATCATATGATAACACCCTGCAAATGTATATTTGAAGCCCTTATATCAAGCATTGCCCTATGTAGTTGTCTTGGAACTATGCGAAAGAAACAAGATGTTCAGGTTTTGGTCTGCCTCCTTCACCTATCAAAGATTTTTTAACATTGTAGATGAAACTCTATTACCTTTTCACACTGTGGGTCTATGTATTCATTCTAAATTCTTTATGATAGATTTCGTTTTCAACCTAAAAAGAAATTTTTGTTAGTCACCTTGTAGCTAACCATCTTTGTGTCATCTTTTCTTCTCTTGAGTGTCTTATCCACGATCACTGCATGGCAATGATCGTTCATTGGTTGAAATAACTTTATTATATGGATATTCTTCTCGATATTCTTTTTTCCAGCTACTTCTAAAGGTTAATGAATGGAGCTGCAGGTAGTCTTATGGATACCTGCAATTTCCATACCAATCATAGATGACTCGAAGAGGACCTCTGGGTAATATAACCTCTCAGCACCAATGGCAATAACTTATCCTTTAGGCAATTCATAGTTTTTTTTCAATAGAGGAGCTTTCTTGGTAGTTTCAATTTCCTGCTCATAGTCAAGAGCCACATTGGCAAGCTTTTTCTTGATGCTATTTCACAAGAGGTAGCAGGAAGATAATTTGCCTCCCTCCTCTCTAGTTCACCCATCATATCAGTTTATGGCTTCTACTAATAAATAAATAATGAGCTCAGAATGTAATGATCAGTTTCACATAGAATATTCTTTAAAATCTAGGAATTACCATGTAACGACCTGTTCCCGTCGTTATAGAAAATTCAAGGGGGAAAGAATTGGGGCCAAAAAAACTTTTTGTAGTAACTTGGAATTTCCTAGCCTAGTCCAAATTTGGATGAAATCAGAGTCATGCAAGTCTAGGGAAATTTGGTAATGAATGAGAGATTTAATAATGAATTTGATTACATGAGTGGATAGCTAAGACATTAAGGAACCTTTACGACTTTATGGAATCGAATTTGGGCGAGTAGATATCCCAAAACTGACCTTAGCATGAACAAGTTGTTTTTGAATGTCATAAGTTAAAGGTGTGTTGTGAAATGGGGGCTTGGATCTCAAATTTCGAGGTTTTGTCTCCGTGTAAACTGCCAGGATGGTGCCGCTGTGGCGGGGTGGGGTCCGCCATAGTGGGTCAATCACGAATTAAGTCGGGATTAAACCCCAAAATGTTATTTTATGCAAGTTTCATTCTTGAGAGCTAGGAGATGACCATAGGTGATTTCTTGATAGTTTTCCACTATTTTTGGTGCAAAAGGTAAGGATTTTATTTTCCTAATCCATTTTTTGATCTATAGAACGTAGATTCGTAGTTAAATATTATTAGGGGAAAGTTTTGGACTGAGTTTGATAGTGGGAAAAAACCCTAGCTACACCTTAGGATCATGAGTTAGTTATAATCCGGATAATTAGACCTTAATATATTGATCCTTGTATTAATTTGTTGTTTTAGACCACGAACAAGCGGAAAGAATCAGGAAAGGGAAGATTAAGTGCCTTAGGGGATTCAATCTTAGTTTTGAGCTAGGTGATAGTTTGATTTCTTGTTTGCGTGATATATGTTGGTGATTACTTCATTGTAATGCATGTATATATGTGAATGAATCCTTGTTGATCAAACCTAATGAAATGAGTACGAATAAGTAAATGTATGCCATGATTTGACACTTGATTATATGGTTGTAAGAATGTACATATGAGCGTGATTGTAATTGTGGTTATGTTGAATGGACCGGGTGTCACGTTCCAATACACTAACTTGGATCGGGTGCCACGTTCCAGCGGATATATAGGATCAGGTGTCACATCCAACATACTAATTGGGATTCGATACCATGTTTCGGTACACTAACAGTTTGGGTATGGGTTCCATGAGAGGACCATTGAATTGTCATATTTACTTGTTATTGAGAATGTGAATTTGTACATTGCTCTTGAATTGATAACAGTGTATACATTCTATGCATGTCATGTTTACCTTATTGTGACTGCTTATATATGTTGTGTTTACTGGAATAGCCACGTGATCCTACCAATACACGATGGTTGTGTACTGATACTGCACTTGCTCGTTCTTTATTAAGTACAGGGCATCTTCAGGCGACTACTAATAGACCTCAACTAGGAGAGTAGTGATCGAGATCAGATTTCAAGGGTGAGCCAACTCTTTCAGGCTGCCATAACGTCCTTCATTTTGTTTAGTCCATCTATTCGGACTTAGACTATTGTTTAGATATTTTTATATTTGGTTGGGGTTGTACCCTTTTCTTAGACTTGTTGCACTTTAGATGTTTTGGTACATTAACTTACATGTTCTAGGGGTGGTTTTCTACAATGTTTGGTAGTTTTGTTTTTGATAATTTTTGGAGTTTTGGGAACTCCAATTTTTTTTAGACATTTAAACCTGCTTCCGTATCTTTAGATGTTCTAGTTTGTTAAGTTGTGTAGATGGGTTGTAGTAATGGTTCTCCCACCGGAGGGTTAGTGTGGGTGCCAATCACGACGGTCTAGGTCGTGATAAAGTTGGTATCAGAGCCCTAGGTTCGTTGATCTTACTATACCAAAATGAGTTTAGTAGAGTCCGATGAAACAGTATAGAGACGTCTGTACTTTTCTTTGAGAGACTATAGGACTTTAGGAAATCTTTCTATTTTCTCATCTCCTTTCGTGCTATAACGTGATTCCAATTGGTATTTGGTGATCCAGATTGGTATCTAATCTCCTTCGCTCTTCTATCCACAGATAGTTAACACTCGCTTCAACGGTGTCAGGCCCGTAGCTCCTATCAATGAGCCCCCTGAGGAGTCCGCAACAAGAGGCCACGGTTGAGGCAGAAGTAGAGGAAAAATAAGGGGCAGAGGCCGAGGAAGAGTAGAACATGCTAGGGGTGGAGTTCCGATTGAGAATGTGCCTAGAAATGAGGATCCTCATGTGCATTATGACGAGATAGAAGAGAATGTTGAGGTTGAGAATAAAAAGGATGTTGGACAAGAGGAAGAGGTATAGGCTGAAAGTACAAGTATTCCTCCCTTAGATCCAGTGTTAGCTCAATAGATTATGTCTTTCCTAAAAGGATTGGTTGGTCCTGGATTTCTTCCCACAGCTTAAGCAACTCAAACTCCGGCCAACCCCTTATTGCTATTATTATCCCTAAGGTGGGTGGAACTATAGGTACTAATGCCTTCTTCTGTCTTTTGTTGGTCCTGTGATGTCTGGTAATGAGCATGAGTTGGCGACTAAGTTTTTGAAACTGAAGCTTCCTGTGTTCCATGGCTCTGAGAGTGAGGATGTAACGACCCTTCCGAAATAACATAAGCCAACATCTCACGAGATTTTTATGCATATATCATTCTCACACTAGTAAAAATGATATAAAAAGAATATTACCAACTTTTCGAGTACCCAAACTAAGTGGTTCATGCTTCATACAATCATTCAAAACAAGTAGTAAATTTAATATATTACAAGACTTGGACTTACACACTCCAAATGAACAAAACATATAGCCATACTTAAATTACAAACCATGGTGACATGATCCAATTAGCCCTCAAAATTACATGCAAATATACAACACATAGATCATGTATAAGTCCCAAAGTGTATACAAAATAGAGATGCCTATATACACATGTGATCTTTCTTAAGGCTCTCAAAATTTCCATCTCCAATGGCCAACTTCATGCCTCATCTCGATCATTCCCTACGATAGAAACAACATCGCTAAGCATATAGCTTGGTGGTGTAAAGGCTATAGGTTCGGAGCCCTCAAAATTCACTAAGCTACCTTTCTTAAGTCATGAGCAGCACAATTGAAACATAATAAATAAATCAAGTAACAATATATAAAGAGTATCAAGTTCGATATTTAAAGATCCAAATGTCAAGAATGCTCATAGGACCAGTTTCCAAGAGATTCAATAACAAGGCTCGCTCAATATATACATCATGTCGTCACACCAAGCACAAACAAGTATCAAGAAGGGCCGACGCCCTGTATCAAGAAGGGTCAAAGCCCAATAATCAAGAGAACCAAGAACCATATTAAAAATGACTTTCTAGTTCGTACTTAAAATGGACAACTTCCATTTTTAAGACGGACTAAAAATCTAGATTCAAGATGTTAAATGATCTGAATCAAGAGGCATACCAATAGTGACAAAGTCACAGCCACAAGAAGGACAAGGTCCCAACAAGAGTGTCAAGTGATCAAACAATCTGTACAAGTGGGCGAGTTACACAAGCGGCATACCAACACGACAATACAAAGTGACAAGAGGTAACCAAGGTATCAAGATCAACTTTCAGATATACCAGCAGTTAAAATAGTGTAAGTACAAGTTTATACACAAACCTCAATACTTTATTGTAGAAACAGTCCAACACAACTTCGCGAGTCAAACCGTAGACCAACTAATGTATCAAGGTCCTCAACTTGTTCACGAGTATATACAACCTTAAAAATATAATTAAATAACTTCTTTAATTCCTAGTATCTCAATAGTGTCGAAGTAAAACAGGATCATCATCACAAGTAAGCTTAGCCTGTACAATTATGACTATGCTCCCAAAACAGTGATTTTGGCCAGCTAGTACCTCATGTTGCAACTTAGATTTGAAAAGGAAAACAACAAAACTAGACTTTATAACCTTCATGGAAGATGTAGGTACATCTCATAAGGTTGCAAACAAATGAGAATCACCACAAAATGTATTTTGTACAAACAGATATCATCGATACACTAACAGTTGTTTATACAGGATTTCTAAACCCGAAATCTGGACAGAACTTGTCCTATGTTGCGTCCCATATTTCTAATCCATAACAACTAAATTAGAGTTTTACATAAACATAAGAGTTGTAGATGTACGAATTATCATCCCAAATCATATTTATTCACCCAAAAATGAGTTCTAGATAATGATATATTCTAAAAGTAATACACACTACTTAGCTACAAAACATATTTCGACTACTTACCAAAGAGCAGTGTGTGTCTCGAATTCCAGCCAAAAGGACCAAGTTTTTCTTTTGTTATTTTGAAGAACAAATGGTTAGATAATTCTCTAGGGTTCTTAGACTTCAAGGGAAACGAAATTCACTAGAGGAGGGGTCAAAATATAGTCTCAAGAGTGATGTTTATCCCAAGTGCACAGCTGTCCCTCAAGGGCTGCCCAAATAGTTTTGTGTGCTGCCCAAAATACATACATATACCCTTATATATATATATATATATATATATATATATATATATCCTTCACCTCCTTCTAAAATTATACATAATTCTAATTAAACTATTACGTATATACCCCAATGAAATTCCATAAATTATGATATAATTTATGTTAAGCAAGCTAGCAATTATCACAAAATTTCAAGTTCCCAAAATGAGAGTAAAACATATTGTAGTAATTAAGCAATGGTAAATTGACATGCGACTATTGTTAACATTTAGGGGTGTTACAGAGGACGCCTATGAGTTTATCTTAGATTGGTATGATAGGCAGCATAAGTTGGGTATTGTTTATCATCATGGAGTAGAGTTTGTGACTTTTCAGTTTCAAGGTGAGTCTAAGTAGTGGTGGAGAGCTTATATGGAATATGCATATCATCAGCTTTACCCCCAATCACTTGGACCCCATTTCATGCCCTAATTTTGGAAAAATATGTGCCCCGGATCTAGAAAGATTGCAAAAAGTATGAGTTCATCAATTTGGAGCGGGGTGGTATGACTATAGCTGCTTATGAGGCTAAGTTCCATGGCTTGTCTAGATATGCTATGCAATTGGTAACTACTGAAGAGGAGTGAATTCGTCTATTTGTCAAGGGGTTGAACCCTGAACTTCAGGTATTATTTGTCATATGACTTTTGCAGGAAAAAGCGTCAATGAGGTGACCGACTATGTGAACAAAGTAGAGGGAGTTAGACGTTATGGGCAGGCCAAGGCTTTGGCTAAGAAAGCCAAGAGAACATGTAACTTTTAGGGATCTTACTCTAGAGGTTCAAATAGGCCGATACTTGTAGCCTGGCCAATTTAGTCCGACATGTCTTCTTTTAAAGGTAGTTATTCGGGAACCCTACCACAAAATTTTATTCAGGATAGCCAGGGAGCCGCGTCTTTGGCCAGCGACATACGTTCTTTTGATCATACTTGTTATAATTGTGGGGAAACTAGGCACATGAGGAGAGATTGTCCCCAACCACGCATGTTGGATTCCGCTAGCAGCATACTAGAGTAGTTATACCTACGGGCAACATTAATAATGGTAGAGGACATTCACAAGGTGGGCGAGGAGGAAATCAACGAGGTCGTAGAGGTCGGGGTAATGGTGATGCAGGCAGGGGAGCATCGCAACCAGGCAAGGAAGTCATCCATCAAGATGAAAGGGCCCAACTTTATGCCTTTCCGGGCAAGACGGAGACGAAGACATCTAATATAGTAATCACAGGTACTATTCTTGTTTGTGATCAAATGGTTAATGTGTTATTTGATCTGGGTTATACTTTTTCATATGTGTCAGTAAAATTTGCCTTGGGATTTGATGCAGTTTGTGATGTACTTGATGCCCCCATTCATGTTTCTACCGAGTTGGAGAGTTTGTCATAGTCACCCATGTTTATCATGCTTGTTCTGTTATATTTATGGCTTTCTAAACTTGGGCTAATTTGGTTATTTTGGACATGACTGACTTTGATATAATCTTAGGCATGACTTGGTTGTCCCCCTATTATGTTGTGTTAAATTGTAACAGTAAGTCTGTGACTCTAGAGATTCTGGGTAGGAAAAAATTAGAGTGGGAAGTGGTGTACAAACCTAAGCCAGCTAAGGTCATATCCTTCATTCAGGCTAGGAAACTGACGGGGCAGGGTTGTTTCGAATAATTGAATCATATTCGGGATGTTGAGGTTGAGTCTCCCTCTGTTGAGTCTATTCTTGTGGTGTTAGAATTTAGAGAAGTGTTTCCTAATAATTTGCCTGGTATGCCTCCAGATAGAGATATAGATTTCTACATTGATTTGGAACTTGATACCTGCCCCATTTTCTTTCCTCCTTGTCGCATGGATCCAATGGAGTTAAGAGAGCTTAAGGCTCAAATTCAGGAACTTGTTGATAAAGGCTTTATCTGTCCTAGTGCTTCCCCTTGGGGTGCTATTTTTTTGTTTCTTAAGAAAAATAATGGTAGTATGAGAATGTGCATAGACTACCGACAGTTGAATAGGGTCACCATTCGAAATACGTATCCGTTACCTCGGATAGATGATTTTTTTGACCAGTTGCAAGGTGCATCAATTTTCTCTAAGATTGATCTAAGGTTTGGTTACCATCAGTTAAAGATTAGGCTCGATGATGTACCAAAGACGACATTTAGGACCCGCTATGAGCACTATGAGTTTCTAGTGATTTCTTTTAGGTTGACAAATGTGCTTGCAACTTTCATGAGTTTGATGAATAGGGTGTTCAAACCATTTCTGGATTCGTTTGTTATTGTTTTCATTAACGACATTTTAGTTTATTCAAAGAGTAAGGAAGAGCATGCCGACCATCTTTGTATTGTTCTAGGTGTTCTTGGGAGACAAAATTTATACGCTAAATTTTCCAAGTGTGAGTTTTGGTTGGATTCAGTTGGCTTTTTGGGCCATGTAGTTTCAAAGTAAGGGATAATGGTAGATCCCCAAAAGATTGAAGTGGTTAAGAATTGGATCTGGCCTAGCTCTATGACTGAAGTTAGGAGTTTTATGGGGCTCGCTAGCTACTATCATTGATTTGTGAAAAACTTTGCTTCTATTGCCACGCATTTGACAAGGTAGATAAAATAAGAGGTGCATTTTGAATGGACTGAAAAGTGTGAAGAGAGCTTTCAAAAGCTCAAGACTTTTTTGACCACAACACCTATCCTGGCACTACCAGTGGAAGGTAAGGATTTCATTGTTTATTGTGATGATTCATATTCGGGTTTGGGTGATGTGTTAATGCAAGATAAGAATGTTATAGCTTATGCATCACAACAATTGAAGGTGCATGAGAGGAGTTACCCAACACATGATTTAGAGTTGGCAGCGGTAGTGTTTGGTCTTAAGATATGGTGGCAATATCTCTATGGTGTCAAGTGTAAGGTGTTTACTGATCATCGTAGTCTACAACATGTATTCACTCAAAAGGATCTAAATTTGGGACAACGAAAGTGGATGGAGTTACTCAAAGATTATGATGTGACCATCTGGCATCATCTGGGTAAGGCTAATGTAGTGGTGAACGCACTAAGCCAAAAAACGGTGAGTATGGGTAGTTTTCCCTGTTTGAGTGTATCCAAGCGACCTTTGGCTAAGGAAATCCAAACCTTGGAGTATAAGTTCATACAGTTGGGCATCTCAGAATAAGGTGGGGTGTTAGCTAGCATTGAGGTTAAGGCCACATTCATTGAGGAGATCAAGGCCAAATAGTTCAAGGATGGCAGTTTAAATGAGCTCTGAAAGAAGACAGTTTCTGGTAGGGCACAACATGCGACTTTGGATTGGGGGGGTGGGGAGGGGGAGTGCTCAGCTTTAAAAAAAGAATTTGTGTTCCTCGAGTAAATGAGTTGATTCAGAAATTATTGACTGAGTTTTATGGTTCGCGGTATTCTATTCATACCGGTGTGATCGAGATGTACCGAGATTTGAAGAGACTTTATTGGTGGCCGGGCATGAAGAAAGACATAGCTGAGTTTGTAGGTAAATGTCAAAACTATCAGCAAGTAAAGTATGAACACCAACGACCAACAGGTTTTCTTTAGAGAATGTCAATCCCGGAATGGAAGTGGGAAAGGATAGCTATGGATTTTGTTGTTGGTCTCCCCAAGAGTTTGGGGAAGTTTGATTCTCTTTGGGTAGTGGTTGACAAATTGACTAAGTCAGCCTATTTTATTCTAGTCAGAATAAATTTTAATGCTCAGCAATTGTCTAAGGTTTATATGAAAGAAATAGTGAGGCTGCATGGGGTGCCCCTTTCTATCATCTCATACCGTGGTACGCAGTTCACATCCAAGTTTTGGAGGAAATTGCATGATGAATTGGGGACTCAACTTAACTTTAGCACAACATTTCATCCGCAGACAGACAAGCAGTCAGAGAGGACTTTCAAGTGTTAGAGGACATGTTAGGGCATGTGTGATTGACTTTGGAGGACATTGGGATAAGTTCTTACTGTTGTGTGAGTTCTCCTATAACAACAATTACCACTCCAGCATTGATATGGCACCATTTGAGGCACTTTATGAGAGGGGATGTATATCACCCATATAATGTTTTGAGGCTGGAGATGTGAAACAGTTGGGGGTTGACTTGGTGAAGAATTCTCAGGATAAGGTAAGAAGCATCTAAGCTAAGCTCCTAGCAGCCCAAAGTCAACATAAAAAGTATGCAAAACATAAGATAAGAGACATGACATTTCAGACTAGTGAGAAAGTTCTTCTTAAAGTATCACCCATGCAAGGGGTGATAAGATTTGGCCAGAGGGGCAAGCTTAGTCCTCAATACATTGATCCATTTGAAGCCACAACTTGTTAAGATGCAACCGAACTATATACATAAGTCTACAAAGCCTCTAAATATAGAAAACCTTAGAGTAGGTCGAGATAGACCTTGCCTTACCCTTAACTATGACACAATACCAAAATGAATTTACCAAGGACTCAGTAAAGCTCCGAATCAACTTGGAGCTCACCAAAAGTAGTTGAGTGTCGTGTGCTCTTATTGAGGAGGTCTACTACCTGGAGTACCTGTGCCTGCAGCATGACATGCAGTGTCCCTCGCAAGGAACGTCAGTACAAAAAAAATATACTGAATATGTAAGGCAATAACATATGTAAAATAAGAGTTCGAATGAACCCAAGTATCAATATATGTGTGCATAGATCAGAACAGAAGACCACCTTTGTTAACTATTGTGGAATTGTGTATGTTACATTCTTGTCTTTACCTTTCTGTGTGTTATGATCTTTATAAGGCATGTGATACGAATGACCAGCTAATCAGTGGTAGAAGAGGATGACCCATGCTATGCATTTTAACCCCTGGGATGCAGTCCTTATAATTACATAAATTGGGATCGGCCTATGATAGGCTTTCGCCCCTAAGTTGCCACCCGTCTATACCAAGTAGGATCAACCCATGCTAGGATTTCATCCCTAAGCTGCCACCCTTAATTATAAAGATTGCTTCACTTAGATTCTCTAATCTTTGAGATTGTTGTTTTGGTGGTCATAATCATTTTTGAGATTTGGAAATATGGACCAATAGTAGAAGACATGAAAATAATAACTTCAAGGCAGTAACAATGACATGAGGAGCTTAAATGACACAATCGACTTCAGTTAACTAAGATGAGAATTCACAAGGCTTGCCTTTGCAATTACCATTTCTATACTAGCACATTGGAGGATAATTATACAAGTATAAGTAATGAAAGTGTAATGAAGTAATTCTACACACTAAGGAGAGGGGGAAAATATTGTTAGCTATTTAGAGATCGTATGTTGTCACTATGTTTCCTTTACTTGGAACAGAACTTAGGAAATTCATTCAGTGTTATTCATCATAAATATCAGATTTCATGCCAAGGAATATGGAATCGAATAGCCTTACATACCTTTTTTTTCTTGACCAATATAGCTATCACAATTCAGCCTCCCTTTTTGGTGCTAATCTACAATATAAGTCATGATTAATCTAATGTTAACAGCTAATCACATTAAGGCCCTCGAAAAATAGTAGCAAAACACATGACGGAAAGTAGGCCCATACAACCCTTACACAAATGGTGAACAACCACACCCTTCTTCTTACATTATTACAACTTCATATATCCTTTGCCAAGATACCGAAGCTGTCCCCAACAATAATATACATAAGGCAGCCACTATCAATCCCCAAAAATCTTTCAGTATAATAGGAGAATATTGAACTCAAGGATTTATAACCATCCATGAGTTCTTGACAAATATATACAAAATTCTCCACCCCAAACCTGAATTTAAAGAGAGGCAAAAATGGGCAGTAGCCTTACCTTAGTTTCTGGAAATTTATCCTGTAAACTTGTACTTCAAAAACTGAAACTCTCCAAACTTTTACTTGAAAAAGGGGAAAATATTCAAGAACCCAAAGGTATTTTAGGGTTGTTGTATTAATCCAAGAAAGACCAAGAAAGAACTTAATAAATCTGAAATTTTCCAAGTTAAAAATGAAGAAAAAGATCAGATCTTTATCCCTTTAAAAAGGAAGTGCATTGGCCGACTTTCTTGGCCAATTTTGGGCCATATATTGTTAAGTAGGTGACCCACCTACTTGGCCTTTTAACTTGGGCCTTTGTGACTTCAACCTTTGTTGGGCCTTGCTGCCAATTCTTGTCAATTTAGGCCATAATTAATACAAGTAGGTGGTAGTGTACTTGGCCCAATTACTTGGTCAAAAGAGTCTTAGTTGGTGATGCACCAACTTGGTCATTTGGACTGGTCAATAAGTCAAAGTAGGTGATGCACCTATTTGTCACCTACTAGCTTAGTTAAGTCTAACAAGCAACTCACTTATTTAATTCCATTTTCTAAATATTACCCTTGTGCTTTTTTAACTTAGCACTTAACTTCCAACTTTAAGCTCAATTACCACCTTACTGTCTCGAGTTTAAATACTCCCGTTAGAGTTAACTTGCAAGCAAAGGATGTATGAAGTTGTATTAATGTATAGAAGAAGGGTGTGGCGGTTCACCATTTATGTAAGGGTTGTACGGACCTACTTTCCGTCATGTGTTCACTACTGTTTTTCGAGGGCCTTAATGTGATTAGTTGCTAACATTAGATTAATCATGACTTATATTGTAGATTAGCACAAAAAAGGGAGGCTGAATTGTGATAGTTATATTGGTCAGGAAAAAAAAAAGGTATGTAAGGCTATTCGATTCCATATTCCTTGGCATGAAATATGATATTTACGATGAATAACAATGAATGAATTTCCTAAGTTCTGTTCCTAGTAAAGGAAATATAGTGGCAGCGTACGATCTCCAAATAGCTAACAATATTTTCCCCCTCTCCTTAGTGTGTAGAATTACTTCATTACACTTTCATTACTTATACTTGTATAATTATCCTCCTATGTGCTAGTATAGAAATGGTAATTACAAAGGCAAGCTTTGTGAATCCTTATCTTTGTCAACTGAAGTCAATTGTGTCATTTAAGCTCCTCATGTCATTGATACTTCCTTGAAGTTATTATTTTCATGCCTTCTACTATTGGTCCATATTTCCAAATCTCAAAAATGATTATGACTACCAAAACATCAATCTCAATGATTAGAGAATCTAAGTGAAGCAATCTGTATAATTAAGGGTGGCAGCTCAGGGGCGAAAGCCTAGCATAGGCCGATCCCAATTTATGTAATTATGAGGACCGCATCCCAGGGGTTAAAATGCATAGCATGGGTCATCCTCTTCTACCACTGATCAGTTGGTCATTCGTATCACATGCCTTATAAAGATCATAACACACAGAAAGGTAAAGACAAGAATGTAACATACACGATTCCACAATAGTTAATAAATGTGGTCTTCTGTTCTGATTTATGCACACATATATTGTCGAACTCTTTTTTTATATATGTTATTGCCTTACATATTCAGTATATTTTTTTCGTACTGACGTTCCTTGCGGGGTACGCTGCATTTCATGCTGCAAGCACATGTACTCTAGGTAGTAGACCTCCTCAATAAGAGCACACGACACTCAGCTACTTTTGGTGAGCTCTAGGTTGATTCGGAGCTTTATTGAGTCCTTGGTAGATTCATTTTGGTATTGTGTCATAGTTAAGGGTAAGGCGGGGTCTGTCCCGACCTACTCTAAGGTTTTCTATCTTTAGAGGCTTTGTAGACTTATGTATATAGTTCAGTTGCGTCTTAACAAGTTGTGGCTTCAACGACCAAGTCTTGTATATAAGTTTTTGGTCTACTTATGTTGGTTCGTTTCACTGCATCCTATGTGAACTTGTCACAAAATTGTCATTGTTATATGCATAATAAGCACAGGTTACATGTTGGTTCTCTCGGGCCTTTAGGGCATCGGGTGTCTGTCCATCTTAATGGGATTTGAGGATTCTTGAATGTGTAGGGCCAATGGCTTATAGATTGGCTTTACCACCTAGCTTATCTGGACTTCATCCAGTATTTCATGTGTCCATGTTGAAGAAGTATCATGGGGATGGAGATTTTATCATAAAGTAGGACATAGTGTTGTTAGACAAAGACCTTCAGTATGAGGAGGAATTGATTGCAATTTTTGATCGTGATGTCTTGAAGTTGAGGACCAAAGAGATTAAGTCTGTGAAAGTTCAATGGAAGCATCGTCCGGTTGAGGAAGCTACTTGGGAAACCGAGAAGGACATACGAGAGAAGTATCCCCAGTTGTTCAACGATGCAGGTATTACTCTACCCTTACTTTAGCCTATTTTTCCTAGTTTTCACTCGAGGACAAGTGATGGGTAAATTGGTATCTATTGTAACGACCTATTCCTGTCGTTATAGAAAAGCTAATGGGGAAAGAATTGGGGCCAGAAAAACTTTTTGTTGTAACTTGGGATTTCCTAGCCTAGTCCAAATTTGGACGAAATTGGAGTTATGCGAGTATAGGGAAATTTGGTAATGAATTAGATATTTAATAATTATATTAGTGTATAACTAAGACGTTAAGAAACCCGTACGACTTTACGGAATAGAATACGGGTGAGTAGAACTCCCGAAACTGACCTTAGTGTGAATGGGTAGTTTTTAAATGTCGTAAGTTAGAGTGTGTTGTGAAATTGGGGCTTGGAACTCAAATTTTGAGGTTCTGTCTTCGTGTAAGCCGCCAGGGTGGGGACGCTATGGTGGGATGGGGTCTGTCGTAGCGGCTCAGTCGCGATTTAAGTCGGGATTAAACCCAAAAAATGTTATTTTCTGCAAGTTTCGTTCTTGAGAGCTAGGAGACAACCCATGCAATTTCTTGACAATTTTCCATTACTATTGGTGCAAAAGGTAAGGATTTTTCTCCCCTAATCCATTTTTTGATCCGTAGAACGTAGATTCTTGGTTAAATATTATTATGGGAGGGTTTTGGATTGAATTTGATGGTGGCAAAAATCCCTAGCTGCATCTTAGGATCATGGGTTATTGGGTTAGTTATAATCTGGGTAATTATACCTTAATATATTGATCCTTGTAATTAATTTGTTGTTTTTAGACCACGAATAAGCGGAAAGAATGTGGAAAGGGAAGATTCAAGTGCCTTAGGGGATTCAAGCTTGGTTTTGGAGGTAGGTGATGGTTTGATTTGTTGTTTGCATGATATATGTTGGTGATTACTTCATTGTAATACATGTGTGTATGTGAATGAATCCTTGTTGATCAAACCTAATGAAATAAGTACGAATGAGTAAATGTATGTCATGATTTGACACTTGATTGTATGATTGTGAGAATATACATATGAGCGTGATTGAATTGTGGTTGCGTTGAATAGATCGGGTGTCACTTTTTGGCAGATATATGGGATTGGGTGTCACGTTCGACATACTAACTGGGATAGGGTACCACGTTCTGGTACACTAACAGTTTAGGTATGGGTTCCATAAGAGGACTATTGAATTTTCATATTTACTTCTTAATGAGAATATGAATTTGTACATTGCTCTTGAGTTGATAATTGTGTATACATTCTATGCATGTCATGTTTACCTTATTATGAGTGCTTATATATGTTGCGTTTACTGGAATAGCCGCGTGATCCTACCAGTACACGGTGGTTGTGTACTGATACTACACTTGCTCATTCTTTGTTGAGTACAGGGCATTTTTCAGGCGGCTATTGATAGACCTCAGCTAGGAGAGTAGTTATCGAGATCGGATTTCAAGGGTGATCCAACTCTTTTAGGTTGCCATGAAGTCCTTTATTTTGTTTAGTCCATCTATTCAGACTTAGAATAATGCTTGATACTTTTATGTTTGGTTGGGGTTGTACCCTTCTCTTAGACTTGTTACACTATAGATGTTTTGGTACATTGACTTACAGGTTCTAGGGGTGGTTTTCTACAATGTTTGGTAGTTTTGTTTTTGATAATTTCTGGAGTTTATGGGAACTCCAGTTTTCTTTACACATTTAAACTTGCTTTCGTTAAGTTGTGTAGATGAGTTATAGTAATGGTTCTCCCATCTGAGGGTTAGTGTGCGTACCAATCACGATGATCTGGTTTGCAACATAGCAAAATATATTGTTTTGCCTAGAAATCTGTAGAACATGTTGATCACTCTAATAGTCGTAAAAGGAAAAAGAAAATCAGATCTCACACTAAACAAATTTGGAAGCACAAATAAACGATTGCAATTACTTGTATGCTTATGTGAAGATTGTGAGATGAAAGATACAACAATTTAAGGAGACATATAACATATGATTATTCAGTAAATAGAAGACTATTAGCTAGGAGAGCAAATCAAAAATAGAAGCGACAAATGATACAATATTTAGAAATTGAGAACACACAACATATGTTTCTTTCCTTCTCTCTATTTTCTATCATTTTATTCATAAATGCATGTACTTAGAGCTAAGCAGATAAGATTTATTATTGGAAAAATTGACATAGTCTAGAGATGTCTTTTAATGCTATTTGTTTCTTAGTTTTAGTTCATCTGTTGCTTACATTCTACTTACATATACTCTAAAGCTATAAAAATACATACAATTTATCCGTTCAAGTTGTCCAAGAGTAAAAACAAAAGTTAACAATATGATCAATGAACACGTTTTCAACATCTATGCTCCTTTGTTTTCTAGGTAAAAACATATTTCAAATTTTTGACCGTCTTCTCAACTGTCTTTTCTTTCTGGCCAATAAGATTTGATCAACTTTTGTCTAACTGTTATTATACTAAACACATTGTAATGACCTGTTTCCGTCATTATAGAAAAGCCAACGGGGAAAAATTTTGGTCTGGAAAACTTTTTCGTAATATCTTGAAATTTCCCAACCTAGTTGAGATTTGGACGAAATCGGAGTCACTGGGGTCTAGGGAAACCTATTAACAATTGTGAGATCTAATTATGAATTTAATTGTATGAGTAGATAGCTAAAATGTTAAGGAACCCGTATGACTTTACAAAATTGAATTAGGGCAAGTAGAACTCCCGAAACTGATCTTAGCGTGAACGAGTATTTTCTGAGTGTCATGGGATGAAGGTGTGTTGTGAAATAGGGGTTTGAGACTCTAATTACAACGTTCTATCTCCGTACAAGCCACCAGGGCGGGGCCGCTGTGGCGGGCTAGTCGTGAATTAAGTCAGAAATAAACCCTAAAATCGTTTTATTCTGCAAGTTTGGACTTTGAGAGCTAGGAGACGACCCCAGGTGTTTTCTTGACAATTTTCCACCATTTTAAAGCTAAATCTAAGGTTTTACTCCCGAATCCATGTTTCGATCTGTAGAACTTAGTTTCTTGGGTAATTATCGATCGAGGAGGGTTTTGATCTGGGAATTATGGTGGAAAAAGCCCTAATATGGGTTTGGGGATCAAGGGTTTGACCTAGGGTTGATATTATTGATTATAATCTGGGTAGTTAGGTCTTGTTTATTGATCCTCGCGTTATATTGATTGTTTGTAGACCAAGAACAAGCAGAAAGACTTCGAAAAGGGAAGAATCAAGTTTCTTAGGGGATTCAAGCTTTGTTTGAGGTAGGTGATGGTTGTGATTTCATGTTGGTGTGATATATGTTTGTACTTGCTCCATTGTATTGCATGTACGTATGCGAATGTTGCATTATTGATCACACCCTATGTAAATAAGTATGAACGAATAACTATATGCCATGAATCACCTCTTGATTGTATGATTATGAGAATGTACATCGTGATTGTGATTGTGGTATGTTGAAGGGATTGGGTGTTACGTCCCAACACACTAACTTGGATCGAGTGCCACGTTTCGATGCATATATGGGATCGGGTGTCACATTCGGCACACTAACTTGGATCGGGTACCACGTACCGGTACACTACAGTTTGAGTTTGGGTTCCATGAGAGGACCATTGACTTAGCATATTTGTGTACCCTTGAGAATGTGGAATCAACACGTTTTATTGAAATGATGACTAATATTGTATATGTTTGGTATATGCTTGTTTTATAATGTTGTGGTTATTTGCATGTGTTTCACTTAATGAGATCACCGCGTGATCCTACCAATACACTGTGGTTGTGAACTAATACTGCACTTGCTCTTTCTTTATTGAGTACAGGGCATCTTCAGGCAGCTACTGACAGACCTCGTTTAGAGATCAGTGATCGACTCGAATTCAAGGGTGAGCCAGTTCTTCCAGGCTGCCATGGGTTCTCCTTTGTTTATGTCCATATCTTCGGACTTAAACTAGTATTTTAGACTTTCCTATGTTTAATTGGGTTCTACCCATTTCCTTGGACTTTTGGTTACTTGTTAGAGTTTTGGTAAATTGACTTTCAAGTTATTTCCGCATTTGTTTTGTTAGATTTTTGTTGGAGTTTATGGAAACTCCCTATTTTCCTTTTCTTAGACATTTAAACCTGCTTCCGTATCTTTAAATGCCTTAGTTTTTGGTTAAGTTGTTTAGCTTGGGTTGTAGTAATGGTTCTCCCACCGGAGAGTTAGTGTGGATGCCAATCACGATGGTCTGGGTCGTGACACACACGAGGAGAACCATTTTCTAGCCATGCTCAGGTTCTCACTGCAATTCATAAAGTTAAGCAAGTAGTACATACTTTTTACCTTGATACCAACACACCATGAACAATAGAATAAGAGACATTCCTTGAAGTTAAAACTCAATTTCATTTTCATAACTATTATGTGTCAAAGCATTATATCTTATGGAGAAAGCCTTCATTCTATCAACAACTTAATTTCACAGCATAAGCATAATCATAGAGATTCTACTATTACAGATTGTACACATTAGTCAATAATCAAGTCTAATGCAAAAAAAAAAAACAAATAACTTAGAGAGAATGAAATCAGCCCATTAATATTTCCATAACATAGAAGTCATCATGGATTACTCTACTTTACAATAGTAGTTTCAACTATGACTCTCCAATCAATCAAATCATATAAGAAAAATAACTACTTAAAAATGAAAAAATTACTCGACCTTTTTATTTTCTTTTTCTCACATGAACTAACAAAAACATGACATAACGTTTTAACTTACATAAAACAAGGATTAAAACAAAACTTTACCAATGCTCAGTTTTTTTTTTTACATGAAGCAGAAATTGCTTGATTTTTTTTGTATGAAACAAGGAAGCAAGATAGCGAGAGAAAAAAAAAAGCGAGAGAACTCAATATATTGTTATTGTATTGATGTTATATATTCATCTTTGTGAAATTCAAGTAGAAGAAGAGACATATATGTCAAGCTGGAATGAGTGGTTAGTTGCATATTTGCATGAGAGTTGTTTATAGCCAAAAGCAAATAAATCTGCAAAAATAAAAGATTACTATGAAGATACATCAAATTGTGCCAGGAGTTTCACCAATTAGGAGAATACCTTAAGATAAGCGTTATAGTTCATTTCTTACTACTTCTCAATATGAGATGCCAACATATCGATAGAGCAAGTCGTTCCCTTGTAGTCCTCGCTCATTTATCTTGGTAAACTCCAATGAATTCTATATGCATTTGAAGAATAATCAAACTTTAATGTTAATGGTATATAGTTGATTAGAAAATTTTGTAATTTCTATTTAAGTCAAACAAAGTTGACTCGTAGCAACGTCCTATTAAAAAAAAAGGTAAACTTACAGAGAGTCACATATTTGACCTATTTAGATAAAGAGGAAGGACGTGCATATGAATAAGCCATTATGTAAGGGAAGAAAAATAAAGTAGCAAGAATGAAGACATATGGAACAAAATTACACCTCAAACTCACGATTTTAATAAATTGAATAAAAATCTTGTACTTAAAACCAACTAAAATAGAATTTGCTATCTGGAAATATGAGGGAAAAAATAAATTTTACCTACCTACTGAAAATTCTTGAACACATGCTGTAGACACATAAATTTTATTGGATCAAATTCATACAAAATTTGAATTAAGTCCATGTTCATTTGGGCTGAATGATTAATTTGGGCTTTACAAATAAATAAGTCCATCTTATTAAATTCAAATCCAAGGTCCATTTCACCTTGAAGCCCAAAAATCATGCCACGTGTCACAGTGACTAGGCATCCAAGACCAACAAGGTGATGCCACGTGTCCAAATGAGGTGGTAGTCCAAATCAAGTGCAAGAACCAATCACAACATGCCAAGTGTCAAAATGACATCCTTTGGCCAATCATATGCAACCTTGTCCACCCCCCACAACTATAAATAGGGGATGGACATAACATTCTAGGGGGAAGAAAGCTCTTCAACAAGCATTCTGCAAGGAATGGAGAAAGCTACAACACCAACTACATAGCTCTTCGAAAGAGTGGTCAACAGACTCTTCCCAGAGATTGACTTGAAACGATGAACTGCTTACTGATGTTCCTGGAGATGAAACACATCTCAAGGAGGTCTACATCATCCTACATTTGAGAACTACACTACCGACAACTTTCAAATCACGGAGAAGCTTAAGAGTGAGAATCAAGAGATCAACAGAACTGTACTCACAACGATTCATCAATAAAAATAACATTTTCTTTTATTTATTTTGCTTGCAGTCGAATTTCAGCGCTTAAGAAAATTTGTTGCGAAAAAAATTTGACACGCCCAGTGGGACCAATTCTGCTCTTCATCTCTTCCTCCTACAAATAAAAAAAACAAGTTCAACTTTGCATTGCCTTCAAGAAGATCAATGATGTCTCATGTAAGGACTCTACTGTTGCCACATTAGTTGATTTTAGTGATGTTGATCCAATCACTCGACGCGAGTTCAAGACAAGTGCCTTGAATGGATCTGAATATTTTACCTCCTAGGAGACTCTAAGAAAGAGCAAGTCTCAAATGACACTCAAAACTGCAATCCCTGGGGGCAAAATTGCATCTAAGTTATTTGATGAACTTTCTCACTCTTGCTTCAACTTTGGTGAATCTAAAAATTCAATAGATTCTTCAAATTCAACAAAGGTGAACTCATTGATGGTTGATGCAACTGACATGTACGAGAAGTTCGCAATGATACAGCAAACCATTAAAGCCTTGAAGATGTCTATTGATGAGAAAAATCTCCAAATCGCCGAACTTATAGGCAAGTTAGATCTCTACAACTCTAGAGAGTCACATCACATTCTAACAACGCAAGAAAAAGTTGATATTGATTCTCCCACCAATCTAGTTGACTCTCCAAGCGCAAAACATTCTGGTTCAGTGGCTACTCTAATAGTTCAACAACTACAAGATATGATCGTAAACACCATTAAAGCCGTATTCTAAGCAAATCGAGGGTCTACTGATGCCAAGTGGATATCAACCACCAAAATTGCAACAATTTGATGGAAGGGGAAATCTAAGGCAACATATTTCCCATTTGGTCGAGACTTGTAGCAGTGCCGGTATACATGGCGATCTTCTTGTTAGGTAGTTTGTTCGTTCTTTAAAAGAAAATGCCTTTGATTGGTATACAAACTTGGAGATTGAATAAATTGATTGCTGGGAGCAACTAGAAAATCAATTTCTCAAAGGTTTCTACAGTACCCATCGTACAGTGAGCATGATGGAATTGACAAACACAAAACAAAGTAAGGATGAACCCATAGTGGACTACATCAATCATTGGCGAATTTTGAGCTTAAATTGCAAGGATCAACTTTCTGAAATATCTGCAGTTGAAATTTGTATACAAGTAATGCATTGGGGCTTTGTATATATCCTTCAATGAATTAAGCCTCAAACTTTTGAAGAATTAGCTATATGCGCTCATGACATGGAGTTGAACATTGCAAGCCATGGAAAGACATCGCATGTATTTGATCCAAGAAAAAAAGATACACAATTCAAAGAGTCATTAGACTACATAACTAATGAGTCCCTGGTGGCAACCATGACTTCTATGAAGGCCTCCACGAAACAAAAGTTGAAAGAGATCGTGATGCATCAACAAATGCGAGAAGTGAAAAATCAATCTGCCTTGAAGGAGTTACAAGCAAAAGAGTATCCCTTTCTGGACTGTAACATTCATGCTATTCTTGATGAGCTGCTAACCAAAAAATTCACTGCACTCCCAGAGTCAAAGCGACCCAAAGAATCCAATAAAGTCGATGATCCTATGTGTTGTAAATTTCACCGCATCATTGGTCATCATACCACAAAATGATTCATTCCGAAGGAAAATATCATGACATTGGAAGTTTGGAACGAGATAAAAGATCATCATTGATGATGCTGAGACAACTGAGATAAACCATGCTAGTGTCAAACTTGATCATAAAAAGGATTCAATTTCAGAAGTCCTACGTCCTGTGGTATCACCAAAAATTGAAGAAGGTGTTATCATACTACAGTTTTGGAGCTTTGAACCAATTGAAGTTTCCGCCTTGAAGAAAACAATAAACAAATCCAGGGTAGATGACTTCTCCAATAAAAAGAATGACGATACTTGGATTTTGGTCGCTCGCCAAAGGAAAAAACATCAAGGTACTTCAAAACTCTAACTTTCAAAAGTCGACACAAAATAAAGTACAAATTAGCTTCAACAATGCGAAAGCATAAAATCCAACACCAAATCGAAGTACATTAATGCTTCATCACAAAAGGTTAGAAGGACAATTACATTGATGGAATTCTTCCTTGAAATGCTCCTCGACGCACGAGCCTAGACTGCAAGTTACAATGCTCCTCGACACACGAGCCTAAACTGCAAGTTACAATGCTCCTTGACGTACGAGCCTAAACTACAAGTTGAAATGCTCCTTGATGTACGAGCCTAAACTGCAAGTTGAAATGCTCCCTGACATACGAGCCTAAACTGCAAGTTACAACGCTCCTTAAGGTATGAGCATAAACTGCATGTTACTCTTGGCCCGCAAGAGTATAAACTATGTACGGTCCAAAAAAAAAAAACTAAAATTAAATAAATAAAACTCATCATCTTGAACTACGATATGACTTGATCCTCTTCACCAAGGTACGTAGGCGCTTGGAGTAATCATTCTAAGCTCAGTCACATGAGTAAAAAAAAAAAGGGAGGTTTTGGTGGCATTGCGTGATCATCACACTAGATCTTTAAAATTATGTAGCTAGCACGTGAGTTCAAATGCGTCATAGATGAGCACAGGAGAAGATTCTTGGAGTCTACTTCACAACGTAAAAATCGGCTTATGATTTAGAGGATGCAACGCTAAGTTATGAATTTTCTACCACGGCGCTCAAAGCTGAAAAAAAAAAGATCATCATATTTTGGAGTTGATTTGAGCAGACTCCGAAGGACTCTTTGTGAAAATTCATAAATAATTTGATCGTGATTTTTACACATATTTGCAGCTCTCGGAGTCCACTTTGCAATGAAAAAAGCGGCTCGTGATTTCGAAGCTCCTACGTCAAGTTATGAATGTTCTATCATGGCCGCTCAAAGTTGTGAAATAGACCATCAGATTTTGGAATCAATCGGAGCAGACTTCTAAGGCATATTTGTGAAAATCCATAAAGATTTCGATCATTTTTACACACATTGAAGTTTTTGAAGCCCTCTCCTCAACAAAAGAAGAAGCTCGTGATTCAGGAACTCCTACTTCGAGTTATGATTTTTTGCCACCGACGCTCAAGACTAAAGAACTGAGCAAGGCAGAATTGTAGGCTGACTTTGAAGCAATGTCTGTAAAAATCCATAAAGCTTTTGGCCGTGATTTTTGCATATGTTGTAGATGTTTGAGCCGTATTTCCAACGGAAAAGGAAAACCATGATTTCAATACTCTTACTTCGAGTTATGAATTTTCTACCACAGATGCGTGAAGCTGAAGAGCCGAGAAAGACAGAATTGTGAGTAGACTTCGAAGCAACATCTGTACCAATCTACAAAGTCTTTGGCCTTGATTTTTACATATGTTGTATTTCTTTGAGTCGTCTTTCCCATGGAATAAGAATCTCATGATTTCGGTACTCCTACTCCAACTTATCAATTTTATACGATAGACGTGCAAAGCTGCAAAACAGAAATATCAGATCTAGAAGTCAAATTCAAAAAATAATTTTGATCAATTTGGAGGGAGTTTTGGTCTGAAATCTTGATATATTGCAGAAGATTGAGTTCTTTCTCTTAAGGATCAAGCGGATTTGCTCAAACATCTGGGAACGGATAGGTGCCTACTTATTCACCGAAGTCTGAAAGGACTTATCGTGATGTCAATCTCTCTAGCCAGATGGAATGCGGTCACTCTTAGCCTCTTTTACACCAAGACTCAAGGATAAAAGATGCACCACGTGCTCGCTCGCCAAGAATGGAATTTTTACACTCAAAAATTTTTTTGTTCACAAGGCAGTAATGATGTCCACCAACTACCTTGCTCGCTGAAGTTTAAAAACTACCTCTAGTGTTACCAAAAAGGGGGTCTGACTGCTCCAAGATCCTTTATTTCCAATAAGTAAGGAAGTGATACATCAAATGGTTCAGCGTTGATCTACATTATGTTCTGTTTCTGTTGGATTAACTGTCTTGCAATTTCATTGCTCCTACATTTGAAAATAAATATACATGCACAGGTGTACCAAGATGGGATCACAAGTTGTGAGGAATAAGAGCTCCATGTACTTCTTAAGAAGGCATAAGATTGGTCCAAGATCTGCTACAAATTGAAAGGAAGATATCAATCCACACTGAAGCTTGAAGCATAAGATTATCCATAATCTAGTTCACTGTTGTTTGAGGGCCTATACCAAGTGCTTTTTCGACATGCTCACGCTGTGTGCTTTCTTGGTGGAAATGAAATGAAAGAACTCCAATGTGTCTCTCGTGGAGCTGCAAAAGGGGGGGGGGGGGCGAAAATGGAGGCGTCAAGTTGTCTCCACTAAGGTTGCAAGAAAGGTGAATGCCTCAAGTAATTTTTCCTGCCATTATTGCAAGGATGAGACGAGTGGTTCCACACCAATCACGTGAACAACTCGTGCATTTTCTAGGTGTTTAGGCTCGTTCGGAAACATGAAAAGAAAAAAATATTGGAGCCATCGGTCCAACTGCACAAAGTTTTCAATTTTTTTTGGTTGATCTACTTCCGATAATACACGTCAAGTACATGACACTTTAATATGGCATGAAAAACATGAGCAGCACCACAACAATTTTGTTCGACATGGCGGTGTCAATAACACGAAGCTTTGAATTGTGGCCAAATTGGATCTTTTATGTCAATCTCCATTATTTAAGAAACATGTCAACGCATAAATAGAGATGCAACAATGACCATTACCTGCAAGAAAGAGAAACAAGAAAATCTAAAAGACACAAATATGTGAGGAAAATGAATCATGCCGCTCGTCGTTTGAATGCTCCTACACCAAGAAAAGGACATTTTAGCGAGATTGCACATAATTGTGAGCAGATCTTCCAGATTTGGAGACCAATTTTAAAAATCAATTCCCGTCAATGCGAAAGGTTTTGGATGTTGAATTTTGGATATATCGTAGTACTACAAGTCTAGTTTCTCCAGAATCAAGCCGATTGTCGTTTGAATGCTCCTACACCAAAAAAAAAAATGTTTTGGCGATATTGCACATAAGTGTGAGGAGAACTTCCAGATTTGATGATCAACTTCAAAATCAATTCCCGTCAATACGAAAGGCTTTTGATGTTGATTTTTGGCTATGTTGTAGTACTAAAAGTCTAGTTTCTCTAGAATTAAGTTGCTCATCGTTTGAATGCTCCTACACCGAGAAAGGGACGTTTTGGCAAGATTGCGCATAACTGTGAGGAGAACTTTCAGATTTGGAGACCAACTTCAAAAATCAATTCCAGTCAATACAAAAGGATTTTGACGTTGATTTTTGGATATGTCGTAGTACTATAAGTCTAGTTGCTCCAGAAGTAAGTCGCTTGTCGTTTGAATTCTTTTACACCAAGAAAATAATATTTTGGCGGAACTGCACAAAATATAGAAAGAACACACCAAATTTGGAGTTCTACTTCAAAAATATTTTACTATCAATTCAAAAGGATTATTCCAATGATTCTTTGATGAATACTTTGTACATGAAAGGTGTTTATATATAGTTTTCTATGAACAATTCTCATTCTTCGAACAAGGAAAGTTGTGGTAAGATGGGAAGAAGTAAATCAAAGCAATTCTTCCTCATCTAAATGGAAGATGCTAGCACTCAAAAGGGAAGCAATAATGCTTAAGATTGGAAGAATGATTCTTACAAAATCAAGCAAAGGAAAGAAAATTTGGTGTGATTATTAAATTACCAATTGTTTCCAAGTTGAAGGTTTGCAAACAAAAAAAAAATAAAAAAATAAAAGAGAAGCAAATCAAGTTATGTTCTTTTATTTTAAATTCAACTTTGAGGACTTGTGTGACACCCTAATTAAGTGTTGGTGTCCAAATTTGTATTCAAGTCTATGGTGAAAGTTTATTGAATTTAAAATTCATACAACTTTGTCACATTAATTTGCTTATCTCTCTGTGTCAAGAGTTCTCCATATGTTCCCTCGAGTGGATTGAAATAACAAAAGTCCTTAGGAGCACATCAAAATGAAGTTGCACATGACCCTACCATGCAACTTGTTTCATCGCAAGAAACGGAGTCAAGCAAATGTCTTAAGAGTGATATTGTTGGACTCATGAAGACTTCAACTCTTGTCGTCGAATTCGGCAACCTTACACGTTGACAAGTCTCAAAAAAGGAAACCACATTCATGAAGACTTTAACTCTCGTCGTCAAATTCGGCAAGCCTACACATTGACAAGTCTCGAAAAATGAAACCACACTCATGAATTCTTCAAGTCTTGTCCCCAAACTTCGGCAAGCCTACACGTCGACAAGTCTCAAAGTAAGGGGCATTTGTAGACACATAAATTGTATTGGATCAAATTCATACAAAATTTGAATTAAATGCATGTTCATTTGGGATGAATGATTTGTTTGGGCTTTACAAATAAATAAGTCCATCTTATTAAATTCAAATCCAAGGTCCATTTCACCTTGAAGTCCAAAACTCATGCCACGTGTCACACTGACTAGGCATCCAAGACCAACAAGATGATGCCACATGTCCAAAGGAGGTGGTAGTCCCAATCAAGTGCAAGAACCAATCACAACATGCCAAGTGTCAAAATGACATCCTTTGACCAATCATATGCAACCTTGTCCACCCCCCACAACTATAAATAGGGGATGGACATAACATTCTAGGGGGAAGAAAAGTCTTCAACAAGCATTTTGCAAGGATTGGAGAAAGCTACAACACCAACTACATAGATCTTCAAAGGAGTGGTCAACAAAGCTCTTCCCGGAGATCGACTTGAAACGACGAACTGCTTCCCAACGTTCCTGGAGATCAAACACATCTACATCATACTGCATTTGAGAACTACGCTACTGACAGCCCTCAAATCAAGGAGAAGCTTAGGAGAGAATCAAGAGAACAACAGAATTGTACTCACAACGATTCATCAATAAAAATAACATTTTCTTTTATTTATTTTGCTTGCAGTCGATTTTCAGCGCTTAAGAAAATTTGTTGCGAACACATACATTCAAATCTTGTATAGAAAATTTACATTTAATATTCACATTCACTTCATAAAAACCTAAATTCTTCATTACCAAATAAAGAAGCAACAAAGTACATGAAAAATTCATTAGCAACCTTCAAATATTGTGATCAACTCTCAAAAGTGACCCAAAATCTTTGCACAAAGGGAAGAATAGAGAAAGCACTGGAAGAAAGAAAATAAAAAAGTTCAGTAGAAGCAGCTAAGAAATGGGCATAGGAAAACAAATTAGGAATGACACTAAATGAGGAAGAAGGGGAAATGAAAGCCAATATGTATACATATTACATATAAATAAAAAAAACAAATACATGTCAGCCAAAAGGGAAAGTGAAGGAGTAGTAAACCTGAAATACATACACATGGTTAAACGAGAATGCAAATAAAGAAAATAAGTTCATATTTATGGTATAACATACACTACCATTTGTACAACTCAAGAGAGCAGTGTTCGAACATCCAAACTGCCACTTGTAAAATAGGATAAAATTATATTTTGATTTTATGTCGACTGAATTACAATGATTTGAAGAAGTAGTTCATAAATTCAAACATGACTAAATTAAATGAATTCTGTTCGAAAAGTTTGAAAACATTGGCAGTTTATCCATTACAGTAAAATGAGTTTATTAAATTTATTTTTATTTTGATAAATTGACTATTACAATTTGTATTTTATGATATTCGAACTTATACATTAAACTTAAGCTCATTTATAATATTTTTGGGCCTTTTAAACGCATAGATATAAGGAAAATTATACATATTGAACCAATTAATGAAAGAGAAAATTTCATAATAAATATTTATAAGACTATTTATTACTAGTTATGACGTTATTGTTAATGATTCAAGTTTTAACTATAAAAACTTATCAGATATAACATTTGTTAAATATATATATATAAAAAATTGAAAGAGAAAATAACAAACATATTAATGTATTAATGATAATAAAAAATTGAATTAAAATAACTCCAATTCAATTAATAAAAAATATTCTTTCCTTAAATGTAGTGGTTAGTAACGGGTAAGATATACTAATTCTTGATTTTCTCCTTATTAGTTGGTCACTATTTTAGTTGTTAATTTGTTATCAATTATCACGACCCAAAGTATACCCCAGACGTAACATGGCGCATAGGACTCAAGAGGACCTACACAGGTTACTTAGCATACATCATACCAGATAATAGAAAATCAAGAGAGTTTAAAAGATAGTCTCAAATCATAAGAGTTGATAAAATATAGGGGAAGTCTAACATAGTCTCATAGCCATCTATTACATCAAAGAGTGATTGAGACATAACCCATACATCACATACAAAATCTGAAATGAAAAGACATAAAAACAATAAAGGAGTCTCGTTCTTCGGAACAGGAGGACTCACCAATCAATAGCTCAATGTGGGATCACTAGCCACGAGCGTGCCGAATAGAAGCATTTGACGCTACATTTGTGAAACAATGTAGGCAAGACTATGTGTTAGTGCATGGAATGTACAAAGTATGATAGCAATCCAAAAGAGTTATGAAATCGTGCTAATAAGGACTTTACATGACATACAATGATCAAGCTAAACCATAAGATAAAAGGGTTAAGAAAACATAAATCATAATCATGGTCAATGCAAGCTAAACATCTGTAAAACACATGTAAGATACTTTTAGAAGTAACCTTAGTTCATTATTGTGGGAGATTTACCTTTAACCAACATAGAGACCATGTAAGTTATAACATAGAATCTGGTGTCTACCCCACACCAAAAAGAGGTGTTCTAACTTGTCAAAGTAAGAACCATGAACTTCTAGCTTACGTGGATTCACTAACTAATGTCTATCTAGACAAATCTATGGTGACATATAGTTTGTGGGACATGGGTAATCACCACTTGTCCACTCAGTTCTAAGCATAAATCCCATAGAATATTCATTAATCTTAACTTATCTTAAAATTCAGGAGACATGAATATTCGCTGCTTGTCTTACCATTAGAGGTCATGGGTAATTGTCGCTTGCCTCATCATCCATGGAAGGGCACATCAAGTGGCCAATCCAAGCTAAGTTTTCATTAAAATAGCTATTTAAATCTTAATTCATCTTAGGTGAGAAAACCTTTCAACCTAAATGAATCCTTTATGTTAGAAAATCCTTTCACAACAACAATGATACTTTACCCTCAAAGCATCCTTAAATCATTTTCATCAATTTCATACAGAACATTCATAAATTCATCTTTCATAGTTCAAAAACTTCATCATATGATTAATTATAGAAAATATGGATCATATACGAGTTCATGTGATTTCAACGTAAAAACCTGCAATTATCTCAATTTATACATAAAAAGACATAAGACAATCAATTAGATCATAATTTCAAAGAACCCATGGGATTGAGTAAAACCCTAACTTCAATTAGAGATTCTACCTTGTAAAAATTGAAGAATTTAGGAACCCTATGGAGGAAAGGACTCCATAGGTCAAAACTATCATACCTTGATGCCAAAAACTTGAAATCAATGGAGAATTTGGAGAATTGATCTTGAAACCCTAACCTCCTTATTCTTCTTAGAGGGAGAAATATTTGAGAGGATGAACTTGATCAACTTTTAGGAATTTAGGAGAATGACTTCAATTAGTTAACTTGGTGGTTAAAAATACTTATAGAGTGCCTGGGTTAAAGGGTGAAATGAGATAGTTTAGGTTGGAATAATTAGAAAAAGACCCAAAAGCCCATTTATAAATAACTGCCGACCTCCATCGATGGTGGGGACCTACAATCCGTGGGTCCACATACAGATTATCCTGGTCACCGTCGATGGGTTCAGAAACTTGTTTTTGGACCTTGGGATTGACAGGACCCATGTACGGCCCATTGGTCAACCTACGATTTGACATCTTCGTGAGTCCTGCTGAAAATGATCTCACTAAGTATAGGACTCACCTACGAGACCTACTTACGAATCGTATATTGGGTGACGTCCTGGTGAATGTATTGAAAGCATTGGGACAAGACATTTTGAAGATATTTGGACTTACCACCCATGGTCCAACCTACGACCTGTAAGTCAGTCCACAGAACGTCGATGATTCTGTTGGAACTGGGACCAATTCTAGAGAAACCTGAAATTTTTCATCTTTTTGAATCTGAGGTGTTACAATATCTCTCCAATTGGAATATTCGTCTTCAATGAGATTCAAGACATTATTAGAAGGGTAGGAACTAGATCTAACAACCGAATATGAATGCAATCATATAATGCACATATTTGAGGAGGAAATATCAACTCCAAGCTAAAGCATGTTCAAAACATCATTTCATAAGGTCTACATGCAACCAGTGGTGGATCTAGGATTTGATGATCGTGGGTGCTCAATTCCTTTAACATAAAGTTTCTAGGAAAAAAAAAAATTTCTAGAAGCTTATGGATATTTTTATAATTTAGTTAGTAAATGAAATACAAAAATTAGAAAAGTGGAAAAACATAAAATAAGCGAAAATTCTGGAGTGAAAAACTATAAAAAGAAGTTAAAAACTATGAAGAAGTTAGTTTGCCTTTTTTCAACAAAAAGATAAGCTTTTACCAGGATTTGAACCATAGATGCGGGGCACTAATGACTTTAAAATTCAAGTTTGGAACCAACACACCCACGTGACTCTTTGTTTAATGGGTGCTGAGAAATACATTATATAACATTTTCAGTATTTTATATATACATATACAAAGTTTTCGTTAGGGTCAATAGGTGCTTGAGCACACAAACCTCAACACGTGGGTCCGCCCCTGCATGTAACTCATACACAATGCACATAAAAATGAAGAAATCAATTAAGTTAACTCATTTTCTCAAAATTTAAGCTTTTTATGAACATGCGTAAATGAGGAAATCATGGGAATGTCTAAGGTTCATGAAACCAAAAGAGTAAATCATGTGGGACTGAATACCTCAGGCTATAGTGGGGACAAAGGGAGAGGGAGATGAGGATACAGGGATATCATATCAGCAAGTTTGGAATTGAGAAACAAAGAGGTTGCTTTCATCTTCAATGAGATTCCAAACTTGCCGATCCACAATCTCAACTAGAATTTCTTTATAAGAAGATTTTCCTTAACTCCCAAACCTTCTAAAGGAACTATGGATGTCGGATCTCCAACACATTTCTTCAATAAGGAGACATGAAACACTAGATGCATTGATGCCAAGTCATTAGGCAAATCAAGTTCATAAGAAACTTTACCAATACGCCTCAAAATCTGATATGAGACCACATAGCAGGGACTAAGCTTCCCTTCCTTCCCAAATCTCTTTACACCCTTAATGGGTGAAATTTTCTAGTAGATCCAATCATCTACATCAAACTCAAAAATCCCCTCTTTCAACATCGACATAGGAATTTTATCAAATTTGAGCCATTTTCAACCTTATTTGAACGTTTGATGTATTTTTTTAGTACACTAACTCGTGATAAAATTTTACAGAAAAAATGGACTTTTGGCTATTTAAGAATTTTCAAGTGATGATAACAAACTCATTTAGAACATTTAAGCTCTTCTTCCTCTCTTAACTTTAACTTTTTGACTAAGTTTTGTTCCTTGTAAATTTTCGTTTGCGATTACAGATTACTTGTCACAATATAAGTAATTGTTGATGTTTTACTGTACAATTGTCATAGCAACATTAAGCTGGCTGGAAACTTAGACTATTTTATGACAATATGTTTCTAACTTGTGTAGTCATTGAGTACCTCATATGATGATATTAGTTAGTATGACATTAGGAAGAGTTAAGAAATTGAACTTACTATAAGTGTTAGAAAAATGGAGAAGAAAAGGATTAACCAAAGAAATGATATCATGAGTTAAAAAGGGTTGTTTCTTTGATTCTGTTTACCCCTACTGCTGCGACGTATTGCTCCTCCGTGGTTTTATGGATTTGTTGCAGATGCCATGGATACCTTTCTCCTTGAGATTCTTTTCTATAATCTTTGATCACGACAATATTGTGTTCAACACTTCCTAAAAGAAAATAGCCTATAAAGTTTCAACTGTTGCAGCAATTAGTGTTGCAGCTGTTGCCACCATATTATGTACAACAGTTTGCCACAAAAAATGGCCACCAAAATCTCAACTGTTGCAGCAATTATTATTACAGCTGCTGCAGAAATTGTTGTTTGATCTAAGTACATATTTCTGTTTATATTTATATATAGGTCTTCTAAATGAAAGTTTTATTTGCAGATGTTGTTTATATTTATAAACAACATGTAGATTGACCGTTTTTTGCTGGGAAGGTGAAGGCAGCTTTGGTTTATAGTTTAAGTCTAGTATATGATTTTTTTGCTAAGGGTTCATGATCATAATATTGTTACTAGCTTACCTCATTGTTGTATATAGTCAGATGCCTTATACTCACCTTATTTTGTAATTACATTATATATTATATATGAAAGAGACAAGTTTATATTAATTATCATATTTTCTAGGTGCAAATGCAATGTGATTTAAGAACTAGACTGTAAATCCTTAAAATCCTTTTGAGTAGGAAATCTGTAATGGTTGCAAAATGATTTATGGATCACCTTCAAAATGGTCCCGAAATGATTTAGGGACCAGCTTAAAAGTTTTGTAAATTGATTTATAGACGAGCTAAAACTGGTCGCAAACTGATTTACAAACCAGCGTTAAGATGGTCGCAAAATGATTATGGACCAGCATAAAAGTCGTCCCAAAATGATATATGGACCAGTTAGAATCTAGTCGCAAATGATTTAACGACCATAGCTTCAATTTCAATATGTGCGAATAGGTACCAGAAATATGGTCCCTAAATGTATTTTAGGGACCAATATTATACTAGTCCCGAAAAAGAATCAACGATCGATAGTATAATCTCGTCCTAAAGGTCCTTAGCGATAAGGGTATAAGGACAAGTGCAGGTGGTCTCTATTGTCCTTTTTGGGACCAGATTCTTACTTATAGCTACCAATTTTTCCTTCGCTATTGGACAGTTTTCTTGTAGTGATCATTCAAATTTCCAATATCGTCTTGGTGGCCTACTTGGCTACCATTACTCCCGTTTACACTCATCTCTTCCTTTGTTTAGCACAAACACAACAAACCTACACTAAAGTAAGTCGATTAAACTACAACCAAAAACATCACAATTCAACTTCAAATAAAAGAATTTCAAACAACACCACTCCCCAGCAGCGGTGCCATTTTGATTAGTTAACGTTTTAAACATATCTTATCCAATTCTAGGAATAAACGATGGTTAGTCAGTATAAAACCTAACGAAGAGTTGGGGTTGAACCCACAGAGAGTGGTACATGCCTAAAATTCAGTTATGAAGTATAAACGTGATCTAATCAGTTATAGGAACAAAAATTATCAGAAACATACAAATAAATCTAAAGGAGTAACAACGAATGTCAGATGGAGGCTTTGGATTTTCAATGAACTGCTGAAACAAAAATGAAAACAAGACTGAAATAACAATATAGAGAGAAATTCTCGAGATGTGATCGATTATAGGAAGATTTCACTATATGGGTAATTGAGATTACTAATAAATCGCGAAATTTCAGTAGGTAGGCTAGGCTATTAGTGAAATAACTTTCTCTTGAACAACTACTTCGATTCAAGTGATTTCTTTCAAACATCAACAAGCATAAAAACTAAGAACAACCCACACCTTTGTTCACTCCTCTCTTGAGCTAGATAGATAAAATCGATATTAGGATTCACTCTTTCGAGCTAAACCCATATCAACCGATAACTACAATCATCAATTGAAAGCTTTGGTTCAAAAACCTCTTTTTCAAGCAAGCCTAGAATTCTAAGTTCGAATTGCATTTGCAATTACAATTCTTAGATTAAAATACAGCTTTCAATTAAACCCACTTATATTATAGCATTTAAATCAGTAATAATCAATACGCACAAGCTAATTCAGCCCATAATCACATGATCACACCCTAAGAATTGGAGTTTTAGCTAAACATCATGAATAGGTAAAAATAATTACCAATTCGATTAGCCATCAGCTGGGTAATAGTCTCCAACCCTTTACTATGCTCCAAAATAGTTAAGTTCAAAAACCCAAGTCAAATCCTGAAAAGTCTACAATAAGAACTGAAAACTTGGAGAAAACTCTAACTCTAGAATAGGAACTGTAATATCTGGGAGAGAACTCCTTAAAATTCCATCTAAAATCCAATTTATTGTTTTCCAAAATTTAGTCTGAAAGTCCACTTGATGGATTAGGTTGTGCCTCGCTGAGTGGATTAGCAATCCGCCAATTATCCTTTTCCATCGCCACTTTGCATTGGCCTTTAGCATCTCAGGTCCTGTAACTTTGGGCGATCCAATTTGTTATCGCAAAAAAACTGACCGGCGATCCACCGACTGGCCATTTCTTTCACCAACTTGGTTCTTCTCCAGGGTTGACATATTGGAACCTTAGGTGAGCTAAAGCACCACTCGCCAGTGCGTTGAGTTGTCTTGGTGATCGCTAGGATTGAATTTTCTTGACTTCTTCAGCTCTTTAGTTCCTTTTTGTCCTGTCATGCCTTGCCTTGCTCCTTAGCCTTCATAGCTGCAAACCAACACTTTAACATAAGTTTAAAGCAAAAAATAGGCATTTGAGGACACTTACACTATCAAAACAAGGCCTATAATGAGCCCAAATCTCGGACTCATCAAGGGTGCACTCTAGATTCAGAAGGTAAAGCTAACTGATAGGCCACAACACCATTTCTGGCAGTGATCAAATATGGTCCATAATACTTTGAGTTGAGCTTGAGCTTTCTCCACAATGCTAGAGATGATTGTTTGTAGGGTTGTAGCTTTAAATACACTTGATCTCCAACTGTAAACTCTTTGTCAGTCCTTCTGTTATCAGCAAAATACTTCATTTTGGCTTGTGTTGTATTCAAGTTGTCTTTAAGTAGTTGTAGGAATTGTTGTCTTTGCATGACAACATCTTTAGGAGCTTGTACAATGTTCTCTAAGAGAGGTACAATAGAGATTTGAGATGTAGAATATCCATACAAGGCTTCAAATGGTGTGCATTGCAATCCCATGTGAAAGTTAATATTATACCACAACTCTGCAATTGAAAACCATTGTCTCCATTGAGTAGGTCGATTAGAGACCATACATCTTAGTTAATTCTCTAGGCATCTATTCACTCTCTTAGTTTGTCCATCACTTTATGGATGGTATGCATAGCTGTAGTGTAATTAAGTACCCAACAACTTGAATAAAGCCTACCAAAAGTTACTCACAAACACCTTATCTCTATCAATAACAATGGATTTAGGGGTACCATGCAATATGTGGACTCTTTTCTAGAATATATTTTCCAATGTAGCAGCAGTGTAGGGATGATATAGGGCAATGAAATGAGCATACTTGGTGAATCGATCCATTACTACCAATATGACATCTTTACTTCTGGACTTGGGAAGACCTTCTATAAAATCTATACTTATATGACTCCATGCCTGGTTGGGACTTAGTAATGGTTGCAATAAGCCCGGGTAGGCAGAGTTATCATCTTTCTGTTGATGGCACACATCATAACTAGAGACATAGTCATTCACCATAAGTTTCATGTTTGGCCAGTAGAAGTGTTGAGTCAACCTTTTTAAGGTTCCGAGCTGTCCAGAATGGCCCCCAAGTGGATTGTCATAGAAGGTAGAGATAAGTTGTAGTCTGAGTATCCCATGTGACCCCACATATACCTTGCTGTAACACCCGAAAAATTAGTAGGCTAAACTAAAGCTAAGTGTAAGGGTTAGAACCAAGGAAGAGGGCAAGAGCCAAGAAAGAGGACTAAGGCAGTCCAGTCTTCCATGGACACTACCTCACCTTACATGACCACCACCACAACTCATGGTGGGATTGGTAGTGGCTAAGCCAAGGCTGCCCAAAATAGCCCCCTCCATACGAGCCACTTCACGGCTTATGGTGATAACCACAGCTCGTGGGAAGGCTTGCAGTGGTGCCTTAGAGATTTTTAGGGGTTAATGGAAAGGTTTCCTTGCTACTGTATCATGACCACAAGAGGCACCATGGCTCATTGAGCCTCACGTGAAGGGATTTTCACTAGCCTTTGAGTTTAGGGTCAACTTCAAATGATCATATCTCTTAGCTCAAAAAGGAATTAGGTGGGCCATTACCTATCCAATTAAAGGTCTTTGAGTCCTCTTTCCAATGCTACTGATTTTTCCCAATTTCGATCTCGGGGTAAAAAGTTATGCCCAAAATAGTGAAGCACTGTTAGGTTGAAAATTCTTCATGACCCGTTTGACGGGCCGTGGTGATGATGTCGATCCGTGAAGGTGTCCGTCATGCCATTTAGGGTCTTTTCCCAATTGTTTTACTCAAATTTATGTCATTTTCCCAAAGCCTATAACCCCTATTTAAGTCATTTTAACCCCAAAAATCACCCAATTTTAAGTCATTTATTCCAATACCCAAATAAAATCCCCACAGGCTATCCTCTCAAATATTTCTCTCTCTAGAAAGAAGAAAAAGAAGAAGAAGAAGAAGAAGAAGAATAAGAAGAAGAAGGAGGAGGAGGAGGAGGAGGAGGAGAAGAAGAAGAAGAAGAAGAGAAGAAGAAGAAGAAGAGGAGGAGGAGGAGGAGGAGGAGGAGGAGGAGAAGGAGAAGAAATCTAGGTCAAGTCATGTCTCCATTGTTTCAAGCTTGGTAGGCTATGTATCCAAGGTATGTTAGCTTATTCATCCATGGAGCCCCGTAGAATTCCCCAATTTGATGAAGAACTTCCCTAATTCAAGTTAGGGTTTCTTCAATGTTGTGGGTTATGATGGATGTTGATCCAATTCAGTGAATATTTATTTTTTTGATTGAATTAGTAGTAAATTATGATATTATGATGAAATTACATGTTTTCCATGGTTAACGTAGTCTAATTGATGAAAGTGAGTAATGTGGGTTTATGCCTTGTGAAGGGAAATTGAGTATTCATAGACAATCTTCTACAATTGATGATTTGTATAGTAATCACTCAAGAGTAGGAGCATGTAGAAATGAATGGAATTAGAACAAGGTATATATGTTGGATCATGACTAGTAATAATTTAGATTGAGTCTTTATGATGAAATATGGTTAGAATTGCTTAAGAATGAAAACTATGACTAGAATGTCTTGTGATCTAGATATGTATGATCATTGTAAGAAGTAAAGCTTTGAGTGTAGGGCTTGTAGTCATGCATGTTGATCACTAGGGCTTTGAAAGTAAAGCTAATATGATGAATGATGTATGTTGAGGCTTCAGAGTAAAATGACTATGAGAATAAAAGTCTAATGGATAGAATTGTGGTGGAAGGCCTTTACCTACCTATTATACCTCATAAATGTTTGAATGTATGAAGTGAAAGAATCACATGAGTTAGCTTGATTTTCCATGTCTAGTGCTTGACCCTAAGTGTGATGATGGGAGGCAAGTTTTGAACCTTAAGAAGGCGAAATATGAGATTATGCTTGTAGTAGTTGAACTACTTGAATCATGTTATTATCCATGTCTAATGTAGAAATTGTAGATATGTTGATTGAATGTGATCCATGGTCCTTGAAGGGCAAATCATGAGAATTATACATGATTTTGTGATTTATGCATATGCTTTAAGAATACTTGGAGAGTGAAGTTTCTATGATTATGATGTAATTGTGGTATTGTTGAAAGGTCATTCTCACCTATACCCTTACATATAACTATGAATGAAATGTCCATGATTATGATAATGATGTTGTGTTGATTGAATAGTTATTCTCAATTTTACACTTATGAATGATGATGACGTGTTGTGAAAGGTTTACTTACAATATGATGATTCTAAGGTTGAAAGGCTATTCTCACCTCTTGAATCTATGAGCTATACCATGATATTGTGTTGGATTGAGTGTTAAGACATTCTTCCATAAAGATGAACTTAAGTCAAAACTTAACATGAACCTAGCAATTATGCTTAGCACCGAGTGGATATAAATACGAGAAGGAAGCTTTTACGCTAGTTAGTCCGGCTTCCCAAATGGGTTCCTTCTACCCTAGTTAAGTTCGGGTTTCCAAAACATGTATCTCATGAGATGGAAACCTTCTACGTCAGTAAGTCCTAGTAGTCATCTCCTTATCCCATAACTACATGCTCCCATAGGTTATTTAGCTATTGGATCCACCTAAAGCTAATACATAATGGTTCTACCTTAGGCAAGTAGACCAACCTCTTTTCAGTGTGGGGCATGACACTGGATTTCATGATAAACTCACATGGTCTATGTTGGTTAAGGCTAATTCCCAAAACTAGAACATGACTTATGAATTGTGGTTACTCAAGAGGCTTTACTTAGCATGGGTAGGATTTATGGTGGCTTATTCATGCATTGCACAAGTAGGTCTTTAGGGTAGTTATGATATGTTCCTTTTATGTCATGATGAACTATATAATGAATATGCTTATGGCTTATGGTTATGATGTATGCTTAGATTGGATTATTGTATAGTTGACTTCCATGATATGATTGACTAAAGGTGATAGTTTGTCCTTGTCTAAAAGGAATAAGCTAAGGATGAGGTCAAGATGGTAAGTATGATTATGGGGGCCAAATGGGATACTTAGCATGGATGGGATTATGGGATCTTATCCATGCATTGCACAAGTAAACTTGGAGGTTACTTATGAATTAGTTCTCTTATGATATGAAGGTCTAAGTATTGACTATATATATGGACTATGCCTTATGATGATTAATGTTTACATTGTGTACATGTTGGAGATTATGTTTATGATTATGTTGTTATCGTCTCTTATGAATATGGTATATGTCTTGGGTTAACTAATGCTTCTTATATACTTATATTGATGTAATGCTAGCTAACATATTTAGTGCATTTTGTACTAACACATTCTCTTGCCTACATTTTTATCAAATGTAGGGTTCAGCGATCTAGAGTTCCATTCTTGAGGCTAGGTTTCTAAGAGAAAAGGAGTTGAATACTTGGTGAGTCCTCATAGATCGAGGATTGATCACCTTTCCTTATGCCTTTTCTTTATGTCTTCGAATATTGTATAAGCTGCGTCCCAAAGAGTTATTCATGTGGTTTTAGATGGTTTGAGACAAAGTGTAATAATAGACTTCCTCTTGTTTTTATAAAGACTTCGATTGTATGGAAAAAAATTTAAAATTTCTGCATCATTTCTATTGTCCTATGTTATGATATGCTAAGGGGCTTGTATAAGAACCTTCAGGGTTGAGTAAGCCTTGTTATATCTAGGGGGTACCCCTAGGTCGTGACACTTGCCTTTCTTCTTAAGAACTCTAGTTGAATAGTGCCATAAACTAGGTCCATGGGAGTCAACTGAGAGCATGGTAAGAATCTCTTGAACATGCGGGTCATCATTATAAGTTTCCACAATCTCTTGTATCCATGTAGGAGTACAAGTACTAATAGCCACTAGTTGCCCTTGGGCCTGATCCTTTAGATGCCCTAAACACCTTTGTTGCCTAGATAATGCATCAACCACTCTATTCTCTGCACCCTTCTTATACTGCACCTTATAATCAAGTCCTAATAGTTTAGTTAAGCCCTTTTGTTTAATAGCTGAAGTCACATTTGTTCTAGTAGGTACTTCAAACTCTAGTGGTCCGTCCTTACTATAAAATGTTTGAACTAAAGGTAGTGCCTCCATTTGTCCACAACACTTAAGAGGGCCATGTATTCCTTCTCATAAATTGATCTTCCTCTATGCTTAGGTGCCAACATGTTACTGAAGAAAGCTATTGGCCTATTTCTTTGCATTAGGACAACCCAATGCCTCCATGACTAGTGTTTGTTTCTACGACATACTCCTGTGTAAAATCTGGAAGGGCTAGCACTGGTGTAGAAGACATTGCAATCTTAAGTGCTTCAAATGCTAGTTCTGCCTCTGGATTCCACTTGAATAATTCTTTCTTCAACAGATCAGTAAGAGGTCTGGAAATGGTACCATAACCTTCTACATATCTTCTGTAGTAACTAGTGAGACCAAGGAATTCCCTAAGAGATTTAAGTGTTGTAGGTCTAGGCCAATCAACCATAGCTTGGATTTTCTGTGGATCAATAGCTACTCCCTCCTTAGTGATTATATTTCCCAGGTATTCTACTAGTGGATGTCTAAATGAATAGTTAGACCTCTTGGCCAATAGTGAGTGAGTCTTCAAGCATTTCATGATTTGAACACTCATGGGGGTTATATTCATCAAGAGAGAACAAAAAATGAATTAAAGAAACATAATTTCCCAAAAGAAAATCTAATCTAAACAAAACATTGACTACAATAGTTCACAAGACAAAATAATAAAATACAAACAAAAGGGGAATATTGGCACAAAGGCCCTCACCCCAACAAAAATGAAAAACAGTGTCCTCAATGCTAAGTAAATAAAATACGAGGAGGCTAAGATATATAATCCCCCTGACAGGCTATGCTGTAAGAACAATCTCATCCAAATTCTGTGGCGTATAAACCTCAAGTGGGGAATCGATGCCCAATAATATGATCATGGGAGTTGGCAAGGAAGGCTCAACTTAGGCAATAATGCATATCTCATCAATGGGAAGTGTGGTGGATTCTTGAGTGACTCCACTAGACTTGACCTCTCTAGTCTCTCAAAGAGAACTCTCTCTTCAGTCTCTTGCAACTCTGTAATGGTCTCAACAATCCCTTGCTTGTCCATTGTCAATTCCTCCTTACCAGTCTCCTCAGCTAAATCCTCATCCTCAACATCCACATTGATAACAAACTCATCCATAAAAGGGGAATGTGCAGCGCTATGCATCTCAAGTCCAGGGGAAATAACATCTAGAAGGGAAACATCACCCAAAATTGTTGAGATGCCCATGGACTTAATTTGGACCACCTCAGCCCAACTTCAGCTATAAGGGTATCCAATGCCTTTGAACTACCCTCAGCCTTCTCCAAAATTGCTATCCTCATAGTCAAATCATCTAATCTCAAAGTGTGTCCCTCAATCATCTTCTCACTCTTTACCACCCACTCACTCATAGGAGCTAAGGCTTATGGATAGCCTGGTCAATAAGCCGAGGCAAGTCCTTCCCAACTCGAGCAGCTCTAACATCCATTGACCGATAAAGACTACCTATCTGGTATATAAGTGCCTAGTTCAAGGGAGGATGGGTAAAAAAAGAAGGGGCAGGACTCACACTAGCAGCAGTCACAGAAGAAAAGAGTTCAAATGCTGTAAAGGAATAAGAAAAGCCAACAATAGATGAAAGAGTAGGAATACATGCTTGCTCTGCAGAAGGAGCATGTGTGCTAGTCTCAGGTGTTAATATATCAAGGTCAACCACTAGAGTGGAATCTAGTGGTGGCGGCTTCCTCCGAGCCGTATCATCTCTCAAACACTCTGCCTCAATCTTCTAAATATCACTGGATGAGGCCAGTGTGACTCTCACATTTATAGAAGCCCTAAAAGGGACTCTTGCCCTTTCATATAACCGTGTGATCAAAAGTTAAAATCGAAGAGATGTATGCTCCTGCCTTGCCCTCATCAACATCTCAACAACAACAATGGCAATGACATATATGTGTTCTCTATATATGATAATGCCCACCAATACCGCTTTGTCATAGTGAAGAATAGACTTATTATGGGTTAGCATCAAGTTGCTACTGATGAAGACAAACCAGTATCTGGCCACCACATTTAAATCTTTATTCTCGATCTTCATACCATCTACCATCTAATAATGATAAGAATCATAGATCAAGGGTGCTAGCAAACCCTTCAAATAATCCATATCGTGGCACATCCATAGTGAATACAAATCATATGGAAATGTCAGCATATTGAGGGTAGTATTAATAGCTCCTGCATCGCACTAGAGTTTATTCCCTCTCAGTTCTACTTCTTCAAATGGCTTCTAGACTTTGCCCTTTTTCTTCTTTGGAAGGGACCGAGCATACGCCGTATGGAACTCCCTTACCTAAGAAGGGATATAGGGGATCTTGGCTTTGGTGAAACCATCAAACCGGTGGAATTGAATTGTATCCCAGATAGCTAGGCAATCACCCATCACTCTATCTATAGAGAGTCGTCTCTCCTTAAGTATGGTTTTTTCTCCTACTACTTTAAGATTATTCAAGGCTTTTAGAGCTATAACCTAGAGAACTTTGGAAGTTGGTGACTGTGCAGATTATGACTGGACAAACTTGGAATATAATTTTTCCATCTTCCTCACCGCCCTAGGTTGTACCTTTCTTGGGTAAATGGTTATAGCGTAGAGGTTTGTATGTGATTCAGAGCTTCTGATGGTTGATTAGTGGAGAGGCCATAATGCCACTTGAGGTGAGCAGGAGGGGGACAAGACTCCCTGTCTGACTTAGTATCGGAATAGACCACTTCTTACCCTTCGTCCTCGTACTACCTGCAAGGTATACATTAAAGCACAAAAATTATGGTTAGTCCAAATCGAAAGCACTTTTGAATCAAGTTTTAAAAATAGTCTTGAGGCTCACCTAACGAGAAGGCGTATCACCCATTAGGATCGGTGAGCTTCGGTGACCTCGCCTAAATGAGCAGCATTAAAATACTAAGGGCTTAGGTACACAAGGTGATGAGTCCACGCTTTGGACTTATTTAGGGCTTTATTTTAATAGATTTAGTGTCCTCAAATACAAGTTTTATGCTAATGAATGATGTAAAAGCCTTCATTTTCAGGTATTTGGAATTATGAATAATGCATGAACACTAATATGCACAAAGGAACAAAGCAAACTAAAGGAATGAATAAATGAAGACCTGATGATCGCCAATGACATTTGGCGAATCACCAAATTGCCAATATACCACCTAAAGTTAGCTATTGCTGGAGCTGAAATAGGGGTGATTTCGGCGAGCAGCAGTTCCATTCGGCGTGTCACCGATCTATTTGGTGAAGGAAAATCATGTCGCCAAAAGCACTGAAGAAGATTCAAACAAGTGCTAATGGGCTAGATAGAAGAAAAAGAGTGAATCATGGAGTTATTCGGCGATCCCGATCTGGATCGCCTAAAGTTACAATAGCCAGACCAAGAAGAAGTGAAAAATAAAGGCGAGATGAAGAGCAATCGGCGAGTTGCCGATCTGTTGGCGACGCCCGACTTTCCTCACCGAGTGGTCTTAAACAATGACATATCATACTTGTTTTAGTTTTGGCTAGAGAGAAAAAGGCATTCAAAAATGGGAGGGATAGAAAATTGAGAGAAAAAACATTACCATTGTGGTTTTCAAGGGTTTTTAGCAAGATTCTTAGTTGATATTTTGTAATAAAGAAGATTTTGATAATTTCTAAATTTTGAATTTCAATTACCTAGCTGTAGAAAACGTGGTTGATGTTGATTTTCTTATCTTTTCTATGAGTGGCTAAAACCCTCTTCTTGGGGTTTTGACTATGAAGCCAATTGTTGAGTTTTACTAAGTGGGTGTCGTTGAATTACAAATTATGGTGATAATTTGAAGTGGGTCTGAGTTGCTGCTGCATTTTGAAGTCGAGTTGCATGGTTAGTGTAACAAGATTAGTGTTGTGTGCTTGCTCGAGAGAGAGTTGCAGAGCCAAAGTAGAAATCTTAGCATCCTTAGTAGTGGGTCATCATGATTTTAGCTTAAGAGAGTGAAACATGAGATCTATCCTTTCTATCCAGCTCGAGAGAGTGGATTTGATGAGGACCAAGGGTTGGGCATCTTCCGGTTAGTGTCGAAGTTAGAGACAATCCGACATAGAAAAGGTAATTGTTCGACAGAAAGTTACTTTATATATGGTCCGACCTACCCACAACAAATTATCCTATTGTGAGCATCGACATTCACCCACTAAATTAAAATTCAACAATTGGTTGGTCATTACCCCACATTTTATTTTACTATTTGAAGAAAAAACTACTCCCTGCGGGATTCAACCCCAACTCACTTAGTTGGGTTATATTAGTGACTAATGATCGCTGACACTTAGTATTAGATGAAGTGTCCTGAGAGGTTAATCAAAATGGTGCCACTGCCGAGGAGTAGCGTTACTTAGAATTCTTTGATTGAAGATTTGACACTCTCAAATTTGTTGGCTGTAGTTGAATTAGCTTTGGCTGCTTTGTGTAAGTGTTGGTTGTTTTACATAGAAGTGAGTATGAGTGAGGAAGAGATGAATGATAGCCAAACAGGTCATCAGGATGGTATAGATGATATCAGTAGTGTTTACAACCCAGCTCAATCTGGTGGAATGGGTATAATTTGTATCAACAAGCTGATGAGAATGATATATTTGAAGCCACTAGCACAACTCTTCACCTACTCCAAATGAGGGGACTATATAGAGGGCTAGATCACGAAGACCCGCATGAGCATGTGAGAAATTTTACAGAGGTTTGTAGCCTTTTTTAATTCAAAAATGTGTCACAAGAGTCAATTTGGTTGTGGTTATTTCCACTGTCCTTAACGGGAGAAGCTAAGAAGTGGTTGGCCGAGTTACCAAATCACATCATAGAAGGAGCTGATTATAGCATTTAACACAAGGTTCTTTCCTCCATCAAGGATGATGAAACTTAGAGATAAAATTCAAGGTTTCAAGCGACCAGAGGGGGAACCCATCCATGAAACATGGGTGAGGTTTAAGAAACTCCTACTTAAATACCTAACTCATGGGCTACCAAACGATTTGTTACTTCAATATTTTTATCGGAGTCTTGATTCGGTTGGTAAAGGAGTGGCTAATCAATTAGTACGAGGAGGAATAATATTACAATCATTTGAGGTAGCTTCATTTCTTCTTGATGACATGACTAGAATAAACCAAGCATGGTACACCCAAGAGGATTAAGTCTCTCCATTTTGGTTTAGATTAACGCAAGAACAACTTGATAAAGGGAGAGAGAGGGATGAAAACCTCAAGAAGATGTTGACCCAAATGGAATTTCTACAAGAGAACATGAAGGGGACATGTGGAGTGTTTAGAGATGAGGAGGGTTCTTTTTCCAGTTACTCAAGGATGGGGAGAATCAAGGTTGGAGCTCCAATAAATATGAGGAGGGTTTCCACCCACGCTATCTACAACGAGGTAGAAATCAAGGTTGGAATTATCACAAGGGAGAAGAACAAAGGAGATACTATCAAGATTGGGCTGAGCAAAATTATTTTTGGAGAAAGGAAGATGATCATGATGAGAACCAGACTCACTCGACTCAGAGCCCAAAATCAAAAGGGAGTGCAAGTAGTCCCAGGGTGAATTACTTGTTGTCATGCATACTTGATAAAGTTGAAGGTTCGAATGACTTGTTGAAAGGGATGAAAGATGATTTTTCATCATTGAACAGTAAAGTGAACTCCTATGCCAATGCCATCAAGATATTTGAAGGACAATTGAGTTTATTATTAACTTAATTGAAACCAAAAATGACGATGGAAGATGATGATAGAGGGCTGGCTATGGTTACTCATAGTGGAAAGGTGGCAATAGGTAATGTGATGGGAAATGAAGATGCTCAAAAACATGAATAAGATAAAGGCATGGAGGAACGAGAGTTACTTATCCATGAAAGCATTGCCAAAGAACCATAAAAGGAAGTGTAACAACACGTTCCAATTCCAAAAGTCATGCAGCCTTTACCCAAAATACCTCCCCCATTCCCCCAATGCTTAAGGATGAAAATGAAGATGAAAAATTCAAGAAGTTCTTGTTGGTGTTCAAGACATTATCAATTAATCTTCCCCTTGTGGAGGCACGATCAGTCCACAAATTGGGCTCATTTAGGGCTTTATTTTAATAGAAATAGTTTCCTCAAGTGCTCATTTTATCTTAGGCGTAAAAATGAACAAAATGGATGAAAAGAACGTAAAAGTTGAAGCCTGAGCTTCTCCAATCACACTTGGCGAATCGCCAAAGGGATGCACTCCTCCCTTTGTTCCAGTACGCGAAGACTTGAAGGAAGTAGATAAAAAAGGTAATGAAAGGAGCAGTCGGAGCTTCGCCAAACAATTTCATGAAGAAATACCATACCGCCCAATGGTCTAGAACAAAAACACGCTAAAGGCAAATCACAAAAGGTGATGAACCAGAAGAAGGGCAATTTGTCGAGTAATTCGGTGATCGAACTAACCTCACCGAATGTTCCTCCGCAACACTAAATCTAAATACTTTAAATACTAGCCTTAGTTATTATTTTTAAAATTTTGAACATTATTGTTAATTTTCACTGTTAGAACATCAGTTTTAGTATTTTTCTCTCAAGTTTGGAGAGGGTTTTGTGGGAGACTTGAAGAAAGGAGTTCATATTCCCTAAGTTGGAAGTAGGTCTTCTCTATTCTTCTTCCTTTGCTTAAATCAAGGTATAATTTCTTATACTCATTTGATTTCATTATCATTCTAGGTATAGTTTCTTGTTGCTTGATGTGTGGCTTAAAACCCCCATTTTTGGGGTGTGATTTAGCAAATATGTATTGATATTATTGTTGGGTCTTTCTTGTTAATAGGTCAGATGTATTTTAATGGTTATTCCACCTAGTGGTAGTGGTTTACTTTAATGGGTTTTTAATATTAAATACAAAGCCACCCAAGTGTTTTCGGCTTGCTCGAGAGGGAGGTCGCAAAACCAAGACCGCAGACTAATGGCCTAAGGAGTGGGTCGACATGAGGTTCAGCCTGAGAGGGTGAGCCCTAGTACCATATCCTAACACTCAGCTCGAGATAGTAAGTGGGGTAAGGCGTAGGCTAGACTTCATGCGGCAAATGGGTGTCCGAGAGGACCACATTTGAAACGAGGTAAGTTGCTCGAGAGAGAACTTATTTCCTTTTAAAGATTAGCCTAGTCACTATTATCTTGCAAATTTCTTATCAAAAGCATGAACCCAACGATTTATACTAAGTTGTATCGCAATCACACCCCAAGAATTTCTCCCCATACTTGATTTTCTTGTTATTTTGTTGTTTTTAGCTATACTTGTGACAAAATCACCATCTATATTTGACACTTTGGTGTCACCCATTGAATTTACTTTGTTTTTATTCATAAATTTCTTAAACTACAGCTAATTAGAATAAAATTCTGGTCTAACTACTATTTTCACTACCACTCCCTTGGGACACAACCCCAACCATTGGTCAGGTTACTATATTATCGATGATCCTAGAAACTCAAATTGGAAGTTGTGTCGTTTGTCAAGATAAGCATCAAAATGGCACTGCTACCGTGGAGTGGTGTTACGTGAAAGTTTTTGGTTTAAGTCAAATTCTGCTTTCAATAACTGTAGTTTACTAACCTTATTTTTTAGTTTTGTTTTTATTTAAATTTGTTGGTGTGCTGGTACCTTAGCATTGCTGAGGGAAGGGGAGGCAAGTCGGTTGAGATAAATCACGGAGTCGAGGGTGACTCCAAGTTAAAGGCGTTGGTTTCTGAACTGAATGACTTGGCCACCAAAATAAAGGAGGTGGAAAACCAGTGCAAACACTAAGGAAAGCATCCTCTTCCTTATGAGCAAGAAAGCTCTAAGAGTGGTGAGAAAAAGCTTGTTGATGATATGATATTGATCATTCTCCAAAAGCTTCTTGAGCAAGATAGAATGCTAGAGACGATGAAGGAGACCATGAAGGTGTTGAATCTAATGATTAGTTCTCACTCGAGATCAATCAAGGTGATTGATGACCTATTAGACCACACATTGCCACATCTTTACCCTAGCAGCGAAGGAGGGTTGCCTAATGCTGTTAGGTCAAACCTCAATGATGAAGCTTGACTGATAGCTCACGTTGAACCATGACGTTAAATAAGGCGCTTCTTGGGAGGCAACCAAGGTCATAAAAATTTAGGATTTTACTTTTATAAATAATGGTGTGTTGATGTTGCAGATAAATCGAGAAAAGTGGAAAATCTCATGTTGGCGAGTAGAAAGTCTATTCCGCGAGTCAATAATAGGTCAGTGAGCTCGACTAGATCCATCGTTCGGCACAATAAAAGAGTCGTACAAAGCCTGTAAAACTCGGCGAACTCGAAAAGTAGCTCGGCATATCGCCAACCTACTTGGCGATCTTGATGTAGACCGCCGATCTCACCCCTAGAAAATTTAAGATTTTGAAGAAAGGGCAAGATAAATGACCACTCAACGGTCCGAGTTGACTAACATCGCCGAATGGATAGGAACTGAACGGTTATAAAGTGCCAAAAATCTCAAATTTTAAAGTTTCCCACTCTTCCTCCTTGTAAACTGCTCAACTTCACATCAAGGTAATATTTTCTAGATTATTGCTTACCTTTAGTATTGTAGTCGATAATTAGTGCTTGGGGTTGGATTCTTTTGCTGCCTAGCGTTTCAAAAATAATTTGATCAGCATTAAAGGTTAGTCTCTAAAACCCCGAATTCATTTTTTTTAAAAAAAAAGCTTTTGAACTCTTTTGCAATTGTAGTATCAGGTGTGCTGGACCTCTCTGATAGTCATAAGTTGTCATGATGCTCTTTTCAAATCTAACCTTTGCCTAAATTGTCTTAATAATCAAATGCTTTAGTGCTTGTGTTATGATTTTGAATGAACTCAAAATGGGTGTTGCATACTCCTTGTTAGGTTGATTGGGTGAAGTCTAAGTAGCCCACATTTGTGCTAATTATAAAAAATTGTTCAATGAGGGAATGAGTGACAACATTCTTAAGGATAATCGTAGTTAAATGGCCAAAATTGGCAAAACCGAAAGAAGTCTAAGTAGTCCGGGATGATGGGAAGTATGGGTCTTGTGTAAATTTCATGTATGCATGCTTTTGATTTTGTTATCAGGAGTTGCGAGGTTGAATTTGAAAGAAATGGGTCAAAAATAGATACGTTGGGTAGTTTGGCAAGTTGAAGCGAGCTCGTCGAATTGCTCGGCGGTTCGCCTAACATTCCCATTTCCCCTTTAATTGAATGTTGTATGTATTGATTGATCTGTTACTTTCAACAGTAAGTCTGATGTCACCAAGCGCACTCGGCGACTCGCCGAAAGCCTCCTTATCTACCCCTTTGTTTGCACCATTGTACCATATATGCATCATTTTCAGTGAAGCGCTTAAATGGATGTGCACTTCACCAACTGTTTTGGTGAAGTAATTCTACACCCAGGACTCCCTTGCCCTTGTTTAAATATTATCTAACTTTGGCTTAAAGTCTTTTATAGAAATGGCCAGACCAAAGGTCGCTGGGAGAGATATGCCACCTCGACATATAAGAGCAAGATATTTTGAAAGAGAGAAGAGAAATTAAGAAAGCAAGCTCCAGCAGAAGGGTCCCCATTGATCCCACTATTCCTTCGTGGAAACACGGAGTTTACACGGCTATAAACTCTTTTTTGGCTAGCCATGACGTGGATAGAATGGTTGCTGCTAACATCTCTGTAGAAGCTAAGGCAAATGAACACAATGAGAACCAAAATGACAACCCGGGGACCATTATCGAATTTCAGGCTAATGCATCGGGCAACAATACACCAACAGATGGAGCAAGCGGGTAAAAAGGATCCCCTTTTTACCTCTTTATAAATTTCTTTACTTTTACTGCTAATTATTTTATCACTTGCATTTGAGGAAAAACACTTTTATTTGTGGTGGGGTGAGGCCCACCTTGTTTGCTTGATTATAATTATTTGTTTTTTCTGTATATATCTGGGTTGCCTATTTTACACTGTGTTTTAAAACTACTTTACGATTGTTTGATCTTATGGCTCCTTTATGTTTTTAAATTGCAAAACGATTTTACGATTTTGACCCTTCCAAAAAATTTTCATTTTTTGAAAACTTTTACCACCTCTTGTGTTGAAAGTGGTTGTTCTCTTGCAAATTCGAGTCTCAGTTTCCATCAATACCGATGACTTGAATAGTGCTATCAATTGAACAAACATGAATGTGCGACAATGACGAGACCAAATGAAGTTGCATAGATAATATGTGAACTCTTTGCATCTCGTTGTAATTAGCCATTTATCGAATTGATTCTCTTGTAATGACCGTTGCACACTAGGACAAGTGTGTAATCTTATTTGACTTAATTGTTGATGCCTTATGTGATGAGCTTACTTTGAACCATGCATGAATAAACCTAGAATTTTCCCCGTTAGTATAATTGATTTAGTAAGGTGTGCTCTTGGGATGATCTTAGGCAACTTTAAAGAGTGTGAGCTAAATTGACATATACTCGTGTGAATCTCTTTTGAACATCCTTTGAGCCTTACCTTTCTTTGGAAGAAACTTTATGAACCCTAGACCTTACTTGATCCATTACCTATAATCCTCTTGATTTGTGGTTTAGTGAATAGCCATCTTAGGCCAAAAGCCTAAGTTGGGGGTGTGGTGAAAAGGAAAAGGAGAAGTCAAGAAGTGCAAGAAAAGTCTCTCTAACCCATGGTATTGCAAAAAATAAAAAAAAAAAGAAAAAAAAAAAGGGAACCCTCCATATAAAAAAAAGGAAAAGAAAGGTAAGAAAAAGAAAAAGTTGTGGAATAAAAGTGCAAAAACAAATTGGGTTTTTGAGCAATCCATGGAGATGAATAAAAAGATGACTTAGAAGCACTAGAAAAAGAATTAATAAAGGAAAAGAAGGGGATATCTTGAGAACACCACATCTCATGAGGAAAAAGTCACTAAGCCTAAATGACCATATCTTTACACTCATCCCTATTACAAGCCATGAAAAGACCTTTTTGATCTTGAGTGAGCCAAACCGAAAGTCAATTGTAAAATAAGGGCAAACCTATGGGTGAAAACATGCATTGTGTTCCTTTTTTTAGTGTGAGCATTGCATCTGATTCCCGATCTTAAATTGATTTACTTCTGTGTGTGAATATGGAAACATTCTCTATGTGAGGGCATTTAGATACTTTTGTTGAGCTTGTACTTGCATTAGTCGCAAGTATTGCGAGCATGAGAATATTTGGTAATGGTGTGTCACAACTTGAATCTTTGAGTACACAATTGAATCTTTGCATAAGCAGTTTGAAGTCTTGTTGTGTACATTCATGATTGAGTCTTGTGTAGCACTATTTTAGACATTCTATTTGAATTGCTAAACTTGAGTTTTACTTGAGGACAACCAAAAGTTTAAGTTGGGGGTGTTGATGAGCCCACAAATTAGACTCATTTAAGGCTTTATTTTAATAGAAATAATGTCCTCAAATGGTCATTTTATCTTAATATCTGATGAAAACTCTTAAGTTTCAAGTATTTGAAGCTTTAGTGGAAGCATGGACACTTAGGCGCAAAAAGGAACAAAAAGGCTAAAAAGAACGTAAAAGCTGAATCTTGAGCAACGCCAATCACACCTGGCGAATCACTGAAGGGATGTACTCCACCCTTTGTTCCAGTACGCAAAGCCTTAAAGGAAGTGGATCAAAAAGGTGATGAAGGAGCAGTCGGCGCTTCGCCGAACAGTTTCGCGAAGCAATGTCATACTGCCTAAGGGTCTAGAACATAAACATCCTGAAGGCAAAGCACAAAAGTCGATGAACTAGAAGAAGGCCGATGAACCGAGTCATTTGGCGATCGCGACTAACCTCGCCGAACGGTCCGCTGCAGCTCTAAAACTGAAAACTATAAATACTAGCCTTAGTTATTATTTTTAAAAGGCCGAACATTATTGTTAATTTTCACTTTTAGAACATCAGTTTTAGTAGTTTTCTCTCCAATTTGGAGTGGGTTTTGTGGGAGACTTGAAGAAAGGAGTTCACCTTCCCCAAGTTGGAAGTGGGTATTCTCTATTCTTCTTTCTTTGCTTAAATCAAGGTTTAATTTCTTATACCCATTTGATTTTATTATCATTCTAGGTATAGTTTCTTATTGCTTGATGTGTGGCTAAAAACCCCCATTCTTAGGGTGTGATTTAGCAAACATGTGGTGATAGTATTGTTGTGTCTTGCTTGCTGATAGGTTAGATGTATTTTAATGGTTATTTCACCTAGTGGTTGTGGTTTAATTTAATGAGTTTGTAGTTGCAAATACAAAGACACTCATGTGTTTTTGGCTTGCCCGAGAGGGAGGTTGCGAAACTCAGACCGCTAGATTGATGTCCTATGGTGTGGGTCGACATGAGGTTCAACCCGAGAGGGTGAGCCCAAGTCCCATATCCTAACATTCAACTTGAGAGAGTGAGTGGGGTAAGTCCTAGGCTGGCATTCATGCGGCAAATGGGTGTTCGAGAGGAACACAATTGAAACGGGGTAAGTTGCTCGAGAGAGAACTTATTTCTATTTAAATATTAGCCTAGTCACTATTATCATGCAAATTTCCTATCAAAAGCATGAACCCAATGATTTATATTAACTTGTATTGCTGTCATACCCCAAGAATTTCTCTCTATACTTGATTTTCTTGTTATTTTCGTTGTTTTAGCTATACTTGTGACAAAACCCCCATCGATATTTGACACTTTGTTGTCACCCATTGAATTTACTTTGTTTTTATTCACAAATTTCTTAAACTACAGCTAATTAGAATAAAATTCTAGTTTAACTACTATTTTCACTACCACTCCTTTGGGACACGACCCCAACCCTTGGTTGGGTTACTATATTATCAACGATCGTAGACACTCGAATTGAAAGTTGTATCATTGGTCACGATAAGCATCAGGGAATTGTTAGAAATGTCGAGATACGCCAAGTTCATGAAAGAGTTAGTCACAAAGAAAAAGAGCTTGGATTTTGAGACAATTGAAGTTTCTCATAGTTGCAGTGCAATTATGACTAAGGAGCCGATCAAAATGAGAGAAGATCTCGGTGCATTTACCATTCCTTGAAACATGGACATGCTCCAATTCGCTAAAGCTTTATGAGATTTGGGGGCAAGCATCAACTTGATGCCCTATGCGATATATAAACAACTTGGTTTGGGTGAAGCAAAAGCAACCACAGTGAGACTCTTAATGGATGACCGTTCAATCAAACATCCCTTAGGAATACTTTACGACATCTTGGTGAAGGTTGATCAGTTTATTTTCCCAGTTGATTTTGTCATTCTCGATTGTGAAATAGATATTGAAATTCCCAATATTTTGGGAAGACAATTCTTAGCAACCGGAAGAGTATTGGTGGATGTTGAAAGCGGAGAATTAAAGTTTCAGGTGAACGAAGATGAAGTAACATTCAATGTTTGTAAGTCAATGAAACACCCAAGCGATGTCCATGTGGTGTCCACTGTTGGTGTTATTAATGAGGTGGTGGCTAGCGTGAGCCATTTGATGTGCATGAGTGAACATCTTGAAGTCGTGCTTGCTAACTATGATGAATTTGAAATTCAAGGGTATGAAGAGGTAGTAGCTGTTCTTCAGGCTTGGGAGAGTATTCAAAGACCCCATTGAAATTAAACATTGATTTGAAAAATAGAGAGAGTCCTCCCGCAAAGCCATCAACAGAAGAACCACCAAACCTGGAATTAAAAGCACTTCCCCCCATCTTTGATAAGGTTTCTTGGGGGAAAATAACACTCTACCGGCGATCATTGCGGCTGAATTGCTTGACTGGAAGGTGAAATTGCTTCTTTAGGTGTTACGAAGGCATATCAAAGCTATAGGTTGGACCATAGCTGATATAGTAGGCATTCATCCTGGTATCTGTACTCTCAAAATTTAGCTTGATAGTGAGTGTAAACTAAGTGTTGAACATCAATGGATATGGAAACTACCAATGCAAGAAGTAGTGAAAAAAGAGATAATAAAGTGGTTAGATGCAGGTGTGATATACCCTATTGCAGATAGCAAATGGGTAAGCTCGGTGCAATGTGTACCAAAAAGGGAAGTATCACAATGGTCCCGAATGAAAAGGGGGAGCTTGTATCTATGAGGACGGTGAGTGGATGGAGGGTATGCATGGATTACTGAAAGTTAAACTCATGGACTGAAAAAGATCACTTCCTCATGCCCTTCATAGATCAGATGCTTGATGGACTATCTGAAAGAGGTTGGTATTATTTTTTGGATAGGTATTCCGATTACAACCAAATCTCTATTACGCCAGAAGACCAAGATAACACCACCTTCACATGTCCCTATTAGACTTTTGCCTTTAAAGGGATGCCATTCGGATTATGTAATGTCTCGACAACTTTCCAACATTGCATGCTATCTATTTTTGCCGACATGGTGGAGGATTCAATGGAGGTATTTATGGATGACTTCTCGGTTGTGGGTGATAATTTTGAGACATTTTTAGAACACTTAGGAAAAGTTCTCCAAAGATGAGTGGAGACAAACTTGGTCCTCAATTGGGAAAAATAACATTTTATGGTTAAATAAGGGATAGTACTTGGTCACAAGGTGTCACAAAAGGGGCTGGGGGTTGATAAAGCGAAGATTGAAGTGGTTGAGAAATTACCACCACCAATTTAAATAAAGGGGGTTTGCAGTTTCTTAGGTCTTGCCGGTTTCTATTGGAGGTTCATCAAAGACTTCTCAAAGATTCCACATCCTTTATGCAAACTCTTAGAGAAAGAGGTGAAATTCCAATTTGATGATTCTTGTATGGTGGCTTTTCAGTGCTTAAAGGATAAATTAGTATCCACCCTAGTCATTATTACTCCTGATTGGTCAGAATCTTTCGAAGTAATGTGTGATGCAAGTGGAATGACATTGGGTGTTGTGCTTGGGCAAAAACGCAACAAACATTCTAACCTAATTTACTATGCGAGCAAGACCCTAAATAGTGCTCAACGTAACTATACCGTTACTGAGCAAGAGTTGCTTGTTGTAGTCTATGCATTTGAGAAATTTTGGGCACACTTGTTAGGCACTAAAGTAATTGTTCACACTGATCATGCTGCACTCCATTACCTAATGAAAAAGAAGGATGCAAAACCGAGGTTGATAAAGTGGGTGCTACTATTGCAAGAATTTGAGTTTGAGGTCAAAGATAGAAGAGGTTTTGAAAATCATCTTATCAAGGTTAGAGCGCAAGGAGAATGACGAGCCAGAGGTTGACATAGATGATTCCTTCCCCGATGAACAAGTGTTTGCGATAACTTTCAAACAAACTCCCTGGTATGCAGATTTTGCCAATTACATAGTGTGTGGATTAATGTTGGATGAGCTGAACTTCTACCAATAAAAGAGGTTCATGTTCGAAGTTAAAAAGTACTTTTGGGATGAACCATTCTTGTTTCGAGAGTGTGCAGATCATATAATTAGAAGGTGTGTTCCCAAAGAAGACACGATATAAATTCTCCATGCTTGTCATGCTTCACCGGTTGGGGGCCATCATAGCGGTGTACATACAACCGCTAAATTTCTCCAAAATGGATATTACAGGCCATCCCTCTACAAGGATGCACATGAATTTGTGAAGAAATGCGCTCACTGTTAGAAGCAAGGTGGAGTGTCTAAAAGATACGAGTTACCCCTTACTCCCATTTTAGAAGTTGAACTATTTGATGTTTGGGGAATCGATTTCATGGGCCCATTTGTGAGTTCCTTTGGTAATAAGTATATCTTGGTGGCAGTAGATTATGTTTCTAAATGGGTGGAAACTGTTGCACTTCCAAACAATGAAGGGAAAAGTGCGGTTCAATTTCTGAAACACTACATCTTTGCTAGATTTCGTACTCCTCAAGCTATCATTAGTGATGGTGGATCCCACATTTGCAATAGATGGTTCTCAGCTACATTGAGTAAGTATGGGGTGAAACACAAGGTAGCAACTCCATATCATCCCCAAACAAATGGTCAAGTTGAAGTGTCAAACTGGGAGATCAAGAGCATCTTGGCTAAGATAGTGAATGCTAATAGGACTGATTGGTCTCGAAAGCTTGATGACACACTATGGGCATATCACATCGCGTACAAAACTCTAATCGGTATGTATCCGTATTAGCTAGTTTTTGGAAAGTCTTGCCATCTACCGGTCGAATTAGAACACAAATCAATATGGAAATTGAAAGCTTTGAATTTGGACTGGACAAAAACCTCAAAAGAGAGAGTAGAGTAGTAAAACGAGTTGGATGAATTTAGGTTTAAAGCTTATGAAAGTTCAGCTCTCTACAAGGAAAAGATGAAAAAGTGGGATTATGCTAAAATACTTAAGAGAGAGTTCAATGTGGGAGATTGGGTGTTACTATACAACTCCCGACTTAGAGTCTTTCCCAGAAAGCTCAAGTCCAAATGGTTAGGACTATTTAAAGTAACACTAGTATTCACAAATGGTTTCATAGAAGTTGAGGGTCAAGAAGGACCTGCATTTAAGGTGAATGGGCAACGCTTGAAGTTATACTTTGGAGAATGTAAGGATATCTCTTTGATTGAGGCAGTGTACCTGGAAGATGCCTGAGATCATTTCCACGTCATGCCATAGCGTTAAATAAGACGCTTCTTGGGAGGCAACCCAAGTGGTACTGTTTTTATATAATGTGTGTTGATTTTGTAGAAGTTGGATCATGAGCGAGACAAAAGTACTATTGGCGAGTCACCGAACCCGTTGGGCGAGTACAATTTGGTCTACCTTTTCAGCGGGATACCTTCACCATTTGGTGAGTCACCGATGTGCTTAGGCGATCTGATTTTCCTAGCCCTTTTCCTTTGACGTTGATAACGTTCCTCAAGGTTCGTCTAACGATATTCTAAGTCCATTGTGCAGTCGCTGAACTGTTCGGCAACCTCCTACATCTTCACCGATCTGCCCTTCTCTGAGAGTGCAACCCACTGGAAATAAGGGAAATCTAAAGAACATTGGGCACATCACCGAAGCATCCGGCGACTGGTTCACTCTCTCGTCAACTGGGCGCTTCGTGAAGATTCCTCATTACCTTATTCTACTTGTTCACACACTAGAATGTTATCATTTCTTGTTAGTCTTTATTTATTATTCTTATTTTGTTTTATTTGTGGTAATACCCGCTCTTTACCCACATTGAGGACAATGTTGAATGCTTTTGGTGGGGCGGGGTGGCAATTGGTCATTGGACCCCCTCCTCTTTGTGCCACCTCTCTTGTTTGTGTTTTACTGTGGCTGTTCTCTTGCAAATTTGAGTATCAATGTTGATCTATACCAATGACTTGAATAGTACGTACTCATAATCGAATAAAAGTGAATGTGCGGCTGTGTTGAGGCCAAATGAAGTTGCATAGACAATATGTGAACTTTTTGCATCTAGTTATGACTAGCCAAGTATCGAATTAAGTCTTCTGTGATGAACATTGCACACTAGCGAAAGTGTGGAGTCTTGTTTGACATTGGTATCTATGCCTTGTGTGATGAGCTTACCGTGAACCATGTGTGATGACACCTAGAATTTGCCCCGTTGGTCCGATGGACTAAGTGATGCAATCTCTTGATATGATCTTAGACAACTTTGAAGAGTGTGAAACAATTTGACATTATACCTCTTTTGTGGCCTACCTTGTGTGTGTGTGTATGAACCTCGTTTGGACACCCTTTGAGCCTTAGCCTTTTCTTGGAAGAACCTTGATGATTTTTGTGACCTTTCTTGACCCATTACCCATAATCCTCATGATTTGTGGTTTGTGTGAATAGCCAACTTAAGCCAAAAGCCTAAGTTGGGGTATGGTGAAAAGAGAAGGTAAATCAACAAGTGCAAGAAATTCCCCTTTGACCCATGGTTTTGAGAAAAATAGAACCCCTCCATATCAAAAAAAGAAGAGTAAGAAGAAAAGAATGAAAAAGTTATGGAATAAAGTTGTGAAAGTGCAAAGAAAATGAGGTGTCCAATCAATCCATGGAAGTTGAATAATAGGGTAACTTTTGAGCACGAATGAGAATGATGAAGAAAAGGAAAGAAAGTGTTCTTCACACCACATATCATGAGGACTACATTTATTGAGCCTAAATGACAATACCTTTGCACTCAACCTCGTTACATGCCTTGAAAAGACCTTTTTGATCTTGAGTGAGCTCAAACAAGGGTTGATTGGAAAATACGGGCAAACCTATGGGTGAAGTCATGAATTGTGTTCATCTTTGTGAGTGTGAGCATTGCATTTGATTCTGGAGCTTTAAACTGTGAACCATTGTGTGTGAATATGAAATCATTCTTTGTGTGAGGGCATTTGAGTACCTTTGTTGAGCTTGAACTTGCAATTGAAGCAAGTATTGTTGACAGTGGTGAGTCACAACCTGAAGCTTTGAGTGCACAATTGATCCTTGCATTAGTAAGTTAAGTCTTTTTGTGTGTATTCATGATTGAGTCATGTGTAGCACTATCTGAGACATCCCTTTTGAACTGTTGAAATTGATTTTTACTTGAGGACAAGCAAAATTTTAAGTTGGGGGTGTTGATGAGTCCGTGCTTTTGGACTCATTTAGGGCTTTATTTTAATAGATTTAGTATCCTCAAATGCATGTTTTGTGCTAATAAATGATGTAAAAGCCCTAATTTTCAAGTATTTTGATTTATGAATGATGCATGGAACTAATATTCAGAAAGGAATAGAGCAAGCTAAAGGAGTGAAGAAATGAATACCTTATGATCGCCTATGATACTTGACGAATCGCCAAATTGCTAAGATACCACCTAAAGTTACAGACTACTAGAGCTAAAATGGGGGTGATTTCGGCGAACATCAGTTCCATTCAGTGTGTCTCCAATCTATTAGGCGAATAACAACTAGGTCGCCAAAAGCACTGAAGAATATTCAAACAAGTGCTGATCGGTGAGATAGACGGAAAAAGAGCGAATCACGGAGTTATTCGGGGATCCCGATCTGGATCGCCTAAAGTTCTAGTAGCCAGACCAAGAAGAAGTGAAAAATGAAGGTGAGATGAAGAACAATCAGTGAGTCGCCGATCTGTTGGCGACTCTCGACTTACCACGCCGAGTGGTCTTAAACAGTGACATATCAGACTTGTTTAAATTAGTTTTGGCTAGAGAGAGAAAGGCATTCAGAAATGGGAGGGATAGAAAATTGAGAGAAAAAAAATTACCATTGTGGTTTTCAAGGGTTTTTAGCAAGATTCTTGGTTGACATTTTGTAATAGAGAAGATTTTGATAATTTCTAAATTTCAAATTTCAATTACCTAGCCGTAGAAAACATGGTAGATGTTGATTTTCTTATTTTTGCTATGAGTGGCTAAAAACCTATTCTTGGGGTTTTGACTATGAAGCCAATTGTTGAGTTTCACTAAGTGGGTGTCGTTGAATTGCAAATTATGGCATTAATTTGAAGTGAGTCTGAGTTGCTGCTGAATTTTGAAGTCGAGTTGCATGGTTAGTGTAACAAGCTCAGTGTTGTGTGCTTGCTCGAGAGAGAGATGCAGAGCCAAAGTAGAAATCTTAGCATCCTTAGTAGTGGGTCATCATCATTTCAGCCTGAGAGAGTGAAACATGGGATCTATCCTTTGTATCCAGCTCGAGAGAGTGGATTTGATCAGGACCAAGGGTTGGGCATCTTCCGATTAGCCCTCTCTATGCCCATATCTATTTAGTCAAAAGGCTAGTTCAATCGCTTGAAGTTCGAGAGAATTCGACATAGAAAAGATAATTGTTCGAGAGAAAGTTACTTTACATATGGTTCGATCTACCCACGACAAATTATCCTATTGTGAGCATCGACATTCACCCACTAAGTTAAAATTGGGCAATTGGTTGGTCATTACTCCAAGTTTTATTTTACTATTCGAGCATGTCTTGTTGAAGTATGAAATTGGAGTGATAATAGGATCTAGATATTTTAAACTAAAACCAAAAAGGTGTAATACGTGCTCAATTGAAGAGATTGTTGTCGTATCTTCATTTTCGAATTTGAAGGAAAAACTACTTCTTGTGGGATTCGACCCCAACTCACTTGGTTGGTTATATTACAGACTAACGATCGTTGGCACTTTGTATTGGATGAAGTGTCCTGATACGTTAATCACAAGGCAGAGTCAATACCAACTCGGTGATTCGCTCAACTGGTTTCAGTGAGCTAGCTAAGATAAGTCTGCCGCAATTGACATTACAATAGAGAAGATAGAAGCATCAAGGGTGATGTCCTCTTCCATTCAATGATACACCGAATGAGTTTGGTGGTACTAAGAAAAGCCTGCCAAATGGAACAATACCCAAGGTCATGCATATACTAAGAATGTTAGCTAGGTCTTACTCGGCAATTCACCTAACTTCCTTGGCGGGTTAAGACAAGCTCGCTGAACATGAAGTTTTAGCCTAGTGCCTAAATTTCACATCCAATTCAAACATGCACAATAGATGCAATTTTCCCCCAACAATTACAATCCACGTATATGCTTTCTACCCATGGGTACTCTAATTTCTCTCATTTATCAGTAAGTGTTGCACTAACTGACAATTTGCCCTTAAGAAAGTGGTTACGCTATCTATCATTGGGCAAAATTATTCAATGGGTTAAAATTGAGCTACTCATACTTCACTCACATTAAATTAAGCACACACCCAGAAATTATAACAATTCACTTCAGCATTCTAACCAACACAATCACGACTCGCAATTTATACAGGCATTCACCATCAAAATTGCATGGTTACAATTCTAATTCAACAATATAATGCTACCCAACAAAATCAAGCACTTAATCTTAGTTAAAGGGCTCAATCTCACACCCTTCATATAATCTAAACTCAAAATTATCAATAAGAAGTCAAAACACCTATCTTAATGCTGAAAAATAAGAAAGAAAATAAGAATCGGGGTTGGGCGGACTCAAAATCCATGTAAATGCACTCCCGTCAATTTCAATACACTCACACAAGGCTGACAATCACCCAAAATACATAATGTAAAAGAGGGGAATTTAAAAGGCTCCAAAATTTCAAAGGTTTTGATTTTCAAATTTAAAAGAACCCTGGGCCTTTTTATGATGGCCCATTCGGCGCCCTTACTTACATCGCCGAATGCGCGTTCAACGCCTTTACTTACATCACCAAACGCGCGTTCGGTGTATCACCATTTGGGGCTTAAGATTGCTAAATATGCCCGAACAATTACTAAACCTGAAGGTTGGTTCACTTAACCCGATGGAGTCTGCTTAGTACAGTTCGGTGAATCTCTCTTCGGAGCTCTGGTCGCTAATCTTGACAGTGCACTTTTTCACCAATTTCAGCTTAAAAGGTGGACACAATTAGTCCGCTTAATGCCTTAAACACATCACCATTTGGGTTCTTGCCTCACCCAATCTTCCTTTCTATCTTTTAACCTCTTCTCCACTTGCACTTACACCTTCCGTTATTTGAAAGAAAGAAAAACAAAAGTAAAGACTTGGGTTGCCTCCCAAGAAGTGCCTTATTTGATGTTGTGGAATGACATAGTCCTCATATTCTACATTTATTCTTGGGGTTCAGAGTGGTATCACTAGTAAAAAACCCATTTTTCCTTGGATTGAGATGAGTAGCAATTTGATCTAGTGTGTCTCTAGCTGCTTGATGGACATTGAGTGAGAGGTCACCGTCTGTGATAAAGTGGAGAAGTCATTTTTCAATTTCTTCAACAAGTTATCAGACTCTTTAACCTTGTTGTAGATCCTTGCTAGCATGTCCTCAATACGACTTCCTTCTAGCTCACTTGGTTATTTTGGGCGTGGACGGTCATGTGGAGGCACATACCTATCGTTTTCCATCTTTCTATCTCTCCATGGTCCAGCCCACCAATCTTTCCATCCACCATCTCTATCCTTGTTCGAACCTTGGTTTCTACCTTATCGTTGATAATTGGTGTGAGACCCCCCACTTGATATCCCAAGAATTGAACTTCTTCATTGTATAATGCCTAAAATTTGGCATCATCCGGGAACTACCCACTATTGGTTCTAACCACGATTACTACCTTGGTTCCACCTCCCACGACATGTTTGGATAACAAATCAATTTGGCTCATCATTTTGGCCATGATTACATCTCTTTCATTGTCCCTCTCGATTTGTTCATTAGATAGACTCACTTGAACTGTAGGAATGCGATCCTCTCTAGTATGCTATGCTCGGTTAACCTTAGTCGTATCATCAAGCAATAAAGTAGCCACCTCATATGGCTATATCATCAAGCCACCATGGACTAAGTGATCAACGCACTCTTATTTGTTTAGTCAAGGCTAAAGTTGAAGCATTGCAGTAGTAAATTTTCTAGGACGCCAGGCATTGGACATGGTAAGAGAAGCCATTTGAACCTCAGCCATGCCTCAAGAAATGGCTCATCTCCAATGCTCTTCAAATTCTGAATTTGATAACGGAGTTTAACCATCTTTTAGATTGGAAATAACCTCTCAAAGAATGCATTAGTGAGCTCATCCCATGAAGTAATTGAATCATTTGGCAATTCCTCCAACCACCTTGTTGCCTCTCCTGCTAAAGAGAATGGGAATAACCTCAACTTTACATATTCTTGGGAGAATTTTTGAACACAAAGGGTCTAAATACCTCCTTTAAATTTCTAAGGTATTCATCGGGATTTTCGTGAGCCAAACCCCCAAACATTCCTTTCATCTGGAGCAATTATATCATAGTTCCTGTGTTGTGAAACACAACCCTCCCAGTTGTAAAAGGAACTCATATTGCTCCAGTGGTCTGAATAACATTAATGTGCATGCCATTCAAATTACCCGCATTGTCATTTTGAGCATAGTGCCTATCATTGTCACTTCCATGGTCACTCATCTTGTCAACCTTCAAATTCGCAAACAACAACTCTACTACAATTAAACAAAATTAAAATCTAACTTCTCAATTTAGAATTCTCAACTACCATTCCCTGACAGTGGTGCCATTTTTGATAATGCTCAAATCCCCCTCCAAAACAAATTAAGAGAGTAAGCGATCATTGTTAGTGAAAAACCCAACGAAGAGTTGGGGTCGAATCCTACAAGGAATGGTGTATCACAGATGATTCCTTACCAAGAAATATGGATTTTAAATTAGCTCATTTGCAATAGTAAAAATAATTAGGTGGATGGAGCTACCAACTCAATAGAAAGCTTTGCTTACCAATTATGAAAATTAAACTATAATTTAAACAAAATAAAGAGTTAATAAGAAATCTAGGGGTGCGGCAGTTAAAAGTCAATCTTACATTGGGGGTAATTATGTTGCTTTATAGTGATGAACATTCATGATTAGGCTAAGTCATCTTTGTTGACGCTAATCATTTTTCAATCTCAAAGCATCTATGATAGAATCTCCTTTCGGTCTCATCTATATTCCATTCTAAAACAACCCAATACCATAGTCTATCCTCTCTTTCAATATTAGGGTAGCTAGATTCTGACCCATAACCTCACTTTCAAGAAATCCACATAAATTAAACCTAACTTGCTAGTATTAAACTAATTACCACTCCAATTAATCTCTTATGAGCATCAACCAGAGATCAGAAATAGGAATTCAGTTTGTAACCTTAACTCATTAGTTAACCCCAAGATAATTAGACCAAATTCCTGCATGAACATCACAAAAATAGAGCGTAGCACAATACCCACTACATTAAATCAACATCCAACCCCATTAGAGCACCCCTACATCTTTGAGTTTTAGCCAACCATCACAAAAAGTAAAGAATTATACCTTTCATGAAAGCCATGGGTAGCATGAAATCAAGCACTAAAGAGCAGACCCACGTTGGATTTAACTTCAAATTGTAAAATTCAAGCACAAAGTTGTAAAACCCAAAAAGGTAGAAAAGTGTTCTTTAAAGGTAAAGTGATCTCTCTATTACTCACTATCACGACCCAAGGGTACCCCCTAGAAGTAACATGACATATAGAACCCCGAAGGACTCCATACAAGCCATTTAACTCTCATAATATAAGAAATAGAACAATAAGAGTAAAAAAGAGTCTAAGTCCAAAACATTTTGTAAAACGAAAAATGGAAGTCTAAACTCATGTCTCAACATAGCCATCTAATACAATAGAATGAAATTTGGCCTAGCCCATACATCATGTCCAAAAAGGAAATACGAGAAAGAAACTAAAACAATAACTCCGTCCTCGAAGCATGACGACTCACCAAAGCTTAGGAAATCATGAACTCAACAACTAGCCACGAGACTCGAAAACTTGTTTGTTGAACCCTACATTTGGGAAAAATGTAGGCAAGAGTATGCGTTAGTACAAAAAAAAATGTACCAAGTATGATAGCCATGCATAAAACATTTAAACCATTCTAAAAAGGGACATTTCATTTCATGACATGCAATTGACCAAATTAAACATCATATGAAAGAGTTATAAAACATAAGTAATAAATCAAGGTCAATGCAAGCTAACTTCTTCTTTAACATCTTTGAACACTATGGGATGCTTCTTTAACCATGCTTTACTTTTATTAATACTTGTGGTGAGTTAGCCTTAACCGACATTGAGAACATGTGAGCTATAACATGGAATTCGGTGTCTACCCCACACTAATAAGAGGTGTTTTACTTGCCTAAGGAGAACCTTGAACTTCTAGCTTAAGTGGATCCACTAGCTAATCAACCTATGCTAGCATATAGTTATGGGATAAGGAGATTGCTACTAGAAACTCGGTCTCTACTAATGGGGGAGCTTCCATATCATGAAATTACTTTGGAAACGTGACCTCTACTAATGGGAGAGCTTCCATCTCATTGTCAATATCCACTTGGTGCAAAACATAAATTTCTACAGAATAGTCATTTCTTACTTGACTTCATTACTCATGGAAAGGTGCCCTTCGCTTACCGATTCAAGTTAGTTTCATTAAGATAGAGTCTAGTCTTTGATTTGATTAGGTGAGAAAGCCTTTCAACCTAAGAATCCTTTCTATTGAGAAAACCTTTCACATCATGCTAGTATGTGTTCTAGTGAGAATAGCCTTTCACTCATCACTATCATTGGTATTTTACTCTCAAAGCACCCTTAATACATTTGCATAGATTTCATAAACAATACATAAGTCCATAATACACCTCCTTGAGGTCAAGACCCAATTGCAATCATCAACTCTTAGAAAAAATGGGTTAGATATAGATTTCATCATAAATACATGTAAAACTAGTAATACAAGCTCAATTTTATAAAACTCTTCCTTGAAGATCAAAATCCCTCAACTTAGAGTTCATAACATGAAAACATAGGGATCACATAAGCTCATAGGGGAATTCATCATAAAAGCATTGAAATCCATCAATTCATGCATAGAAAATCATAATTAACTCATTTAAATCAATAATAAAGAGAACCCATAATAATAGATGAAAACCCTAACTCACTTGGGGAATTCTACCTTTTGAAATAGAAAGATTTAAAGACTTCATGGATGAAAACTATCATACCTTGAGTCCAAAAGCTAGCCTTCAATGGAAAATTTGGATGCTTAGCTTGAAACCCTAGGTGAAATCTTCTTCTTCTACTTCAAGTTTCTAGAGAGAGAATATTTGGGAGGAATTGGTTTTCTTTTGGGAAATTGGAAGAATGAATTAAATGAGGTGAATTTGCGGGTAAAAAGACTTATAAAGGGGTTCTAAATATCGGCAAAACGACATAGTATAGAAATTAATTAATTAGGAAAGGACCCAAATGCCCTTGAAAATAACTGCCAACAGTAACCGACCTACCAACTGACGGACCCAGTCGATGGACTTGGTCTGACCTATGTTTCGTCCTGGTGAATCATGTTTCTGGTTAGAAAGGTGGCTTTTGGGGTCTCAAACGACGGACCCCGACCAAGGACTGTGGTCTGACATAGGGTTCGTAGGTCTGGCCATGGTTGTTGACCTCTACAACCTTGGTAGGCTGACCAACCCATGGACCTACCTACGGTCCGTGGTTGGCCTTCGTGGCTGGCACCTACAACTTTTAAAAAAATCTGGTTCATTTCCCTTTTTCGGATACAGGGTGTTACACTCACCAAAATTTCAGACTCTATTAGCTTCTAAGTCTATTTTTGAACTGTCTCACAATTTGATCCCTTGGGATACTTATACTTTCCCCAAAATTTGCCAAAAAATTTAATCAATGACTGATTCGGCGATATTACTCTAGCTTACTGAATTTGCTTAGTGGATTGCCCTTCGCTTCTTAGGTCACCTTGTAATGCTCTAGGCTTTAGAGGTTTGAACCTTAGTTGGATAACTTGATTAAGTTAGCCTTTCAAATTTGTTGAATCTCCGAATAGAACCTTAGTCCATAGTTCGAGCTTTAAATTATTGCCTTGCATACTGTAACTTTAGGCGTTGACTGTCAAGTCTACCATTTTCACTAGGCACAATGCCTTTTCTATTGGAACTCATCAACCTTCCTCGGTAGCAACAAGTGCCTTGCTATGTTATATTGGGCGAGGTCATGCTCGGTAGGAAATTTTTCGTTCATGCTAGGCGATCAACAATGTTCACTTTACACTTTGTTTTTTTGTATTTTTGGCCTTTCTTTTAAACATCAGTCCTTGCCTTGTCCAATTGCTTTCATAACTACAAATCATCAATATTCTATTAGAAAAGGAAAAAAATTAGGCATTGAGGATACCAACTATTTAGATAAATAGACCTTAAATGAGTGGAAATTTACCACTCATCACTATGCATTAGAAATTCCAAAATCAACTTCCTGAACCTCAGCCACGTCTCATGTAGAGGTTCACCTCCAATGCGTTTGAAATTTTGGATAGGTGTTCAAAGTTTAACCATCTTCAAGAGTGGACAGACTCTCTCCAAGAAGGCATCATTTATCTCTTCCCACGAAGTGATAAAATCATTTGGCGACCCTGCCAACCATCTTGTAGCCTCTCCCATCAAAGAGAACGGGAATAACATCAACCTTACGGACTCTTGAGAGATATTCTTGAACAAGAAGGGTCAACAAATTTCCATGAAATTCCTAAGGTATTCATAGGGATCCTTATTAGCTAGACCCCTAAAGACTCCTTTCATCTGGAAAAATTGTATCATAGTTCTGGTGGTGTGAAACACCACCATACCGGTTGTGAGAAGTATTTGGATTGCTCTCGCGGTTTGAATGGCATTAATGTGCATATCATTCAAATCACCCATATTATCATTTTAACCATAGTGAATATTATTATATCTCCCATGGTCACTCATTCTATGAACCTGCAAATCAGCCAACAACACCAAACAACAAATCTACTACAACTATACAAAATTAAAATATAATTTCTCAATTAGAATTCTCAACAGCCATTCCCTGGTAGTGGCACCATTTTGATAACACTGAAATCACTCTTCAAAACTAATTAAAAGAGTGATGATTTTATTCAGTAAAATTCTAACGAAGAGTCAGGGTCGAATTTTACAAGGAATGGTATATCGTGGAGAATTCCTATCAAGAGATGTGGAGTTTAATTTCTCTCATTTCCAATAGTAAGAACAATTTGGGTGGATGATTCCACCAATTTAATATGAAAATTTGGTTGTTAATTATCGCAATTAATCTAAAATGTCAAAGAAATTAAGAGTTAAAAAGCAATCTAGGTGTGCGGGGATTGGAAATCGATGTCACATAGGGGTAATTGTACTACTCTATAGTGATGAACATTCATGAAATTAAAAGGCTAAGTCATCTTCATAGAGTCAAATAATCTTTCGATCTCAAAGCTTTTATGGATTGAATCTTCCTTTGGTCTCATCTAATTGCCAATATAAACAACCAAATACATTACTCTATTCTCTCTTTCAAGATTATGACAAATAGATCCTATCCATAACCTTTATTTTCAAGCAAGTTAGAGATATCAAACCTAAATTGCTAGTATCAAACTAATTACCCACTCCAATCCATCTCTTCTATGCATCAATCAAAGATCAGACGTAGGAATTAAGCTTACAACCTTAACCCATAATTTAGCCCCATGCTAATAAGACTAAATTCATGCATGAAAAGCATTTAAACAGAGCATAGCACAACATCCACTACATTAAATCAACACCCAACCCCATATTGCACCTTTAGATCTTGGGGTTTTAGCCACCCATCACAAAATGTAAAGAGATTATACCATCCATTAAAGAAACTATGAGTAACTAAAAATCAAGCAATTATAGGAGAAACCACTTTGGATTCAATTTATCAATTTCAAGCACAAAATTGTAAAACCCCAAAATCTAAAAAAGTATTCTTCAATGTTAAAATGCTTTTGTCTCTCAACTTTTCATACAAATTGATATTTTCTATTCTATGTCCTTAGATCGATTCTCTCAATTTATATCTACTTTGGGATATTTATTATTTCCCAAAATTTGGTCTAAAATTTCACTACGTGGCACAATTGATGACATTAGTCAGGCTCGCCAAACACTCCTCAACTTGCCTTTTAATGCTCTAAACTTCAGATGTTTTGAACCTTTGTTGGCGAACTCAATTGAGTCAGCCTTTCGCGTTCATCGAATTTTCGATTACCATCTTGGTTTGCCGTTCGAGCATTCAATCTTTTCTTTCCATACAATCATTTTGGGTGATGTTCATCAAAGTTGCCTTTCTCATTCGATTCATCATCCTTTCCACTGGAATCCGCTGACATGATTTGATAGAAAAAAGTGCTATGCATTGTTTTAGGTGAGGTTGTTCTCAATTGCGATCCACCCTTCTTGTTAGGTGATCCACAATGTATGGTTTGCACTTCTTTTTACATTTTGACCGTTCTTTCAAATATCAATTCTTTCCTTATCCAATTTCCTTCATAGTTGGAAACCATCAACATTCAATCAGAATAGGACAGCATTGGGCTTTGTGGACACAAATTATTGATTTAAATGGACCTTAAATGAGTCAAACTCTACCACTCATCACGGGACAATTGATCTTAATTTGGAGCACTCTAGTAAATAATCCCACTAGATTTCTAGATGGACATAACTGTGTGTTGATTTATAAAAACAATGAGAATGAAAAATGTAGTGTTGTGCCATATCTGAAGAGGTGTGACTTTTTGAAGGGTTGTGAGTTTTTTTTATAAGTTACAATAAGCACTTGTTCATGCTGTTGGAAAAACACTACAATATTGATATTGGACTAGAATTACAAAGTAGTAAAAAACTTATTACAAAAAGTGTGTCATGATAGGTCACTGCCTTGAAATGATTTCTGCCCGACTCTGGTTTAAATCGTTGTAGTTGGTCGCTCCCCAATGTTTCATAGTTTCTCTCAAACACATGCACTTGTAGCTGAATGTTTGGAGGTTGCTCAAAACCAGTTGCCCAAAATAGTCTAAGAAGAAGAAAGGAGGGAAATGTTTGTTTTCTTTTTGGTGGTGTATAATATTCATAAAAGGCACTGCTTATATAGGATATTTCAAGAGGAATTATTGTAAAAATCAAGAGTTAATTTTGAGAAGCGCATTGTAAATGTTAATGGAATTAAAGGCCATTACATCACTTTCTAGAGAAACTCTTCTTTTGTTTTGGAATGGAAATGTTCTTTTCTTTGTAAAGTATTTTGCTTTTGTGTTCTTTGCATTAAATAAAATTTTCACGACCCAAAGTATACCCTAGACGTGACATAGCTATAGGATCCCGAGTGGCCCTGAACAAGTCACTCGAGATACATGCAACACAATAGAATATACAATAAGAGAGTTTAAGTAAGATGTCTTATATCATAAAAGACAGTTTGAACATAAATATGGAATTTAACTATGTCTTGACAAGCCATTCTAACATATCATAAGAGGGGTTGGGACGTAAATCATACATCATGTACAAAGTCTCAAGAGTAACAATAAAAGGCCTTCATGGATTTACCCTGATGTATGATGACTCACCAATCCTAGAGCTATTAGTAATCCAAATCTAGCCACAGGCGGGAGGAGAAGCGTCAAATCCTATATTATAAAACAATATAGGCCTAAGTATGAATTAGTACATGAAATGTATTAAGTATGGGGAAATGCATGAAAACATAAACATGATCATATGGGGAATTTAAACATGATATACATGACAAAGCTAAAACATAGTAAAATGCCTTTAAATAATTCATGAATCATAAACAAGGTCAATGCATATTTAAAATAATTTGGGAAGCTTTCATAAATCCCTTAAAGGTAACATAGTTCATTTTGAGGGATATTTACTTAAACACTCTGTGATTTCCCTTCTACGATCTGTAAAACTAACTATGATTCGTAGAAAGGACTCATAGCTCAATGTTCAGTGCCAAAATTGAACTTTTCCTTTTCAATCCAACTTTTCAATTTCCGAGGTGTTATAATATCTCCCCCTTGGGAACATTCATCCTCAAATGGGACTAAGGCTAGTATAAATAGAGTAGGATAGAAACTAACAACTCAACATGAATGCCAATCTCATCATAATGCACATAAAAAGGAGAAATCACTCCAAGCTAAATTATAACATAAAAAATTATGTTTTCCATGAACATGCATGATATGGAAACATGAGAATGACTAAAATGCTTGAATCCAAAGGAATAAACAATGAGGAACTAATACCTCAAGCTAGAAAAGGAGCAGAGGGAAAGAGATGAGGATACTTGGACATCATATCGGCTTCAGCCTATGAACTAGTATCCTTAATTTGTTGATTCCTCCAAAGAACTTTCACGGAAGAAGCTTCTTTATTTCTCACCTTTCGAACTTGACGATCCAAAATTTTATTAGAACCTTTTCACACGAAAGACTTTCTTTAACTCCCAAAGTTTCCAAAGGCACAATGGTCAGCCCAATTACACTTAAAGTCAATCACACAAGATCTCAACATAATTTCCAAAGTTTGAATAGTATGCTCAGATTGTCCATTTATCCGGGGATGAAAATCTATACTAAGATTTACTTGAGTACTAAGACCTTTATAAAACGACCTCTAAAATAGAGATGTAAATTGACTATCACGATCAGAGATAATAGATAAAAACACTCCATGCAACCTCACAATTTCCCAAATATAAAGCTTGACATACTCCTTAGCTGAAAATGAATTCTTTATGGGAAGAAAGTGAGCCGATTTCATCATTCAATCCATAATAACTCAAATCGAGTCAAATGAACGATGAAAATTATCATGAAGTCCATATTCAAATCTTTCCACTTCCATGTAGGAATACAAATATCTTGAGCAAAACCACAAGGTTTTTGATGATCAACATTCACTTGTTGACAATTAGGACACTTAGCAACAAATTCTAGAATATCCTTCTTCATCCCATTCCACCAATAAAACTTCCGCAAATTGTGGTATATCTTGGTGGCTCTCTGGTGAATAGAATACCGAGAATTATGAGCATTTATCAAAATGTGATTTCTTAACTCATCAACATTCGAAACACATAGTCGACTTTAGTATTGAAGGACAACATTACCCCTTGTGAGAAAGCCTCAATGCCTATTTTGACAACTAATTTCTTCAAATCCACCATAACTGGATCAAGATCTTGCTTAACCTTCACATCCGAAACAAGAGACGATTCTAAGCCATTCTGAATAATGACACCACATTCATTAGAATTGATAAAGTGAACACCCAACCAGGCCAATCTATGAACATCACGAACTAGCTCCTTCCTACCATCCTCAACATACACTATCCATTAATAGTCGACTAAGAGCATCTATACCATATCTGATTTACCAGGATGATAAAGGACACTCATGTCATAAGCTTTCAATGACATAATCCATCTCCTTTGAAGAAGATTCAAATTTTGGGTGAACACATACTTTAAGCTTTTTTGGTTGGTAAGCACATTAACATTTGCACCATATAGATAATGTCTCCAAATCCTTAAAGAAAACACTACCACCACTAACTCCAAATCATGAGTTGGATAGATCTTTGCATGAACCTTTGATTGCCTTGAAACACAAGTTATTACTTTCTCATGTTGAATCAAAACACAACAAATATCAATTCAAGAAGCACCACAATACATCACAAAACCATTTAATCCTTCTAGTAACGTCAATATAGGGGCTAAAGTCAGTCTATCCATCAACACTTAGAGACTATTCTCACAAACTTCCAACCATATGAATTTCACTTTCTTTTGAGCCAATGTCATTAAAGGTGAACAATCAAGGAAAATCCTTCCATAAACCTTCTATAGTAACCGACCAAACCTAAGAAACTTCTTATTTATGAAGCAGACAAAATTCCAATCAAGTTCATAAGCAACTTTGCCAATATAAAATCTGATATGAGCACACATAACAGGGACTAAACTTCCCTTTCTTTCCAAATCTCACTACATCCTTCATAGGAAAATTTTTCAAGTAGACCCAATCATTAACTTCAAACTCAAGATATCTTCTTTTAACATCAGCATAAGACTTTTGTTGACTTTGGGACACTTTCAACCTTTCAAGAATAAGTTGAACCTTTTCCATAGACTCATGTACTAACTTGAGCCATATCAAAGCAACCTCACTAATTTCAAACCAACCTATAGTAGACATAGACTTCCTACCATAAAGAGCCTTAAATGTAGCTATTTGGATAATCGAGTGATAACTATTATTATAGGAAAACTTAATCAAAGGAAAATGATCATCCCAACTACCCTTGAAATCTATCACGTTAGCTCGTGATATATCTTCTAAAGTCTGAATAGTTTGCTGGGCTTGTTCATTGGTTTGAGGGTGGCAAGTCACACTAAGTTTCTCTTGAGTACCAAGATCTTTCTAAAATGAATTCCAAAACTAAGATGTAAATTGAATACCGTGATTGAGATAATAGACAAGGCAATCCATGCAACCTTACAATTTCCCAAATGTAAAGATTGACATATTTCTTGGCCAAAAATAAAGTCTTTACAGGAAAAAAGTTAGCCAATTTCATCATTCTGTCCACAATAATCCCAATTGAATCACATTGTCGACAAATGTGGGGTAAATCAGTAATGAAGTCCATATTTAAATCTTCCCACTTCCAAGTAGGGATACTAATGTTTTGAGCCAAACTTCGTAGTTTCTGATGCTCAACTTTCACTTTTTAACGATTTCGACATTTAGCCAAAAATTTCCCAACATCCTTCTTCATTCCGTTCCACCAATAGACTTTTCACAAATCAAGATACATTTGGGTGGCTCCTGATAATGCTCAAATATAATTTAACCAATTCTACGTGTAGGCAATCGCTAACAAGTATAAATCTAACTAAGAGTTTGAGTCAATCCCACATGGAGTGGTACGATGGATAATTCGATTAAGAAGTAAAATTGTGTCCTAAATGTTTGTAGAAACATAGGTTTTGCAACATTTAAGTAAATCACAAAGTTTCAATGATTAATATCAAATGGGGGGGGGGGGATTGGGGTAACCAATTTACAACAACTAAAACGGGAAGTAAACAAGTAGAAATTGGTCCTCAGGAGTGTGATAAGTGGAATGCTAAATTTACGTAATGGGTGATTGCTAGTTACTCAAAGATGTTGAATCTCAGCGGGTAGGCTAGGTTTTGAGTGCAATAGCCATTTCTCAATCAACTATTGCATTTCAAGTGAGTTCTTTCGAACCTCAACAAGCAAAACACAATCGAACAACCTAATTCCTTAATTAATCCACTCTTTCAAGCTAGATTAGTAAGAATGCAATCAAACCACTTTCTTAAGCTAGATTCTTAAAGATCTAGTCAATACAACTATAGACTAATAATTCGACTCTAATACCTCTTTCTCAAGAAAGTATCGAGTGCTAAGCTAGAACTACATTTGCAACTACAATTCCTCAATTAAAACTTGAATAGTCAATTGAACCCACTTCAAAACAACAATAAAATTAGTAACTTACAACACCCATTAGCAAATAAACACATTCAATTACATAATCACACCCCTAAGAAAAGAGATTTTAGCCAAATATGGTGAAAAACAAGAAATCATTACCAATGAAGTTTTCCATATGATTTGACAATGATCTGCTATTCCCAAATGTTTAAATTTAAGCTAAAAATCTCACAATCTTTACTCCAAAATGTAAAAACAATGTTCTAAAATGTAAAAACTCAACAACCCAGAAGTAAACAATGTGGGAACCCCTTTTCTTCATTTAAAAATTGTATTTATGCGTTCCTAGAATTTTAGCATGGAATCAACTCGGCGAAGTAAGTCTAGTTTGCCTAAATTGTTGGTGATGCACTGAGTAATCCTCTTCTCACCTTTTTGGCGTGGCTTTTTCATCAAATCCTTTTGAAACTTTTGGCAAGCCAGATTGGCATTGCCGATCTCTTTGGCGTGTCACTGTATCAGTTGTTTGCTCGCTAAGTTGGTTTTGTCCGTGGGCTAGCATGCTGGAACTTTAAGTGGGCTGAAGATTCAGTCAGCGACTCGCCGAGTGTCTTTGACGAGTACCAGCTTTGCATTTCTTCAACTTTATCAGCTTTTTCGCTTCTATTTGCCTCGTAATGTGTTTTCCTTACTCTATAGCCTTCATTACTGCATATCAATATTTTAACATTACTTATAAGCATAAAACAGGCATTGAGGACACTAATGCATTGAATAATAAGCCCTAAATGAGTCGAAATCCCTGACTCATCAACACCCCTAGATTAAATTTTTGCTTGTCCTCAAGTAAAACACAAGATAAATCAGGCCAACAGGGATGTCTACAAATAGTGCTCATGAGACTCAACATGAATGTAGACGATGTTTCATCTACATATGAAATGTTCAATTGTACGCTAAAAGTTTCTAACTATGACTAGCCATCATCGAATAGAAGTCAAGCTCATAATGCTCACTTCAAATGCAAATTTAAGTTCAACAAGAGTGTTCAAATGCCCTCACATCAACAATGATATCATGCTCTTACAAAGCCAATTAAAGCTATAACTTAAGGAATCAAAATCAACTCTCACACTCCTAATGATAAACACATGCTTGATTTTACCAATAGGCTTGCCCGTATTTTTCGATCAACACATCATTTGGCTTATGCAAGATCACCAAGGTCTTTCAAGGCCTGTAATAGGACTGAGGGTAAAGGTATGATCATTTTAGATTAGTGACTTCTACCTTCATGAAGAATGGATTGAGTTTTATTTCTTCTCATTTTCGTTTACTCTTTTCATCTTCACTACCCACCCAAGGTATATTCAAGAGAACAAAAATTCTCTTATGGCTCATTCGGTACCCCCTTTTCTTTCCACAAATGCACAAATTGCAAATTTCTTTATCAATCTTTTTCTCTTGCTTATATATATATATATATATATATATATATATATATATATATATATATTTCATGTCCCAAACTCAAGGGACGCAACTGGCTACTAATGCCAAAACTCATGTCGAGCCGACCCTGCTAAACCATTTGCTACTAGCGCATGGCAGCCACATGCAATCAAGAAAACAAACAAGTATATCTTGGCTTAAAACTAAGCCCTCGTATGGCAATGCCCAGTCAACAAATCTATAAACAAAACAGCTACCCCCAAGAGTTCCTATAAAGAAATAACCAACTAGCATAGAAGTCCTGATAAGGCCGATGAGGCCACCATGATCTCTATAACAAAGCTGAAAACATATATATATCAAGACAATACATCAAACAACTCACAAGCTTTATCAAACCAACACACTAGGCCAATATGGCCATAACGTAGCTACAACCTGCACACACTAGTCTAAAATCCTCTAAGAGTATTAAATATTGGTGGGACAGGGCCCTAGCCTACCCATAAAAATATAGATAACAAAAGCTAACAAACCTCCAAACTCTGGCAGCTATGGAGGAAAGGGGCTAGCCAACTAGATAAAAGTCAATCTTGCTACTGAGGAGGTCTACTGGGTCATCTTTCAAGACCTGCATACATGAATACAGCGCCCCCAGGCAATGGGGCGTCAGTATGAAATAATGTACAGAGTATGAAAGGCAATATACTATGAGCATGTATCCTAATATACTGGAATAATCTGATAAATAGATCAAGGATAAGATAAGTGTACCGACCTGATCCTAAATATTAACTTATCAAAAATAATAAAACAACAACCTATCCAAGCCCCCATAAGCTCAGCAGGTACAAACAACACACAAGACTACCTACTCAGGCCCCCACAAGACCGAAAGGTGCCAATCATTCTATATGCCCCTATCTGTAGTCCCCTAGCCCCGTAGGCAGTCACATAGCCCTCTTAGGCATTAATATAGCCCCGTATACAGCACATAGCTCCCTTAGGCATCAACATAGCTTATAGACAACTCATAGCCCTCTTAGGCAACAACATGGCCCCGTAGGAAGCACATAACCTTCTTAGGCGTCAATATGGCCTTGTAGGCAACTCATGGCCTTTGTAGGCATCAATATAGTCCCGTAGGAAACTCATAGCCCTCTTAGGCATCCATATAGCCCTGTAGGCAGAACATAGTCCTTTTAGGTATAGATCACATTCCTGACACTAACAACAATAGCCCTAAGTGCAATAATAACAATCTAATCGCTAAAAGCGAGCAATTTAGTTATAAGCAACCTATAAAAATACCCTCTAAGTTGTGTTCAACATCGGGACACTATTGAATGAATAAGAGCCCCGACAAGGGAGGATTGTATCAACTCGAGCAGCCATCAATAAACAATAATGGCTACAAGTATAACAAGGATAACAACCCAATTACATTGCTCCTAAGCTTTAAGGAAACATGCCGTAAGTAGGGAATAGCCTTAACATACCTTTTTTGTTGAATTCACGTGGCCTAACGACTTTAGTCACAACTCCCCTTGATACTACAACAAGGCATGACCATAATAAACACAAAAGAATAGAGGATACCATGATAATCCGATAAAATATATGTATTTCCATCGCAAATTTCTATTTGCGACTTATCAAAGCTAGAGTCGATGGAAGAAGGGTCTTACCTTGATTTTAAGTTAGCAATACAACTCAAAACGTTAGAATATACCCAAACCCTTGTTGTGCATACACTAAAGTACGATATGCTAGGAAATTGATAAAATAAATTATACCATTTTGACGAGCTCAACGCGTAGAACAACTTTTGTCAAGGACTTAAGTCACAAAAATCTGTAACTTGGTTGATCCTAGAAGTGGGTTTTGTGGTTTTTCTGTTTATTCAATAAGAAAAATGAAGCAAAAATGAAGAAAAGTCAAAGAATATGATATATATAAAGTTCCACCAACCTACGGGACCCACCTCACCTGCTTGCTTGCGCAGTCTTGCGAGAACGCGAATATCTCTCCATTCTAAAGTCGTATGAATGAATAGGTTGATGCGTTAGAAACTATACTCATATACCTATGATTTCATAGGTCGTAGGAACCATAAATATTTATAGATTGGGAGAAAATCTCTGATACATTTGACCCAAATTTCAGACAAATCTTTAAAAAGGAATTTACAGTAACTTTAGCCAACTTTTATTTTGTCAATTACCTAACTTCAAAACTTGAGATACAATCCTTGAACACTTAAAATAACACATAACACATCATTCTTAATTTATTACCCACCCTCCTAGTCTTTCCACGAAGATACGAGTCAATTTAGACGTTTTGAAAAGTTGGGGTGTTACATCCTTCCCCCCATAGAAACATTCATTCTCGAATGAAAAATCTGAGTCACGCAGTTAAGTCCTTAGGAATTGCCAAAATTTAGGTAGAGTATCTTTATAATGTGACTATCCAGGAACTTGAAACACAGAAATTCTAACGTAGGCATCTCACAAGATGACATAAATAGCTAAGCACTATAGCTCCGCAATGATATTACGAGCAGATATACAACGGCAACAACAATAATTGTAAGCAACAATATATATTAAAAATCAGATAGGTATTAACCTCAATGCACTAATATAAACTGATATGCCATCATCCTAGGGTATGAAACAAGTTAGGATATTTGGACCTCATGCCATCATCAGCTTCTCAGGTCACCTCTTCTCTATTCTTTTTTCTTCACAATACTTTAAACGAAGCCACTTCTTTGGTCCTCAATTTATGGACCTGTCGATCTAATATGGAAATTGGAGTTTTCTCGTAGGATAACTCTTCTGTGATCTAAACATCCTCAACTGGGACAACCTGAGAAGGGTCTCCTACACACTTTCGTAACATCGATACATGGAAAACTGGATGAACAAATTCTAGCCCCGAAAGAAATTCTAGCTCATAAACCACTCGTCCTACCCTTCGAAGGATCTAGTATAGTCCAATGAATCTTGGACTAAGCTTGCTTTATTTTTCTTTTCCAAATCTCATAACACCCTTCATAGGAGAGACTCTTAAGAGTACCCAATCATCAACACAAAATTCTAAGTCCCTTCGTTGCACATCTGAGTCTGACTTCTATCGGCCTTGAGCTATTAGCAACCTCTCCTGAATGAGCTTAACCTTCTCCATTATCTATTGTACTAAGTCGGGTCCAATCAACCCTAACTCACTTACCTAGAACCATCCAATGAGAGATCAATATTTTCTCCCATACAAAGCCTCATAAGGTGCTATCCCGATGCTGGAATGATAACTATTATTGTATGAAAACTCAATAAGAAGTAAGTGGTCATCCCAACTTCCTTTGAAGTCCATCGCACACACTCGTAACATATCCTGGAGTGTCAAAATTGTGCGCTCATCCTGGCCATCTATCTGAGGGTGAAAGGTTGTACTAAGATTAACCTCTGTCCCAGTCCATTCTTAAAGGACTTCTAGAAGTTGGCGGTAAATTTTGCTCCTCTATCAGAGATAATAGATACTAGGACATCTGTAGCCTAACAATCTCTCTAATGTAGAGCCCTGCATAGTCTTAGGCCATAAAAGTAGCCCTGACCAGTAAGAAGTGGGTTGATTTTGTTAGTCTATCAATAATTACCCAAATAGAGTAAAACCTGCAATGCGTTCGAGGTAACCTTATGATAAAATCCATATTAATTGCTTCCCACTTCCACAAGGGTATGGCTATGTCCTAAACTAGCCTAGCGGGCTTTTGGTGCTCAACCTTTACCTATTGGCAGTTAGGACACTATGCTACAAACTCAGCAACGTCCTTCTTCATTCCGTCCCACCAATAGATCTCCTTAATATCATGGTACATCTTTGTTGAACTAGGGTGAATAGAATAATGGGAATGATGTACCCTTCCATAATCTGATGTCGAAGCCCTACAAAATTCGGACCACATATTCGATAGATATATCTAAGGACTCCATCTCCTACTGTATCAAATGCTAAAGATTGTTGATGATGGGCCTTGGCTCGAAGATGCTGTAAGCTAGGATCCTCTTGTTGCCGTGATTTTACCTCCACAACAAGAGAAGATATGGCTGTGTCCTGAATTGTGACCCCATTATCGTCTACCTCTAACAATTTGGCTCCCAAGCTAGCTAACTGATAAAGCTCTCATGCTAGCTCCCACTTCTCAACACCTAAATAGGACAAGCTACCTATAGATCTTCGACTGAGGGCATCCGCTACCATATTTACCTTTCCTAGATGATATAAAATATCCACATCGTAGTCTTTCAATAATTTAAGCCATTGACATTGTTGCAGATTTAACTCATTTTGTCTAAAAATATATTGAAAACTTTTATAATTTGTGAAAATGTCAACATGAATGCCATTAAAATAGTGTCACTAGATATTTAATACATGCACAACTACAGCTAACTCTAAATTGTGGGTCGGATAGTTCTTCTCATGCTTCCTTAACTGCCTCGAAGCATATGCGATAACCTTACCATGTTGCATTAGAACACATCCCAACCTAACTCCAGAGGCATCACAGTACACTACATAGCCCTCTGAACCCTCTGGCAGTGATAGAACTGGTGTTGATGTCAACCTGTCCTTCAATTCCTCGAAACTATGCTCACAAGCCTCAGTCCACTGGAACTTAGCCATTTTTTGAGTCTACTTCATTAATGGTGCTTAAGAAGCAAACCCCTCTACAAACCTTCTGTAGTACCCAGCTAATCCTAAGAAAATACGAACCTCAGTCTTAGTCATGGGTTTGGGCCAAGTCTTTACAACCTCAATCTTTTGTGTATCAACTATAATGCTAGAATTTGATATGATATGCCTTAGGAAAACCACAGAGCTCAACCAGAACTCACACTTAGAGAACTTTGTGTAAAGTTCATGCTCTCGAAGAACCTAAAGGACTGCTCGCAAGTGATCTGCATGCTTCGCTTTTGAATGTGAATAGACCAAAATATCATCAATAAATACAATCATAAATGTATCTAGATATGACTTGAATATGCTATTCATCAGGTCCATGAACACTATTGGGACATTAGTTAATCCAAAATATATTACCAAGAACTCAAAGTATCCATATCTAGTTCTAAAAGCTGTCTTTGGAACATATTTCTCCCATACTCGTATCTGGTAGTACCCTGATCTTCAATCAATCTTGAGAACTACCCAGCACCTTGCAATTGATCAAACAAGTCATTGATCCTCGAAAGGGGATACTTATTCTTTATAGTTGCCTTATTTAGCTGTGGGAGTCGATACACATTCTTAGTGAGCCATCTTTCTTCCTCACAAATAACACTGGCGCACCTCATGGTGAAACACTAGGCCTGATAAAGCCTTTATCCAGCAAGTCTTTCAGCTGATCCTTCAACTCCTTTAGCTCAGTAGGAGGTATAAATATGGGTTGTGCACCTAGTAGCATATCGATAGCAAAATTAATTTCCTATTCTAGAGGGATATCAGGGAGCTCGTCTGGAAATACATCTAGAAACTCATTAACTTTCAGAATGGACTGAAGAGTCGGTGGTTCTGCATTTATATCATGAACGTGAACAAAATGATAAATACAACCCTAGTAATCATCCTCCTCGCCTTAGGATAGGAAATAAACCTACCTTTCGGCGTTGCTGTATCACCTTTCTATTCCTGAACTGCCTCTCCTGGAAAGTGGAATCTAACAATCTTTGTCTGACACTCAACATTATCATAACAAGACGCTAACCAGTCCATACCCATAATAACGTCGAAATTAACCATTTCTAACTCTACGAGGTCTACAGAGATTTGACTGTCAATAATTTCTACCGTGCAACCTCAATAGACTCTCCTGGCAATAATACACTCAACAACTTGTGTAGATACAATAAATGGTCGATCTAATGACTCTGCTAATATACATAACTTCCCCGCGATAAATGGAATAACGTAAGATATAGTAGATCGAGGATCTATCAAAGCATAAACACAATGGGAACAAACAATTAATAGACCTGTCATAATATTTGGTGATGATTCGAGTCTTGTCAGACGGCTAGTGAATATATATGGTTTTGGCCACTACCAGATCTGGATAGACCCTCTCTTCCTCCACCTCTACCTCAACCTGCTGGAGTCTGGGGTCCACGCCCTGTACACTATGCTAATGAGAAGGAACCTACTAACCTGGTTGACTGACCTATACCACCCTGACCTATGGTTGGGCAGTTTCTCTACCCATACCCCTCCTATCCACATGAATAACATCCTACGGAACCCCCCCTGCACCTCCCAAAATGCATCATACCGCAAGTAGGGTGAAGTAGCGAGGCTAGCCTAGCCTGGCATGAACCCCTTTGCTGTTGAGAGCTTGAATCTTGTGAACCTCACCTATGCCTGACTGTCCCTGATGATCAAATCTACTACCCTAGAACTGCTGTGGTGGAGGTCTATGTGGCCAAATAGAATATTGAGGTATGGGACCAACCTAAAAATCTCCCTGTGACACAATAGGCCTAGCCCTCTTCTGTCTCTCTCTCTCGACCCTCACACTCATATACTACAGATGTCGGCGATCCTCTATTCCCTGTGCAAAGGCTTGAACTCGTGAGATATCCATATAATCATTTAGTGCAGTGGTAGAACAAGTGTCCTTATAGTTTGAGTCAAGCTCTCCCACAAATCTATACACCCTGTCACGCATCGTATTAACAAATGCTGATGCATATCTAGCTAATGAATCAAATCTCACCCCGTAGTCTCGGACACTCATGCTGCCCTGTCGGAGGTTTAGAAACTGGTCTACCCGGCCATTCATAATCTCTCAAGGCAAATAATAATCTATGAAAGCTTTTGTAAAGCTATCCCAAGTGGGTAAAACTGCATCTTTTCCCTTAGATCTCTCCCAAATTTCATACCACAATACTGCAACATCACACAATCGAAATGCTGCTAACTCAACTGACTCAATCATTGAGGCATGCATAACTATGAAGATCCTATGAAACTGATCAACAAAGTGCTGAGGGTCCCCTCTGCGATCTATCCCTATAAACTGTGGAGGATTCAAACTCACAAACTTCTAGGCCTTCTAAAAGGTCCGAGAATATTTAGCGCAACTGGTTGGCGCCGTACAGGTACTAATTGTGCTAACAGTCATACTGCACTCTTAAAATCCTGGTCTAATGGAATATGAGGAACTAGAGGTGGTACTGCTGGTGGAGCTGGGGATCCTGTAGCCCTCAGAGGCTCCTGAAGTGGTAGAGAACCTATAGGGGGATGAGAAGATGTCTCCCCCAGGGTCTCAGAATGAGCTACCTCCACCTATGGTACCTTATTGGTACCCTCGCACATAGTTGTATCTATCCCTTGGCTAGCTATGGTATCTTTGGTGTCGATCATCTCTATCTACATACAAATATCAATTATAAGCCAAAAACCTCAACCTTTAAGGACCTACTCTATAACACGAGGTGAGAAAAAGAAGGATAGTCATTCTAACATGCCGGTAGCTTCTTGCTTATCGAATGTGGTGCACAACACATTTATAAACAAGACTCTATTAGAGATGGCTTACAGACTCCCTAGGATACAATGTTGATCTGATACCAAGTTTGTCATGCCCCAAACTCAAGGGGCGCAATTGGCTCCTAATGCAAAAACTTAGGCCCGAGCCAACCTTGCTAAACCATTTGCTACTAGCGCATGGCAGTCACACGTAATCAAGAAAAAAACAAGTATATCTCAGCTTAAAACTAAGCCCTCGGCCAGTAAGGCCCCTATCAACAGATCTATAAACAAAACAGCTACCCCCAAGAGTTCCTATAAAGAAATAGCCAACTAGCATAAAAGTTCTGATTAGGTCGTTGAGGCCACCATGATCTCTATGCCAAAATTGAAAACATGTATATATCAAGACTAATACATCAAACAGCTTACAAGCTTTAGCAAACCAAAAAATTAGGCCAGCATGGCCATAATGTAGCTACACAGCCCACACACTAGTTTGCAAGCCTCTAAGAGTAGTAAAAATTGGTGGGACAGGGTCCCAACCTACCCATAAAAATATATATGACAAAAGCTAACAAACCTCCAAACTCTGGCAGCTTCAGAGGAAAGAGGCCAACCAAATAAAAGTCAATCATATTGCTAAGGAGGTATACTGGATCATTTGTTGGGACCTATAGCATGAATGTAGTGCCCCCATATATGGGGCATCATTACGAAATAATGTACAGAGTATGAAAGGCAATAGACTATGAGCACGTATCCTATTATACTGGAATAATCCGATAAATAGATCAAGGATAAGATAAGTTTACCGACCTGCTCCTAAATCTTAACTTATCAAAAATAATAAAACAACAACCTAACCAATCCCCCATATTCTCGGCAGGTATAAATAGCACACAAGACCACCTACTCAGGCCCCCATAAGCCCGGATGGTGCCAATTAGTCTATATACCCCTATGGGTAGTCCCCTAGCCCCGCAGGCAGTCACATAGCCCTCTTAGGCATTAATGTAGACCCGTAGGCAGCACATAGATCTCTTAGGCAACAATATAGCTTATAGACAACTCATAGCCCTCTTAGGCAACAACATGGCCTGTAGGAAGCACATAGCCTTCTTAGGCGCCAATATAGCCCTGTAGGCAACTCATAGCACTTGTAGGCATCAATATAGCCCCGTAGGCAACTCATGGCCCTCTTAGGCATCCATATAGCCCTATAGGCAGAACATCGCCCTTCTAGGCATAGATCACATTCTTGCAGCTAACCATAATAGCCCAGGGGCAACAATAACAATCCAATCGCTAAAAGCGAGCAATTTAGTTATAAGAAGCCTATACAAATAGCCTCTAAGTCGTGTCCAACATAGGGACACTACTAACTGAATAAGAACCCCGAAAAGGGAGGGTTATATCAACTCGAGCAGCCAACAATCAACAATAATGGCTACAAGTATAACAAGGATAACAACCCTGTTGCATTGCTCCTAAGCTTTAAGAAAACATGTCGTAAGTAGGGAATAACCTTAGCATACCTTTTTTGCTGAATTCATGTGGACTAATGACTTTAGTCACAACCCCCCTTGATACTACAACAAGGCAGGACCATAATCAACACAAAAGAATAGAGGATACCATGATAATCCGATAAAAGATATGTATTTCCATCGCAAATTGGTATTTGCGACTTATCAAAGATAAAGTCGATGGAAGAAGGGTCTTACCTTGATTTTAAGTTCGTAATACAACTCAAAACTTTAAAATATGCCCAAACCCCTATTGTGCATACACCAAGCTATGAAATGCTTGGAAATTGATAAAAAAAATTATATCATGTTGATGAGCTCAACGTGTAGAGCAACTTTTGTCAAGGACTTAAGTCACGAAAATCTGTAACTTGGCTAATCTTAGAAGTGGGTTTTTTGAGTTTTCTGGTTATTCACTAAGAAAAATGAAGGAAAATTGAAGAACAGTCAAAGAATATGATATATATAAAGTTCCACCGACCTAGGGGACCCACCTCAACTGCATGCTTGCTCAATCTTATGAAAATACGAATACCTCTAAATTCTGAAGTCTTATGAATGAACGGGTTGATGTTTTGGAAACTAGACTCATAGAACTTCGATATATTAGGTCGTGATCACCATAACTCTTTATAGATTGGGAGAAAATCTTTGAGACATTTGACCCAAATTTCAGACAAATATTTAAAAAGGAATTTACGGTAACTTTCACCAACTTTTATTTTTCCACTTACCTAACTTCAAAACTTGAGATACAACCCTTAAACACTTAAAATATTACATAACACATCATTCTTAATTTATCACATAACACATCTATGAAGATATGAGTCAATTTTGACATTTTAAAAAGTTGGGGTGTTACACACACACACACACACACATATATGGTTTCCATTTTTTTAACACAATTCTTCAAGGGTGAATTTTACAAACATCTTGCTCAATTTTTTCCTTATTTTTCACAACGTCCCCAACTTAGGCTTTTGGCCTAAGTTGGCTATTCAAACAGACAGCATCTCCGGATAGAGTAGCCGGAGGGATCTCAGAAATAACTGGCATCTCTGAACTAGAACCCTCGAGAATGTCCACATTTCCCCATATCATTAAAATGCCATTAGACTTTAGCTTGTTCACATCATGCCTCAACCTAGCAATATCAACCTTCAAGGTTGTCACATCCTCCAAATGTTGACCACCCTAGCCATACACCTCAACCCGCACGGTGAGTGTATCCAATGCTAGTCTATGAGATGTAATCAACTCACACTATCCCCTCAGCTCCTCCCGAATAGGAGCTAAAGATGCAACTATCGCTCTCTCTATCATACCTTGGATAGTTGCCTCAACCCTCAAAGCTCGCACATCGGGCGAATGGGCGAGGTGGCCCATTTTATATATCATGGCATGAGTCAATGGGCTTGGAAGGTAGAAATAACAACAAAAGTAGCAGGTTGGAGGAGCTAGGCATACTTCTCGGCTCATTGGCCAAAGTGGGAGGAGAAGTACACATCTCCATAGTCTCTACATCGACTTCTAGGGATGTATCCACCTGTGTTGCCCTCATCCTCTAGAACTCATCCTTCATATACTCCACCTCGGTCCTCCGAATATTAGTCGAAGATGTAGGAGTAACCCCAACAGCAGTCTTGGCCATGAATGGTTCTCCAGCCCCGGCTACATAAATTACTGATAAATACAGGGAAAGGTAATGATTTCTGACTCTTCTTAGCCCTCATGGCCATATCGTGTGTTATAATCGACCCCAATTTAAGCTTCTCCCAATCAATAATGCACCCCAGAAGTGCATCCTTCAGGTGTCAGAGAATGGACTCATTTTATAATGGCATCAGAGTGCTACTGATGAACCTGAACTAGTATCGAGTAGTAACATGAATGTCCCTCTTCTGAATCAGGAACCCTGCCTCTATCCATGGAGAAGATATATCACACAACTATTGGGCCAACCACCCTTTCAAGTCATCTAACTACTTAATCTTGAGCATCGTGATCAAGGTATGTCTCACCTGGACCGTGCACGCAAGTAACTCATTTATATCGGTCTTACTGAATTTGACCTTTTTCCCATCCACTACAATAAACACTAATGGTGCCTCTGATCTAGCCTTTTTCTTCCCTTTCAGGAGCAACCTCACATAACTCTTATAGAATTCTCGAACCCATGTCGGCACATACGAGTTTCGAGGCTTTGTGAACTTGTCAAATTTGTGGAATTGAAGTGTGTCCCATACTACTGAATACTTGTCCACTACCTCATCGGTGGACATCCCCTTCTCATATAAAATTATTCTCCTATCGACGGACTTCAGCCTATTCATCGAGCATGGCAGAGTTTCCTAAGATGGAGGTATTTTGGTGCCTCATCTTCTACCTGTACTGGAGGTGGTGGAGGTGTCAGGAGTACTGGGAGTCTAGCCATATCATGCAGTGCTTTGGAACTCAATTCAGTATGTCTACGTTTAAGGGTCTAGTCGTCGACTAGTTCGGACTCATAGAATAGAGTCCTAGATCCATTATCATTCTCACATTCAGAAGCAGATGTAGTGAGGTGGGTGGAGTAGACACCCATGCTTTCGGAACTGAAGCTGCTCAAACTTGGCTCCGCAAGTTGTTTGCCCTTACCTCGACCACTAGCTTTAGTGGGTCGAGGTCTAGTAGATGGTGGAGGTGCAATCTCCACAACAATCACCGCTGTTGGGACTTTTGTTCTGGCCATATCTGTAAAAACAAGCAAAAAATTGAACGCAGATTCAATGGGTTAGGAAGAAATCAAGATTCAAAAATGTAGGACAACTCCCCGATCAACTCTGCGTGTAGCCGAAGTCATTTTATGAGTCTTAAAGAGATAGCCAAAAATTACAGAACAAAATATCATAAATTCAACATAAAAAGATGAAGAAAAGGGTGATTCGGCGAGTCGCCGAACTTGATCGGCGATGCAAAGGTGACTCGCCAAATTTTACATAGTAAATTCCAAAGAATCAACTTCAAAAAGGAGAGATCAAAGTCATTCAACAAGCTCGACTAAGCTTGCCAAATGACCCATCGTGCTAGATTTATACCCCAACTCTCAATTCTCAACACACAACCTATGATAACCAAATTCAAGCCCCGTTCAATGAAATTCAAGATTAACACATACCATAACTTACCCCAAAGTACTCAAATTTCTCCCAAATTTTCTAGATTCAACCAAACAACACCTTTGCCCTTAAGAACAACATCATTCTATCCATCATTGGGCAAATTGAGGTTGTTTAGTGAAATTCTGGTTACTCAGAATTCACCCACACCAAACCCAATATGTACAACCTCCATTCAAACAATTTAATGCCCAAAACTTAAATGTATGAGGCCAAACACAAAATCTAACATGCTCGATTACCCAATAATATTTAATCAATCAATTAATCACACAAGGGTACACAATAGATCCAATAACTAAACAATCATTCTTAGACTATGGCAAGAATTTAAGGCTAATTCAGGATACCAACCTCAGAAGTAGTCAATGAAACGATGCAGGCAAAAGCAAAAGCGGGCAATGCAATGAATTCCAAACACACTACAACACCCATATAAAATTTTGGTAAAAACTACAATCTAATATGAAGTTGATAGAGTACAAGAGTTGAAAGTTCAAAATATGTAGAGGTTTTGAATTTCAAACGGGTGGAAGCCTTTTTGACCCTTCAACTCATGCCTCAACCAGCGATTCTCGTTAATGTCACTGATCCACTCGGTGACGCGCTGAATGGGCTTTAGTCCACCAAAATTACCAGTATTCCAAGTATTTAGTTTGTCAAAATGTCAATCAACATCGCGCTCTCTGAACCACTAGGTGATCCGCCGATTTGGATTTGAGCTCGCCTACTAGCCTATTTTTCCCGAACATTAAATTTTCAATCTGCACATCTAAGAAACGTTATTCAAATGAAAAAAAATAAAACTTGGGTTGCCTCCCTAGAATCTCCTTATTTAACGTTGTGGTACGACGTTGCCATGAGATCATATCTCATTTTTTGGGTTCACCAAAGTATTACTTGAGTGCCCCCTTTTGGTCTTGGATTTAAATGAGCCGATATCTGACTTATCTGTGCTTCCAACTGATTAATATATATCGAGTGTGATGTGACTGCTTAGTTAAGAGAAGAGACTCATCTTTCATTTCCTTCAACACCTTGTTTGATCCTTCCACTTTATTCAGAATATGAGCAAGCATATCTCCGGTGCAGAAATTTTCAGGATCAGCCCTAGACTCTTTTGGATTTTGACACTCATGGTGAGGCAGATAGCGACCTTTTTCACCATCCCGATCCCTCTAATTTGCTCTGCGGTCATGCCATTCATGAACTCGATCTCTCCAACCATAATCTTGATCTCTATTACAACCTTGATTTATGCCCGATCTCGGGTAATTCAGACGACAACCCCCACCTTGGTTCGGCAAGAAATACACTTCTTCATTGTACATGGCCTCAATGTGTGCTTCATCAGGGTTTATATCACTATTAATTCCAACTGCATTTACAACTTTGTAGTCGCTTCCCATGACATGATAATAGGTCCATTTGGGTCATCATTTTGGCCATATTTTCATTTCGCTCCTTGTTTGTTTCCATTTGTTCCTTTGTCATCCCGAAGTTCAAGGAGACACCAAATCTTCTCTTATGTACCATGCACGATTAATTTTCGTAATCTCATCAAGAAGGGTTGATGCTATGTCAAAAAATTGTCTCATGATTCCTCATCGAATGAGCCGGTCTCCCATACCTTTGTTGACTGTCTCTAGGCTTTAGTAAAAAAATTGTAATAACACATTGTCCGGTAGCCCGTGAGTTGGACATTGGACCAACAATTTTTGGAACCTTAACTATGTCTCGTGCATAGGTTCACCATCCACTCGCTTGAAGTTCTCAAAATTATCCCTCAACTTGACCATCTTTGAAGGAGGGAAAAAACCTTTCATAAAATGCATCAGCAAGCTCCCCACAAGAAGTAATTGACTCCCTTGGTAATTTAGTCATCCACTTTATTGCTTCCCCTATTAGAGAGAAGGGAAAAAAATGAAGTCGGATGGACTATTGAGTGATATTCTTGAAAGAAAATGACCCACAAACATCCACGAAGTTTTGTATGCGTTCATGAGGGTCCTCATGAGCGAGTCATCCAAAGAGACCCTTCATTTGCAACAGCTGCAACATTGTGCTATTCACATGAAATACGCATTGCCCACAGTCGGAGGCAATCGAATAGCACTGGTACTTCCTAACTGATTCGTATTGATAGCATGCAAATTCCTGATGTCATCATTGTTCCCAAGATGGCTAGAGTTAGTCCCATTTACACTCATCTCTTCACATGTTTCAAAGCAGTCAATAAAGAACACAAATAAAATAATTCAAATTTAACAAAATCAGTTCACAACCAAACTTCAATAAAAATAGTTCTAAACACCGCTCCCCGGCATTGGCACCATTTTTGATAATGCTCAACTAAACTTTATCATATTCTAAGTGTAGGCCGTCGCTAACAAGTATAAACCCAACTAAGAATTGGGGTCAATCCCACACGGAGTGATACAATAGAGAATTCAATTAAGAAGTAAAATTATGTCCTAATCGTTTCTAGAAGTAGAGGTTTCACAACATTTAAGTAAATCACAAAGTTTCGATGATTAATATCAAATGGGGGCATTTGGGTAACCAATTTATAACAACTAAAATGGGAAGTAAACAAGTAGAGCTTGGTCCTTATGAGTGTGATAAGTTGAATTATAAATTTGTGTAATGGGTGATCGCTAGTTACTCAAAGATGTTGAATCTCAGCGGGTAGGCTAGGTTTTGAGTGCAATAGCCATTTCTCAATCAACTGTTGTGTTTCAAGCGAGTTCTTTCGAACCTCAACAAGCAAACACAATGGAACAACCCAATTCCTTAATTAATCCACTCTTTCAAGCTAGATTTGTAAGAATGCAGTCAAACCCCTTTCTCAAGCTAGATTCTTAAAGATTCAATCAGTACAACTATCAACTAATAATTCCACTCTAATATATCTTTCTGAAGAAGGTATAGAGTGTTAATCTAGAACTGCATTTGCAACTATAATTCCTCAATTAAAACTTAAACAATCAATTGAACCCACTTCAAAAAAACAATAAAATTAGTAACTAAACACCCATTAGCTAACTAACGCATTCAACTACATAATCACACCCCTAAAAAATGGGGTTGTAGCCAAACATAGTGAAAAAAAGAAATCGTTACCAACGAAGGTTTTCGTCTGATTTGACAACAATATGCAATTCCCAAATGTTGAAATTTAATCTAAAAATCTCACAATCTCTACTCCAAAATGTAAAAACAGTGCTCTAGAATGTAAAAACTCAAAAACAAGAAGTTAACAATGTTGGAACCCATTCTCTTCATTTGAAAATTGTATTTGTACATTCCCTGAATTTCAGCATGAGGTCAACTTGGTGAAGTAAGTCGAGTTTGCCTAAGTGGTGGGCGTTGCGCCGAGTACTCCTCTTCTCGCCTTTTTGGTGTGGCTTTTTCATCAAATCTTTTTGTAACTTTCGGCGAGCAAGATCGACATCATCGATCTCTTCGGCGTGTGGCCGAATCACTTGTCTGCTCGCCAAGTTTGTTTTGTCCATGGGCTGGCATGCTAGAAATTTAGGCAAACTGAAGGTCCAGTTAGTGACTTGTCGAGGTGCTTTGGCAAGTACCAACTTTTCCTTCCTTCAACTTTTTCAGCTTTTTTCTCCTATTTGCTTCATAATGTCCTTGCCTTACTCAATATCCTTCATTGCTGCATATAAATATTTTAACATTAGTTATGAGCATAAACTAGGCATTGAGGACACTAATTCCTTGAATAATAAGACCTAAATTAGTCGAAATCCTCGACTCATCAACTCTCGGGTGAATAAAATAACAATAATTGTGATCTTTTGTCAAAATTTTATTTCTCAACTCATCAACACTCGGAACACATAATCGAACTTGATATCGAAGGACACCATATCCCCCTTCGGAGAAAGCTTCAATGACTTCTTCAAATCAACCTGTATTGGATCAATATATTTCTTAGCCTTCACATCCCACACAGAAGATGATTCCAATCAATTATCAACAACCAGTCCACCTTCACTAGAATCAACCAATAGAACACCCAATCAGGCCAACCCATGAACATCACCAACTAACTATTTCTTATCATTCTCAACGTGAGCAACGATTTCCATCAATAGTTGACTAAGACCATCCGCCACCACATTTGCCTTACTGGATGATATATGACACTCATGTCCGAATCTTTCAATAGCTCAAGCGATCTCCTTTGGCAAAGATTCAAATTATTTTGAGTGAACACATACTTCAAACTCTTGTGGTCGGTAAGCACATCCACATTCCTACCTTATTAGTAATGCCTCTAAATATTTATGGCAACCACTACTACTGCTATCTCCAAATCATGAGTCGGATAATTCTTTTCATGCACCTTAAATTGCATTAAAGCATAAGCAGTGACTTTCCCACGTTGCATCAAAATAGAACCAAAACGAATCCTTGAAGTGTCACGACCCAAGGTAGCCCCTAGGCGCAACAAGGTCTATATGAACCTGAGAGGCCTCATATAAGCCACTTACCATTCATGATACAAGAAATAGAATATCAAAGCGATAGAGATAAACATTTCAAGCCTAAAAGTTTGTACTCAAAGTAAAGTAGATGTCTAAAACATTTTCTCAAAGCCATCTAGTACATAAGAATGAATCTGGGCGTAGCCCATACATCATGCTCCAAAACAGACAATAAATAAATAAAAATGAAAAAATTAAAATACATCCTTGGATGCATGATGACCCAAGGCTCGAAATCTCTTTAACAAACTCTAGCCATAAAACTAGGAACCCTGACTGTCGGACATGCAACAGTATGTGTTAGTACAAAATATGTACCAAGTATGATAGCCATGCATAAAACATATAAAACATGCTAAAAAGGAACATTTCCATAACATGCAATGACCAAGCTAAAGCATGAATTCAGGAGCTAGGAAACATGAGACAAAAAACAGGTCAATGCAAGCTAACATCATTAAAACATTTATGAGATACTTATAAAAGTAACCTTAGATCATTATTGTGGGAGATACACCTTTAATAGGCATATAAGAACATGTGAGCTATCAACATGGAATCTTATGTCTACCCCACACCAAAAAAAAGGGTGTCCTTCTTGCAAAGGTAAGACCATGAACTTCTAGCTTATGTGTATCCAATAGCTAATGTCTATCTAAGACAACCATCATATGGGGGAACATAGGTATAGTATAAAGACATTGCTTCTAGAAACCCACCCGGCCTCTACTAACGAGAGAGCTCCCATCTAAATATCCTCTCAGTTCTGAGCATAAATCCCACAGAATAGTCAATTTCTTAACTTGTCTTATTATCCATGGATGGGCACCTTATCTTGCCAATACAAGCTATGTTATATGTCATCCATGGAAAGGTTTCATTCAATAACCAATCCAAGCGATCTTTCATTAGAATAGCTCCTTAAATCTTTTATTCCTAGTGTAGTTGAGAAAATCTTTCAATCCTAAGAATCCTTTATGTGAGAATGTCCTTTTTCACAAATTGTGATTTCATGTGTATATGAGAAATCCTTTCACAACATAACAATGACAACATTGATACTTCACTCTCCAAGTATCCATAAAAACTTTACATCAATTTCATGAGAACATGCTTAATTTCATAATCTCTTATTTCATAATTCAAAACCCACATTATATGATCATAACTTGGAAAACATGAAAATTGCATGGGTTCATGGGGGATTCTCATAAAACATGGGATTAACTCAATTCATGCATAAAATATCATAGACCAATCAATTAATTCAATAATTAAGAGAACCCATAACATGGAAGAAAACTTTAACTCAATTGGGGAATTCTAACTTTATAAATTGAAGAATTTAAAAATTCCATGGATGAAAGGGTCACATGATTGAAAATCATCATACCTCAATGCCAATTGCTTAACTTCAATGGAGGAATTAGATACTTGACTTGAAACCTTAGGGTGAGCCCTTCTTCTTCAAGCTTTCTAGAGATATAATTATTTTAGAGGAAGACTTGTTCTTCTTTTGTAAATTTGAGAGAATGATTTAAATGGGTTTATTTTGGGGTTTAAATAACTTATATAGGGGTTTTAGATAAGGGTAAGCCGACATAGTAATAAGATGAAATATTTAGGAAATGATCCAATTGACCCTGACTTACAGCTGACGTGAACCCCCAGATGGAGGGCCTCACAAGCCATCAAGGACTTCATGGGCTGTGGAGGCAGTCGTGATCCTTGACCAATACATAAGTATAAAAATGGAAAAAGTGTTTATAAACAATTTACTAAATCTCAAAACTGAATTGGATGTACTAAGTATGAGACATAAGTTTCAAATAAAATATCTAAAACTGAAAGACTCTCAAAAACTGTCTATATATGAAGCCTCTACTGTTAAGGAAGGATATCGGAACAAGACCCATGACATTTCAAAACTACTAACTGGAAAGTAATTATGAAGTCCTCTAGAATACAATGAGGCTCACCAAAGCTAATTGGAGTGTAGAGTGATCTCAACGAAGCACTTGCTGATAATCATGAACACCTATATCTGCATCATAAAAGGATGCCGGTCAAATGACATTAGTACATGGAATGTACGAGTATGTAATATGGCTTAGTAAGCAAATAACTGAACTGAATGACTGAAAGCAACTCAAATGAATCAAGTCATGAACATGACATGAAAACCATTTAAGATTTAGAGTAAAATATACAATAAAGCAACATGAAAATAATATACTTTACTTGTGGGGAGTTTCTCTAATCGACCACCATTACCATGAGCCTATCAATGATACAACGTTTCGCCTCACGTTGCCAAGGGCAACCTATACTTTGACGGGGTATAGGATGATATAGTGACTATGGATCCATCTAATTGTCCTTCTCAGAGGTTGTGAGGAGTCGCATGAAGAATCAATGCTATCCTATCCTACGCTGGCTACATAGTTCTATGGGACATCTGAATCATAAAATACTCTTACGCAACTCGGTGCTCGATACTACTCTCAAACTAATTAACATAACTTTGTGCTCAATTCACCCATTACAAAGAATGGGCTTCTTACATTACCTGAAACACTTTTTAAAACATGAGACATGTTTACCTTCTTGAAAACATGCAGTTATAAACTTATCTTTCAAGTCCAATAATCAACATAGGTATATATATATATATATATATGAATAAAATAACATTAGAAACTCTTAAGTCTTTATGAAATATAACATTTAAACTTTTTTTCAAAAGTCATCTTTACCTCCTCAAAAACTCAGTTTAAAAACTCAAGCGTTGGCTTTCAAAAGTTTCTCAAGATTTTTTACTCAAAATATGAGGTTCATTCTGAATTATAGACATGAACAAATCAACTCAAGGATATCAATAACAATATAGAAACTTAATACTTAGGAATATAATTTTTTAAAAAATCATAAATTCAAGAACTCAAAATCAACTCATCTCAAGAATACTCAAATCTAGGGGTAAAATCTTAGATTTCTCTTTTACTGATATGAAAGTAGATGTAGCATATAAGGATGAACTAATCCACCACTATGATAGCCTTACATACCTGAAAGATCAAGGTTCTTGCAGAATCATGAAAAAGAACTTGATTAGAAGCCTTTAAACCCTATCTTGAAGGAGAACAATCAAGAAAACCTTTCATGAGATTATTGAATTAGTTTCTCGAAATCTCTATGTCGAAGAATTATGATTTTCATTAGTGATTCGTAATTGTATGGAAGAATTTGAGTTGGAAATAATGGAATTCTTGGAGAAAGACTTACCTTGAAGAAGAATCTTGAAAAAGATTGAAATAATCTTGAATGGAGTCTTCTACTTTAATGAAAATTAAGATTTTTTTTGGTCTTTAACTAGTCAAGAAATTTGTTTAGGGTTTTCTTAGAGGTAAAAAGATAAAAACAACCCCTTTTAATGTTTTCATGTCGGCTAATTCGTCACTGCACTGTACCATATCACTAAAATGGTCATAACTTTTTACTCAAAAATTGGATTGTTGCGAAATTGGTGGTGTTGTAATTTATATTAAAATACCTTTAATTTGATAGGTTATGGGCCACGTAACTCTTTATATTCTAAGAGATATGGTCGTTCGAAGTAGAATCTTACAATCAAACTTAATCGGTAAGGAAGCCTTACACTCAACTTTATGCTAGGAGATTCTAGTGACCTAAATTGATATCCAAAATCATTCCCACAATAAAGAATTTACCTTAACACCTAAAAAAAATTAAGAGTTACCAATTGACCTTATATGCAATTCAAGAATGGTTTGGGCTTAACTTAAAAAAAATTGGGGTGTTACAATATATATATATATATATATATATATATATATATATATATCTATTTTTTTTTTTTTTTTTTTTGTATTTTAGCATCTTAAACAATTTTCATCATAATTATTTCACACTTTTTTTTTTTTTTTACAAAAAGTCTATCTAATTTTTTCATATTTTCTACTAGAAGCAACAAAAAAATTATGATGCTGAGGATGCAATATTAAGAAGTTCCAATATCTTTTGTCGCACATGATGAATCAAAAGTCGATGTTTTTGAGGTAAGCTTTTTGAACTTCTCCAATTATGATTTGCTTAATTTGTTCTATTTTAAGTCATGTAAAAAAATTATTTTGATGGATTATTGAAAAACTTTTTAATATTTATTAGTAGGTTATGAGATAAAGAGATAAGATCTTCTCTAGAATTATAACATTTTTCATACAGATAAAAATAAGTTAAATATATACTCCTTCCATTTCAATTTGTGTGATATAGTTTGACTAGACACAAAGTTAAATTCAATATGAATAATTTTTTTTTTTGGAATTAATTAAAAAGAAAAGTGGTTTATATAAACTGGATCACAAAGATTATATGAGTATAGTACATTAATAATAGTACTTTTATCAGTTATCTAATAAATCTAATTTAAATTCTTCAATTGAGCCATATTTAGTTAAATCCTACATTCATGTAAAAAGTGAAACCACACATGATTTAGAAAATTACTTAGATATCACCTAGGTACAACATCAAATGAGGCCATTCTATAGTCATATAAATAAATATAAATGTAAAATAATAATTTCAATAAAAAAGTTTAAGGCCTCTTTCTTTTTTTATGATTATATATAAGACGTCAAAATAAGAATGTATATTTGAATGATAAGGTGTGCATGAAACTCTAAATAGACATCTCAACACTAATATGATGTATTAAGATCTAAATACTCAATAATAAGATTACTTATTTCCGTACATCTTAATACATAAAAAGGATTTCTATATTAAAAAAAATCAATAACTATAAAATTTATGAAAAATGACTAAAATGACAGTTGAACTATGATCAAATTATGGGGACCTAGTTCCCCCGAATAAAGTGTGGATGAGAGGATTTTTATTTTTATAAGTTAGGAACCAACTTTTCGTATAAAATATTTTTATGGAAAACATTTTCCTTCATACCAAATACAACCGAGTAAAATTTAGGAATAATGTAAGTGTATTCTAATGTTTTGACTTGTGACATACATAATATTAAGTTTATAATATAGTGTTATTTGTTTTGGTAATAAACATGTGTTTTATATACCATAAGGATTATGTACAACTCATTAAAAGTCAAAATGAATTTGATTCAGATAGAATCTCAAGCTCTAAAAACATACAACCATCAAATTACATACTACTAGAACAATAAACACAATCAACGTTGGGAGTAGAAATTCTGCTTGGTAATTCTTATAGCAAGTCATGACTTCAAAACACTTCTAGAAAATGATTAGTGGATGATCAAAATATTGTGTACTGTTGAAGTTCTACTCTTTTCTTGGAGGATTTTATTGTTCCACTCCAACCAAATCAAATGAACATGATCAGATGACAAAATTCAAAACATTTAAGAAGAGACATCTTTCCCATTTTATTTGATATCGTATATATTATCTTTGCAAATCAAGGCATAGCTATCCTTGAATTAATCTGTCAAGATAGAAGTGTTTCCCAAACTTTTATTGAGAATGAAAATAAGAAACGAAAGAGTGATAATGATTGAACCCCTTTGTTTTTTTTACAGCTGCTCAATACGCGTTTACAAACAAAATAAAAAAGCTTTGATTGTTTTTATTCATCTCACCCAATAATTTCAAAAAAAATGTTTAAACACAAATTTCTAAGGGTAACATCCCGCCTTAGAAAAAGCTAAATTTAGAATGCTCTAAGTTAGAAATAGCTAAATTGAGAAATTTTCAAGTTATGCTTAAGTTATGAGTTTTAGGTCAACTTCAAACGGCCATAACATTTAGTATAAAATGATATAGATGTCCCATAAGATATCAAATGAAAGGTCTTAGAATCCTCTTTCCAATGCCACCAAGTTTGCTAAATTTTGAGTTCAGATGAGGGAGATATGTCTATTTGAAGTCAGCCTATCTAATTAAGGAAATTTACCCGAATTAATGAGGGGTATTTTGCTGGCTTCCTTACCCTATCAGCTTAAAACGTTTTTAGTAATATTTTTGAGGTAAAATCTGATTTGGGTCAATTTTCACAATCCCAAATACGCTTAATGTTTTGAGAAGAGTTCAAGAGGAGAAAAGAGGAAATGTTCAAGGAGTTTGTCAAGGTTCTTGATATTTGTCAAGGAATTTCGCCAAATTAAGATATGTAAACTCTCATAGTGTTGGGTTAGTTCACCCACATGCCAATCATGTGATTTTAAATCCGTAATTTCATTCTTGAGGTTTAATAACATGAGTTCTTGGAGAGTTTCTTGAAGTTTCATTTTTAAATCGTTAATGATGAGTTTGATGAATTCTTGAAATGAATGTGAGGACTCTCGGGAAAGGCTGGGGCGGTGCACCCCAAATGCGCCTAAAGGTCTGGGTGGCATGACATTAGTGCACCAAAAATGAGTCTCTGAAGTTTAGGGGCTAGCGCCCTGCGCCAGTAGTGCACCATGGTCACCTGCCCCCACCCTATTTCAGTCATTTGTTCTGTTTGAGTCCTTTTAAAGTATACCTTCACTACCTAATGAGTCTAACTACTCTAAACTATATTTAGACATCAAGAGATCCTTCATAATATGAATAATAACCCTTTAGTTCATAATTCAAATTTAAGGTAGAGTTAAGAGTAAAGTCTTGAGAGTTCTTTTGAGTCATTTTGAGAAGCCTTTTACTATCTTTTGAAATTTGATTTAAGACTTGAGTAGTTGAGTTTGAGGATGAGGAGAGTTGAGTTTCATTTTTCTAAATGAATATATGGGAACTAAGTATTCCTAAGAGTAAATGTTTTTACATTTAAAATGAGAGGAAACATCGTTTTCCAAATGAGTTCATGAAGAGTTTTTGAGTATAATTTCTTTTAATTGAACCTTTTGAGTCATAATCTCAAAGCTTAAGGATGAAGAAATGTTTTTAAACATAAGAGATAAGTTCTATTTTTGGAGTAGTATTGAACACTGATATGGGGACGAGTTCATACAACTCAAAGGCCTCATAAACCATGTAGGCAATGTGGGTAGAAAGGGTCATACTTTTTAGATGATTCCTTATTGCTTTTTAAATATAGATTAGTGGATCCACTTAATTGAGGATCTATTATACTCTGGTATGGTAAGGACAGTTCTGGAAGTGTGGGCGAGAGGTTGTATCATCACTTAGCTCATAGTGATGGTTGTCGGTTAGAGAATCTCCCAAATTGAGTTATTTTGTATCTTTACATATAAACTAGGTATTTATTGTATTTTTAAATACATTGAGTTTTTATCTACTATTTTAAATGCTTTATATAAACTGCATCTTTATTGTTGTTTTTATTCTGTATTGAGTTGATTATCCATGAGTTGAGGTTGAGTTGAGTAAAGTTGAGGTTAGTATGTTTCCTTCTTTCAAACTTCAGGTTTTTATATTTTGTCAGTGTTCCCCTTACATGCTCGTATATTCAATGTACTCATGCCATTTGTCTTGCATCATTTCATGATGTAGATATAAGAGATCAAGGTCATCACTAGGCACTTCGTTGATACAATAGTAGTTCGAGTTAGCTTTGATGAGCCTCCTTGCTTCTAGAGGATTTCATTTACTTTCAGTTTTGAAGAGTCTTTTTCAAATTCTCTTGTTGATGTTTTAAAGAATGTTAGTTGAACACTTATGTTCATTTGAGTATTTTGAGTTAGCTACTTTATTTATGAGTTCCGTTATTTATGTGATTCTATTTCACTTAAGTAAGTCTTTTGCTGAGAGTTGAGCCAGGCCAAAGGTTCACTTGGGGAAAATAATGGTTCTCCAGTGCCAGCTACGTCCAGTGTGCAGGCTCAGGGCATGACAAACATGGTATCAGAGCGCACAGTTTAAGAGTCCTAAGGTGTCTATGAAGCCGTTTTTGTAGATTCCTAGTTATCGGTGTGAAGTGTGCCATATATATTATTAAGAGGCTCTGAGATTTAGGAACTGTCTCACTTCTTTTGTAATCTTTTTGTGCAATAAAGTTCAACTCTATTAATGTTTCTTTCTAATTCGTGCTTGCGCGTATCTTTCAGATCATGCCTCTAGGAAAAGCTGTCTGAGGTTGTCCTGCTAGGAGGAATATTGATTCTCCAGATCAAGGGGTCCCTAATGAACTAGAAGTACAACCCCAAGGATAGGTCACTAATGCTATGTTCTAGGATGCTAAGATGTTGAGTCAAGTTGAGACCAACCAAGCTACGCAACAGAGAGGGAATAGACAAGATGTGGTTAAGACATACAGTATCCGTGAGTTCTTAAGGATGAATCCTCCAAACTTCACCGATTCAAGTATCATTGAGGATTCGAAAAACTTTGTGGAAGAGTTGCAGATGGTGCTTGAGGTTATGCATTATGCTGATGTTGAGAAAGTGGACCTAGTTGCATACCAATAGAAGGGTGTTGCTAGAATCTAGTTTGACTAATGGAAGAAGAGTAGAGCCGAAGGAGAACCAATTGTGAGCCGGGTTGTGTTTGAAGGTGCCTTCATGGGGTGTTTCTTTCCCCGTGAACTAAGAGAGGCAAAGGTAAGAAAATTCCTCAGTCTTAAGCAGGAATCCATGAGTGTGCATGAGTATAGCCTAATGCTTCGGAGATGGTTCTTTGATATGAGGAACAAGATGCTTGTTTGTATCTGGTTTTTCTCGCTTGTCAAGTAAGGAGGGAAAGGCACTTATGTTGAATAGAGATATGGAATTAGCCAAGATTATGATCCATGTGCAACTGGTTGAGGAATATAAGTTGAGGCATAGAGAAGAGTTTCGAAACAAAAAGGCTAAGACAACAGGAAATGAGTTTGGGTAGCAGAGAAGTAATGCAAACCGGTCATATTTCTAGCAAAGGCCAAATAGACCTGCTCCATTCTCTGCTAGTGCACCTGCACTAAGGAACAAAGGTTAGTTTAAGAATCAAAGTTCTCAAAACTTCGGAGCTAAACCTATACATTCTCAAGGTAGAGTGGCAGGAGGAGGTAATGGGACTCCTGCATGTGCTAAGTATGGTAGGAACCACCCAGGAGCTTGTCTTGATGGCGTCAGTGGTTGCTTCAAGTGTGGTCAGAATGGTCACTTCATGAGAGAGTTCCCAAAGAACAGGCATGGAGTTGGTAATGGGGGAAATAGCCCAATCTTCTTTAGCAGCTCCGCTAGACAGAGCTGCACCTAGAGGAGCTACTTTAGGAGTATACGAAGGAGCAAACAGTCTGTATGCTACACTAGACGCCAAGACCAAGAGAATTCTCCAGATGTTGTCACTAGTATGATAAAATTATTTACTTTTGATGTATATGCATTGCTAGATCCAGGCTCAAGTCTCTTTTTTATGACTCCTTATATTGTTATGAATTTTGATATCTTTCCTGAGCAACTTCTTGAGCCCTTTAGTGTTTCTACACCTGTTGGTGAGTCTATTCTAGTTGAGAGAGTTTATCATGGTTGTATAATTTTTGTCAATCACAAGGACACCATGGCTGACTTAGTCGAGTTAGATATGCTAGATTTTGATGCTATTCTAGGTATAGACTGGCTTCATCCCTGTTATGCCTTAGTTAATTATAGAAGGCAATTATTTAAGTTGAGTTTCCTAATGAGTCAGTTATAGATTTGAGGAGTAGTTCAGCAGGGCCTAAGGGTCATTTTATTTTGTACCTTAAGGCGAGAAAGTTAGTTCCAAGGGGTGCATCTATCACTTAGTCCGAGTTAATGACTCTAGTGTTGAGATACCACCTATTTAGTCAGTTCCAATTGTGAGTGATTTTCTAGAGGTCTTTCCAGATGATCTTCTTTCCTGAGAGAGAAATAGACTTGGGTATAGATTGACTTTCTGATACTTATCCTATCTCTATTTCACCTTATCTAATGCCTCCAGTTGAGTTCAAAGAGTTAGAAGAAAAAATTGAAAGACCTTCTTGAGAAAGATTTCATTCGACCAAGTCTCTTACCTTGGGGCACTCCGGTCTTTTTGTGAGGAAGAAATATGGTTCTCTTAGAATGTGGATAGATTACTTTCAATTGAACAAGGTTACTATCAAGAATCAATATCCCTTTTGAGAATCGATGTTCTTTTCAATCAACTTCATGGCGCCACCTACTTTTCTAAGATAGAACTCACATCTTGCTATCAAAAATTTAGAGTAAGGTAGAATGATATTCCAAAGACTGCATTCAGGACCCATTATGGTCATTACGAGTTTCTAGTCATATCTTTTGGTTTGACTAATGCTCCTGACATGTTCATGGATCTTATGAACAGAGTGTTCAAGTCGTATCTTGATATGTTTGTTATTGTATTCATTGATGACATTCTAATTTATTTAAAAAATAAGGAGGATCATGCTAGTCATCTCAAAGTAGTTCTTCAAACTCTCAGAGATAGAGAGTTGAATGTCGCATTTTCCAAGTGTGAGTTTTGGCTTTAGCCAGTGGCGTTCTTAGGCCACATTGTTTCTGGTGATGGAATTTGAGTTGACACTCAGAAAATTAAGGCGGTGCAGAACACGCCTAGGCCCACATCTCCTACTCATATTAAGACTTTATTGGGATTGGCTGGTTATTATAGAAGGTTCATCGAGGGGTTCTCATCTACTTCATCCCCTTTGACAAAGTTGACTTAGAAGATATCAATGTTTTAATGGTCTGAAGCTCGTGATAAAAGCTTTTAGGAATTGAAAACACTGTTGGCTACTACCCTAATGTTGACCTTACTGGAGGTACACAAGGCTTTGTTGTGTATTTTTATGTGTTTAGAGTTGGATTGGGCTGTGTATTAATGCAGAATGGCAAGGTTATAGCTTATACCTCTATAAAACTTAAGATTCACGAGAGAAATTACCTAACCCATGATATAGAGTTGGTTGTTGTAGTGTTTGCTTTGAAAAATATGGTGTCACTATCTCCATGTTGTTCATGTTGATGAATTCATCGATCACAAAAGTCTTTAGTATGTATTCAGTCAGAAAGGGATTATTCTCGAACAAAGGAGGTAGTTAGAGTTTATCAAGGATTATGACATGAGTATTCTCTATCACCTAGGTAAGGCTAATATTGTTGCTAATGCTTTGAGCAGGTTGTCTATGGATAGTACTTCCCATGTTGAGGAAGGCAAGAGAGAATTAGCCAGAGATATGCACAAACTTGCACGAGTAGGAGTCTGGTTAATAGATTTCAATGAAGGAGGAGTACTAATGATGAATGGGGCTGAATCATCGTTAGTGTATGAAGTGAAAGAGAAACAAGACCAAGACCCTATTTTGTTTGAATTGAAGGCAAATGTTCATAAGCAAAAAGTGATGGCTTTTGAACAAGGGGGAGATGGTGTATTTAGGAATCAAGGTAGATTGTGTGTACCAAAGGTGGATGAACATCAAGAGAGGATTAATGGAGAAATATTATAGCTCTAGATACTCTATCCATCCCAATTCCACAAAGATGTATCGTGACTTGAGAGAAGTTTACTGGTGGAGTAGTATGAAGAAGTTGTTGTTAAGTGCCCAAATTTTCAACAAGTCAAGGTAGTGCACCAAAGGTCTGGTGGTATGGTTTAGAATATAAAGATTCTAGAATGGAAGTGGGAGATGATCAATATGGATTTTATTATTGGTTTACCGTTGTCTCGTATATATCATGATTTGATTTGAGTGATTGTAGGTCGGATGACTAAATCATCCCATTTCTTACCAGTAAATACTACCATTTCAACAGAAGATTATGCCAAGTTATGTATTAAAGAGGTAGTCAGAATTCGTGGAGTTCTAGTGTTCATCATTTTAGATATAAGTGAGCAATTCACCACACAATTCTGGAAGTCTTTCTAGAAATGTTTGGGTTCAAAGGTAAACTTGAGTACTGCTTTCCATCCCCAGACTGATGGTTAAGCAAAGAGTACAATTTTGACTTTGGAGGATATTTTGAGGGCGTGTGTGATTGATTTCAAGGATAATTGGGATGATCACTTACGTCTCATTTAGTTTGCTTACAACAACATTTATCACTCTAGCATCGAGATGGCTCCTTATGAGGCTCTTTATGGGAAAAGATGTAGATCTCCTATTGGATGGTTTGAGGTTGGTGAAGTTGGGTTGATAAGACCAAACTTAGTTCATCAAGTTATGGATAAAGTGAAGATCATCCAAGAAAGGTTGAAAATAGTGCAAAGTCATCAAAAATCATATACTGATGTTAGGAAAAGAGATTTAGATTTTTAGGTGGACGATTGGGTTTATTTAAAGGTTTCACCTATGAAGGGTGTTATAACGTTGGGAAAGAAGGGGAACTCAGTCCCCACTATATTTGTCCTTATAGGATATCCAAAAGGATTGGCCCTGTAGCCTATGAGTTTGAGCTACCACCAGAGTTAGCAATAGTCCGTCCGGTATTCAACATCTCGATGTTGAAGAAGTGTATGGGTGATCCTTCACATATTTTACCTACTTAAAATATTAGTATTAAGGACAACCTATCGTATGAAGAGATTGATGTCAAGATATTTGATCATCAGGTTCACAAGTTGAGAACCAAGGAGGTTGCATCAGTCAAGGTTTTATGGAGGAACTAGTTTATTGAGGAAGCTACGTGAGAGGAAGGGGAGGACATGAAGAAGAGATACCAACATCTCTTTGCTTCCGTAGAAGCTTCAAACCAAGGTACTAATTCTTTTCTTGATACTTTTCAAGTTGAAATGTTGTGTTAAATTGCATGTATGGTGTTTCAGATGGGTGTTAGATGTTGCCATCCTTTGTTTACTTAGAGTATTCTTATTCAGTGACGAATGTTTCCAAGGGAGATATATTGTAACATCCCACCTTAGAAAGAGCTAAATTTAGAAAGAACTAATTTGGAAAGAGCTATTTGAGATTTGTTAACATTATTCTTAACTTGTGAGATTTTGGTCAACTTCAAATGACTATAACATTTAGTACATGATGAGCTAGGTGGCCCATAAGATATTAAATAAAAGGTCTTTGAATCCTCTTTCCAACACCAATGATTTTACAAAATTTTGAGTTCAAAAGAGGGAGATATGATCGTTTGAAGTCAGCCTGTCTAGTTAAGGAAATTTACCCGAATTAATAAGGGATATTTTGGTCGTTTCCTTACTCCATCAGCTTAAAAAGTTTCTAGTAATATTTTTAGTGTCAAATCTGATTTGAGTCAATTTTCACAATCCCAAATACGCATAGGGATTTAAGAAGAGTTCAAGAGGAAAGTTCAAGGCGTTCGTCAAGGTTCTTGAGATTTGTCAAGAAATATCACCAAATTAAGGTATGTAAGCTCTCATAGAGTTGGGTTCATTAACCCACACGCCAATCATGTGATTTTAAATCTATAATTTCGTTCTTGAGGTTCAATGACTTGAGTTCTTGGAGAGTTTCTTGAAGTTTCGTTCTTAAATAGTTAATGATGAGTTTGATGAGTTCTTGAGATGAATGTTAGAAGTTTGAGGGTTGTTTTGAGTACATTTTTGTGTACTGGTGTTAGATATTTGAAACAAAGTGAGTTGTGAAGAAACCATTTGATTCTAGGTGAATTAAGGCCAAAATTTGAAGAAGAAAATTCATTAGGAAATTGTGGAGAAAGGCAAGGGCGGCATGCTCCATATGCGCTAGAAGGTCTAGGTCAGTACACCAGCAGTGTGCCACAAATGAGTCTCTGAAGTTTAGGGGCTGGCGCCCCACACCAGCAGTGCGCTAGGGTCGCCTGCCCAATCCTTTTTCTATCGTTTGCTCCGCCTGAGTCCTCTTAATGTGTACCTTCACTCCCTACTGATTCTAACAACTCTAAAATACATTTAAACATCGAGATATTGTTCATAAGATGAATCATAACCCTTGAATTCATAATTCAAAATTAAGGTAGAGTTAAGAGTAAAGTCTTGAGAGTTCTTTCGGGTCATTTTGAGAAGTCTTTTACAATCTTTTGAAACTTGTTTTAAGACATGAGTACTTGAGTTTAAGGATGAGGAGAGTCGAGTTTCATTTTTCAAAATGAATTTATGGGAACTAAGTATTCCCAAGAATAAATGTTTTTACATTTAAAATGAGAGGAAACATCGATATCCAAATGAGTTCATGAAGAGTTTTTGAGTAAAATCTCTTTTAAGAAAACCTTTTGAGTAATAATCTCATAGCTTGAAGATGACTAAATGTTTTGAAATATATGAGTTGAGATATATTTTGGGAGTAGTGTTGAGCACTGATATGGGGATGAGTTCATACAACTCAAAGTCTTCATAAACCATGTAGCCAATGTTGGTAGAAAGGGTCATACTTTTTAGATAATTCCTTATTGTTTTTTAAGCATAGTTTAGTGCATACAGTTAGTTGAGGATGTATTATACTCTGGCAAGGTATAAGACAGTTCTGGTAGCGTGGGTAAGACGATGTATCATCACATAGCTCATACTGATGGTTGTCGGTTAGAGAATCTCCCAAATTGAGTTATTTTGTATCTTTACAACTTAGTATTTATTGTATTTTTAAATACTGTTTTAAATGCTATATATAAATTGCATCTTTATTTTTGTTTTTATATTGTATTCAGTTAGTATCCATGTGTTGAGGTTGAATTGAGTAGAGTTGAGGTGAGTATGTTTCCTTCTTTCCAAGTTCAGGTTTTTATGTTTTGTCAGTGTTCCCCCTACATGCTCATACATTCAATGTACTGATGTCATTTGGCATGCATTGTTTCATGATGCAGATACAAAAGATCAAGGTCATCAATAGGTGTTTCATTGATACCATAGCAGTTCGAGTTAGCTTTGGTGAACCTACTTGCTAATGAATGATTTCAGTTACTTCCATTTTTTTAGGACATCGTGGGTCTTGTCCTGACTTCCATCTCTGTCATTTAGAGGCTTCATAGATAGATAGATAGTTATAGTTTAAAAGTCTTTTTCTTATTCCTTTGTTGATGTTTGAAAGATTATGAGTTAAACACTTATGTTCATTTGAGTATTTTGAGTTAACTACTTTATTTATGAGTTGAGTTATTTATGTGATTTTATTTCACTTGAGTAACTCTTTTGCAGAGAGTCGATCCAGACCAAGGATTTGCTTAGGATCAGTAATGGTTCTCGAGTGTTGGCCATGTCCAGGGTGTAGGCTCGGGGCGTGACACCCTCCTAAATATGATTTTGTTACAACAAATTCAACCATAATATAGGTGTCATTTAAGCCATTTTCTGTAAAATATGATGAAATCAAATTAATACAATACTACATAAACAAAATATTATTTAAAAATTATATGGTTAGTGGTGATTGTGATGGCTAGTGATGATTGTTATGAATGCCAGTTCAGGATGGTATGTTGAATAATGATAGTATTGTCGATAATAGATATATTTGTAATGGTTGTAGTAGAAGCTAATGAAAGCATTTTGGTGGGGGTTTATAGTTGGATGATACTTGTAAGAAATGGTTGAGGTGAATGACGATGGTGGTTTACAATACATAGTGGTACCTTATGATGGTGATTGTCGATATTGCTTGATAAGTTTTGTTGTATTGATAGTTGATGTCAATAATCATTGTAAATATATTGATAGTGTTAGGGGTTCATGATGGTAGTTGTGAGTGGTTGATGGTGGTATTTAATAATGGTGTACTACATTGATGGTAATTGATAATGATGAGGTAGGGCGATAAAGAATAATGGATGAAACTGGTGATCTTTTATTATTTTTAGAACCTTTCATGATTTTGTTCCATATGTTATTTAACTCCTCCACTACCATAGTTTAACATGAATGTATTAATTCAGTTATATATAAAACAATCTATCTGAAATGATTTTCTCTTATTTTATCCCTTTAATTAATTTGTATTATTTTGACTAGTCAGATGGATCTAAGCTTTTCATGATTTTTCCTCTCTTTATCTAATAATCTATTTTTTTTTCAAGGGTGCAAGGTCTAGTAAATCTAGGTTAGAATAGAGGAGATTAATCATCTTAGGTTTGCCCAAATGAAGTGAGAAATGTGTTATCGCTTTTAACAGTTTTCTTAGAAAGTGAAGTTATGATCGAGGATGAAACTTTTTATCTCATATGTAGTTATTTAGTCAATCTTAAGAGATGCCTAACTATAACAATCATTGATCTTGTTACAAAATAAATAAGATTGATGGACAAATATGTTCTTTTTTTTTTTTTTTGTCATTCTAGTGCTATGATTAAGTTTTGAAATGTTACTTGACACAAACATCTAAATTACTAGAAATCAAGCAATTTTGAATACCTAGTGTAATGCCACAAAATGAGGTCTAGGAAGAGAAAACAGATCTAACCATTTAAATTAACCATAAACATATGTTAGTTATAGGCCTGACCTAGCAATCGAGTTAGAAGTAGAAGTTAGTTATTTTTTTTTTTCCGGTAAAATACAAGAATCTGAAATGGAGAAAATGAAACATAATAAACAACAAAAACATATACTCTTATTTTGAAGCAATAACCTTTATCTTACTATGTTGGCAAGACCATGATCCTTTAGAATATAAAATATTGATGCTCCAATATCTTGATGTACAAAATGTTGATGCTCCATTTCCATCTAGATAATTACCGTTTGTTAATGAATTTTGGATAATTTTAAATTCCATAAGTACAACTTATTTTTGGTTGCAGAATGAGATGATACAAAAAAAAATATGCATTTCTGCATACTTATACATTTAAGTAGAGAAGACAAAACTGGATCATCAAGAATACTTCTCTTCCAGCTGGTTCAATAATCGATTATGCAACTTCTCTCTTGAATAATATACATGTTTTCCTGCCTACAAAATTGGTTACGTAAGCTTTCTTCACTGAAACTGTGACAAAATAAATATTTAATATTTGTTAGAAAAAGGGTCTACCATCATTTGGATACAAACAAAAAGTTTCAATCTATGGTATAGGTTTACAATTTCGTTGTACATGGGGAAGTTCGTGAAACAAAGAAGAAATTAAGAAAAAATAAAGAAACAATACAGGTTAGCTCGAGAAAATAATATTAGAATAGGTAATTACATTGATTCTATGCATGCATGGTCATTAAAAGGGTTTGATTTTCAAGTGACATTGAAATGTAAACAACATATTCACGGTAACAAGTTGATCAAACATTATGTAGTTGGAACATGTACTGAATCTTTCAAGGGGGTTTACATAAAAAATAAGGGAGAAGTTAACTACCTATCTGAACATGACATCCCTTCTAATATTGGTAAGCAAAGTTAACGAAGTCACAATAAAACATAAAGTTCCTCATTATATTGGTGTTGTTATTATTGTCATTTTCACGTTCATTGCACTTTTCCTATTTGATTAATATAATTTTTAAAAAATTGTTGGCAGAAAAAAAGAAAAAAAAGAGAAAACGAAGATTTTTATGGACATCAATAGGTGAACATGGGAAATAATGCAACACGTGTGAACTTAGGATATTCTTCATTAAGTACTCTTGTACAATCCTTTTTCTACATTTGGGACTTTGAGCTTATAGATCTACACGAGGGGTCAACAAAGGTGTTCCCAATTTCAGATATTGATGAATTTCAAGGGTAGATCCATCTATTGACTTAATGAGTTCACTCCGTGAAGCCTCAGTAAAGCGCCTTCGTGAGGAAGATATGGAGAAAAATAAATCAAAGAAGAGAAAGTGCGTGAAGAGAGACCAAGAGAAGGAAGATATAATGGAAGCTTAGAGGAGGTCCAAGGTTGATGAGGAGCTGAGGTTAGATGAGATTAGAGCTCGTGCAGGTGGATCTTTTTACGGCTTAGTGCCAACAGAGATAGACCTTATTAGTAGAGCTCATGTTGTGATGGAGTCTTAGACTCTTACTACTATATAACCAGTTGTTGAGGGGACTCCCGAGCTCTCATTGAGTGTGCCAGCCACTACTGGAAGCACTACTGGAGATATAGGAGTCCATGCATCATATCCAGACTCTGAAGCATAGGGTTTCACCCATAGACACTACTCCTAGTACTATATGTGTTGTGGAGTCATTTCTATAAAAGAACAAAAAATAGTTGCTGCAGTAAAGAGTAAAAATATATGTTATAGTTTGTATGACATGAATGTATCTATTATTATAATGATGGTTGAGGATCTCTCTATGACATTAGATGATATAAGATTTTGTTATAGATCTTAATCATTTGTAGATGTTCATACCCATCCAAATATTGTTTCCTTAAAAATGTACTTCATGGTCAAGAAACCTACACATATACCGGTTCAGATTTAATTGATTAATACTAAATCTTAATTTTGGGAAAACAAAAGAGATCTAAATTCAAATATTCACTAGTAGCTATCAGTCCACATGCCTCAAAGTAAGTTGAGGGTGAGGGTTCTCCTATCTAGGTGTTATATTAGGTTCCCACACAACCCAGTGGGTTGGATTTTGAGAAAATGTGCTCCTTCTTTATATTATACTTGCCCTATTCATTCAATTACATATTAAATATTAAATTATCAATACAATATGCCAAAGGAATTAATGATACTTTCAACCTTTGTGTTACGTGAAGTGAATAACATTAAATGTCATAATTTTTAGCTATTTATTCAATTGAATTTGTGCAATTCCTGAAATTATTAAATTAGTCAAGTAAATTTGTCGTACAATGAGTCAATCTTTTCAATCGGTTAGTTTTTAAAATTAAATTGTATAGTCAAACTTCATTGAATTCAAAAACAAATATTAAATGAAAAGTAAATGTTTTAAACGATTTGGAAGAAATAAATAATAATTAAGGGTTAAATAATATTTAAATCAACACCTAACTTACATGCTTTCAACTTATATATATATATATATATATATATATATATATATATAGAGAGAGAGAGAGAGAGAGAGAGAGAGATGGAGAGAGAGAGATCGATTTATAAAAGAGTTCTCTTTTTAGAATTGTTGAAGAAACAACTGATTGGGGGCGATCTCACTGACCCCTTGCTTCACCACACCCAATCTAGAGGCTAAGGAGAGAAGAATAAAGTGAATGTGGATACCGCTCATCAAGAATTTGGTTAAGTTTCCAAGATTGTATGTCTTGCTAGTTGCATCTTAATCTCTTTCGTTTTTATCAAGTCTAAATTATATTCCCCTAAAGTAGATATAACCTATATAGATCGTTTTCTTCTAATGCGCTATTTATTTAGGAAATTCTACATTCACTGTTATTGAATTAGTACAAGAGAAAGAACTTTTTCAAGTATTAACACACATAAATATGGTTTTCTACATCGAAATAATGTTGAGCAGGTAGCAACTACTTTTAACAATTTCATTAGATCGATAAGTTTTAAAATTAATTTCCCCCAAAATATTAATTTGTTTAGAAAGAAATTTAAATTTTAGATGCATTTTTTATAGCTAGTCCAATAAATCCTAAGAGATGCATGATCACAACGATCGAAACAAGTCCTTTTTTTTAATGGATCCATGTTTTTTTGAATATTTTCCCCTCTTTCTGTCTAACCATTTGTTTTTATTTATTTTTACTTTAAGAATGCAAATTCTAATAAATAAGTTTGATCAACTTAGGTTTGACCATTAAAAGAGAAATAATTGTTGCTATGTGTGGAAATTAATATATTTTGTGATTGATCTTGTGGGTGAATTTAGTGAATTATTTAACATCTATGACCCCAACAATAAATTATCTTGTTATGGAATGCATACAGTTAATGGACAAACACTTTTACTTTGACTATTTTTTTTTTTGTATTCTTGCACTTTGATTAAGTTCTTTAGATTTTCACACGTAAATATAAGTTATTCTTAAGCTAACAATTTTCATCTTTGTTTGAAAACCTTCTCTATTATCTTAAAAAATACATTTTGGTCTTACAAAAGATCTAACTATTTATTTCTTATTTTTCAACTAGAATATGGATATCTAGCATAACATTTATGGTGATGAAGATACAAAATTAATGGATGTCCCCATATCTTTTATCACACCTCAAAAATCAAATATTTATGATTTCAAGGTATGTTTTTGAGAACTTCTTTTAATTTTAAGGTGTTAAGTTTTATTTCTTATAAATCATGTACATTTTTTTTTGATGGATACTTGAATTACTTTTTAATTCAATGAAATTATTGTTGTGACTTGTGGTTTTCAAGTGGAATTGCTCATTGTGATATGTGATTGTGCACGATTATTTGTGATTCTTGGTAGGCTCGGATACCACACTAGTACACGAAATATGAATAGCTCAGCTACCAAGCCGGTATATTAACTAAGGATGGCTCACATATCACATCGGTAAACTAACAATATGCTTTGGGTTCTTTGAGAAGACCTACTATGTACTTATGGTTCCATGACTGGACCTAGTGTATTCTTTTATGATATAATTTGTTACTTGTTGGACCCGGGCTACTAGGTCTTGCTTGTATGTGACCATATGGTATATGGATAATGTTACAGTAAGTCAGGGTAAGGACTGGAAGTCTAGGCTATGTGTCACTTCTAAGTGGAGGTAAATTAAATTTTCATTTTCATCTAAATTCTTGGTTTTCTTCTTCATAATTATCTTAACTACATGATTAAGTTTATGGAGACTCAATCCTTTAGTTGTATAGTATTAATCATATTGAACTTCGCTTTGTAATAGGTTGTAGGTTTAGTTTCTAAGGATAAGTTAGTTTAAGACACGAGTTTTATAAACTATTCGAAAAGGGCTAGAGAGTTGCCATGAAAAATTGAGAAGTACCAGTAAGCATGTGGAAAGGGCTAGTGATGGTCTAGTATTCGTGGATATTAATGACAAAGAAGGTTTAGGCTATAATTTGACTTTATTGTGACATAACATGTAGCCTTGGGAGGCCTAAGGGTGATTTAATTGAGGTGCTTAGTCATATTATTTATCAGGAAGAGTATGAGTATGTGAGTAGAGATTTGGGGTGGTGGTTTAAGTCACATACTAAATGACTTTATAATTATCTACATTTTATTATGTGGTTGTCTCGGGCTGAACGATGATGTCTATCAATACGTGTTGTTTTTACTGAGACTACTCTTGCTATGCCAATTGGCATAGTCTAGTTGCAGGAATTCAATGAATTTTCATAGTTAAAGTTGATGATAATCTCTGACAGATTTTACTCATCATTTCTTATGGTGGGAGTTATGTCTTATTTCTTTTATATATTGTACTCTTAGAAGCTCCTGCATGTGTTTAGACAAGGCCTGGGAGGGGGGGGGGGGATGTTTGTTGGTCACTTTTAAGTACCTTGCATGTTTAAAAATAATTAAAGGTGTATTCATATTTTTAATATGTTGTTAGATGATGTTGCACTTATTTTTCACATGGCGCAAACTAAGTTGAGGGTGAGGGTTATCCTATCTATGTGTTATATTAGGTGCTCGCACAACCTAGCGGATTGGGTCATGAGAAAATGTGATCCTTCTTTATATTATTCTTGGGATGGATTCTTCTACTCACTCTTCGTTCCGTTACATATGAAATTTTAAATTATCAATAAAATCAGCCAAAGGAATTAATGATACTTTTAAACTTTGTGATACATAAAGTGAATAACAGTAAATGTGATAATGTTTAGCTCTTTATTCAAATGAATTTGCGCAATTCCTTAAATTATTAAATTAGTCAAGTAAATTTGGCGTTCAATGAGTCAACTTATTCAATCGTTAAGTTTTTATAATTAAATTGCATAGTCAAACATCATTGAATTAAAAAACAATTATTAAATGAAAAGTAAATGTTTTAAGTGTTTTGGAAGAAATAACTAAAAATTAAGGTCTAAAATAATATTTTAAATCAACATTTAACTTACGTGTGTTCCACTTTTATATATATATAGGGAGAGAGAGAACCAGAGAGAGACAAAGATAGAGATAGAGAGAGAAAGAGAGATAGATTTATAAAAGAGAACTCCACATTTTAGAATTGTTGAAGAAACAACTGATTGGGGACGATCGCACTAATTCTTTGCTTCACCACACCTAATCTATAGGCTAAAGAGAGAAGAATAAGGCAAATGTGTAGCACTCATCAAGAGCTTGGTTAAGTGTCCTAGTTTGTATGTCTTTCTAGTTTCATATGAATGCTCTATAGTGATCTTAATCTCTTGAACTTTCAAGTCTAAATTATGTTACCCTATAGTAGATGTGACCTATAAAGATATTTTTTTATAATGTGCTATTTTTTTGGGAAAATCTACATTCGATTTCATTAAATTAGTGCAAGAGAAAGAACTTTTTCAAGTATTAACACCTATAAATATTGTTTTCTACATCGAAATCATCTTGAATAGGTAGCAACTACTTTTAACAATTTCATTAGATCTATAAGTTTTTAAAATTAATTTCCCCCAAAATATTAATTTGTTTAGAAAGAAATTCAAAATTCAGATGGAATTTTTTATTGCTAGTCCAATAAATCTAAAGAGATGCATGATCACAACGATCAAAACAAGTCATTTTATTTTATTTTTGATGGATCTATGCTTTTTATATTTTTTCTTTCCTCTCTCTTTGTCTAACCATTTGTTTTTACTTATTTTTACTCTAAGGATGCAAATGCTAATAAAGGAGATTGATCATCTTAAGTTTTACCATTAAAAGAGAATTAATTGTTGCTATAGCTGGAAATTTAATATATATTTGATAGATGTAGTTGTTGTGGATGCATTTAGTGAATCATTTGACATCCATGACAACCACAATAAATGATCTTGATACTGAATGCATACATTTAATGGACAAACATCTTTTACTTTGACTGTTTTTTCGTATTCTTACACTTTGATTAATTTCTTAAGATGTTACTTCACACGTAAATATATGTTATTATCAAGCTAACAATTTTTATCTTTTTTTGAAAACCTTCTCTATTATTTCACAAAATATTTTGATCTTACAAAAGATCTCACTAAGTATATCTTATTTTTCTACTAGAATATGGATAACTAGCATAACGTTTATGGTGATGAAGATGCATATATAATGACAATTCTCATATCTTGTATTGCACCTGAAGCTAATGTTTTAGAGGTAGGCTTTCAAATATTTCCTCCATTGTTTAGCATACGTATTAAGGTTCTTAATGCTGCTCCTTTAAAGATATGTAGAGAAAATTTTTATGCATTTTGGAATAGCTTTTTTAATGCTAGTTTTCTTATGGAACAAAAATAAATTTATCTAAAAATTCTAAGGCTTCATTTATATTTTTAAGACTATAAGACATCTAAATGTGAATGCATATCTAAATAAAAACATATGCATTAAGAATATTCTAAGAATTGACATCTCAATATGATGTATTTAGATCTGAATACTTCATTATATGACAACTAATTACTGAGCTCATAAGCATCGATAGGCTTAGTAGTATAAAACCACAAAGACTACATCTTAGTGAACCTCTAGAACTAATCATGCTCATCTCCAATCATCACTGGCCTAAAAATATCCCTATCTTATAAACCTTAAGATGTGGACGAATATTATTCAATGTTATAGAAATAACAAAAGAGGAAACAATTTTTCAATTATTAACACACAAAAATATTTTGTTCCATAACCACTGATCCAATTAAACACGGATGAGCACCTTAGATTAATAGATATTAAATTATCATAATCATCTTAGTGAACCTCTAGAACAGATAATGCTCATCTTCTTGTTATACTCTCAGGAAGAGAAAATAAGAAGTACTTAAAAGAAGAAGACAATGGCAGGAAAAACTATTTCATTAATTTAGAATCTTTAAGCGTATATATTGGCAAATACTTAACTTAATACTTTCACTAAAATAGGACACATAATTGTCCACAATAAGCATAATTAAACTAATACAAAAAATTGAAACATGTGACTCCTAAAAGAAACATAGCATGATACTCCTAAAGCGGAAAATATACAGAGTTACTCAACTTAAAAAAAAAAAAACTTACAATCTTCCAAAAGACAAGTTCAACTAGAAAACTGAAAGAAATTCCTATAGCTCCCCTTTAAATTGATGTTTACTAACAATCAATTTACATATTTGATAGTGCATATACCTAGAAGTCTCTGAAGTTTAATTAATGACACTGTCTTCAGAGACTTGGTGAACATATCGGCAACTTGGTCTTCGCTCCTATAGTTGATCAAATCAATTGCTCCATTAGTGCTCTGATCTCCTAAAAATAGAACTTCATAGCAATGTGCTTGCTTCTTCCATGTAGCACTGGATTCTTGCATAATCGAATTGCTGAACCATTTTCACAAAAAATCTTGGTAGATTCTGGTAGCTTAAATTTTTCCTACTGAAGTCTCCTAAACCAAATAGCTTGGTAGGCACAAGCAACCGCAACAAAAATCTCGGCTTCCGTAGTAGACTAAGTAATAATTGGTTGAATCTCAGCTGAGCTTGAAATAGCATTGGACCTGAACATAAAAGCCTAACCAAAAGTGCTTTATCTGTCATCATAGTCACCAACATAGTCACTATCTGTATAGCTAAGAAGATTGGACTTTTCATTCGTCTTATATAATAGCACAAAGTCTCTCGTTCCTTGAATGTAACAAAGAATTCTCTTGGCCACAAAAAAATGCATTTCTGTGAGATTGTACATGTACCTAGTAATTAAACTCACAGAGTACATTATGTTAGGCCTTGTAGCAATGAGATACATCAAACTTCCTACAATTTGTTTGTAAAATATGCTATCAACCTTCTTTCCAGTAGGATTTTTATGTAGCATCATACCAAGTTCAGCAGGAGTGTTAACACGATTGCAATCCATCATCTGAAATCTATCTAGAATTTTCCCGACATATTTTTCTGAGAAATAAATATCCCTTTATTAGATTGCACTACCTCTATGCCAAGAAAGTAATGCATCAAACAGAGGTCGGACATTTCAAACTCATCTATCATCAACTTCTTAAATTCTTAAAACATGACGCCTTAATTTCAAGTAAAAATAAGATCATCAACATAAAAGTGAATGATGAACATCTTTCGTTGATCCCCAATCTTAACAAACAATTCATGCTCATAAGGAAATTTTAAAAAACCAATTTTTTAAAAATACCACTTAATGTGACTATACCAAGCCCGAGGAGCTTGTTTTAGACCATATAGGGCCTTTTTCAATCTACAAACCTTATGCTCATTTCCAATTTTAAGATAACCAGGGGGTTGTTTTACAAATACATGCTCCTCTAAGTTTTCATGTAAAAATGCCGACTTGACGTCTAGCTAAAAAATAGGCAAAGACTTTTGACCTGCCAATGCGATAACCAATCTGATTGTAGCATGTCTAGCAACAGGAGAAAATACCTATGTATAATCTATCTCGTGTTGTTGCTAGTATCCCTTTGCCACTAAATGTTCCTTCTACTTATCAACTTTACCATTTTCCTTCAACTTTGTTTTGAACACCCATTTCATTCCAATGGTTTTACGTCCATTTGGAAGATTAGACAACTTCCAAGTATAATTTTGTTCAATGGAATCCATTTCATCATCCACTGTTTTTCTCAATTTTCCTTCCCTTACGGCACTCTCAAAAGATGTGGGGTCACCATCTGAAAACAATGCAAAGTGAGTAATTGGACATTCAATTCCACTTACCTTGGAGTCTTTCATCCAAGCTGGTCTTCTTCTAACATGCCCGAGATTTTGTGTTGCTTAAAACCAATGGGGGAGTTGTAGGGGCTGAAACTAATGATTTTTTCAGCAGACAGGGTGCTGAAAATTTCTCTTGTTCAACATCACTGACAAGAGGATTTGGGTAGGCTGCTACCTATTCAAATCCCAAGTGCTTTCCTTGTCAAAAGTAGCATCCTTGTTGATAACAATCTTTTTGGTCAATGGATTAAACAACTTATATGCTTTGGAAGACTCACACAAAAAAAAACACATTTCCAGCCTTGTCATCAAGTTTATTTGTCCTTTCATCCGGGACACGAGCATATGCAATGCATCCAAGGATTCTAAAATGATCTACGGTTGTTTTTCTCGAATTCCATGCCTCCTCTTCCTCTTCCACGCCCTCTACCTCTACCACTTCCTCTATAGTTGCTAAAATAAGTATTAGAAGAAGCCTTGAACACTTGCTCTTGCACTCCAGAACTTTTGTTCATCTTTTGTTCATGAACTAGTAAAGCACTTTGCAACTCATCAAAAGATAGTTCATCTATATCTTTTGAGTCTTCAATTGTGCAGAAAACATAATTATATTTTGATGTTAGAAAGCGCAAAATCTTTCCCACAACGCCAATATCGTCTATATTCTCACCATGGAAACACATCTTGTTGGTTATTTCTATTGTTCTAGCACAATAGTTGGTGACAAATTCTCCTTCCTTCATCTCTAGAGTTTCAAAATCCTTTCTCAAATCTTGAAGATGTGCACACTTAACTCTAGTAGAGCCTTCATACTTCTTCTTCATGATATCTCAATTATCGTTGGAAGTTTCTTTGCAAATAATAGTTTCTCATATGGAGCCATCAATTGCCAGAAAGAGATAGTTTTTTCCCTTCGGGTCTTTTAGCTCTCTAGATTCCAGTTCTTCTTTTTGACCATCTGTGAAAGTTTTGTCCGTTGGCTTCTAAATTCAAGATTCATTCACCTGTCAGTAATCTTTGGACCACATGAAACTTTAGATTAACATGCTCCAATGATCATAGTGACAATCAAATTGTGGATTGACTGCTTGCACAAAATTTTCTAGTAGGCATTGGATAATGTGAAAAAGAAATGTGCCTGCCTCACTTGTTTTCAATCTCACATAACCTGGCTCTTGATATAACTGTTATTATTTGAAGCAAAGAAATTTAAAAGTACGTAAAAGAAGAAAACACAAGCTGGAAAAACTATTTGATTCATTCAAAATCTTCAAGCTTATATATTGGCAAATACAGAATAGAATACTTCCACTAAAATAGGACACATGTCAGTCCACAATAAGCATAATTAAACTACTCCTAAAAAATACAACACATGTCTTTAAAGGAACATAACATGTTACTCCTAAAACAAAAAATATGCAGACTGGCTCGGCTTTTAAAAAAACTCACTATCTTACTAAAGACTTTGTCAACTTGCAAACTAAAAAATTCCTATGCTCCGCTCATTACCGGCCTAAAGAAAAGCCCTGTCTCACAACCTCATCCATCCATGGGACCACATCAACAAAACGCTAGACCCACAGATAATGTCTTGTTAGAATTTTTTGTACTGCTCTAGTCCCTACCAAAACAACTCAGCAAAGTCAATATCTAAGTGATTACATACGATGAAGTTGGTGAAAGTGCAAAATTCTCTTCAACTATTGTCATTGCTTTCTCTATTGCTATATTAAGAATATCAAGTGGTGCATGACTCGGATATATGTCTAATCTAGTACGTAGTTGGGGCCTTGTCCCTTGATGATGATGCTTCCCTCTTTCTACTCGAATGACCTCCTTTGGTTTATCCACTACTGCGAGTTAGAAAAGCAAACGCCATCTCAGTTGCCTCATCTTTAGCTTCTCCTGAACGTGTCCTCACTATCTATGAGAGAAAAGAGTGAAAAAGCCATATATCAATTTGAATCGATACGAATTGGAATCAAGTAATAACATAAGGAAAATACATAATCGAGTTTTTCTAGTTTCCTATAGCCTATTGAAAAGAAGTACAAATACCTTCATACCATTATACAAGACTGTACATGATGTATCCTTGAACGGTGAGATCGAAGAACCTTAGAGATTCAAACCCCACTATATTCTACCCTTTCTCAATGTCTCATTCATTACATAAGGATTATTTCACAATACAATAGTTTTCCCATGATCACTAAAGCCAAATTCACTCCATTAACCCCTTAAAGAAGTTTATATGCAAAAATAATTAATTCATACGGGACTCTAGGTTACCTTTTTGCATCATGAACAAGAATTGACTCATGATTGTCATCCTAAGAAATGCTAATTAATTCACAACTTAGAATTAAAAAAAAAAAACAACTAATTGCTTAAAGAAATAGTTTTTTCCCTCATTATTCATGAATCTATAGTTTAAACCAAAATCCACCATTAAGGTCATCCCCTTCGATTCTAGCATGTTAGAGAATCATTAGATGAAACGGTTCATGGAGAAGACTTGCCTCGAAGAAAGAAAAACATAGGTAGCCCTTCAAATATCATTTCTTTGGGTTCTAGGTCATTTTCTTTAAATTATGAGGAGAAACTTGAAATAAACTGACTTAAACAAGCATTTTTTGCCTCTATGCTACAACCGATCCATTCATACTATAGTTTGAGATCCATTCCTTCTATGGTGGTCTCACTATAGCGGAACCCCTACTCCTACAGTGGAGACCCCTTTAACCAATAACTTAGAGAAAAATAAAGTAAGCCTCATTCAAAAAAAAAAAAAAAATTCCATTACAAGAAATGACTACATAAATGTTACAACCTGATTCCCCAAGTCATAATGGCACTTACCATTACCCACAAGTATGTAAGTTAACCCGTACCCAGAAAGCAAGTAATAGGTATAAGGGAAGAACCATATAGAAAATAATACTAATAATAAAGAAGGACAAAAACATAAAGTAACTAAAACTATAAATAATGGAAACCCTCCCAAAACTTGGAGGTCATGAATATAAAGCTATCTAGTAAGAACAAATCCAAGTCCCAAAAGTGGACCATTAAAAGCCATCTCAAACGCAAAAGACAAGCTAAGATATGCACTGAAGGAGATAGGCTAGTCCAGGATGCCAGGTGCTCACCTTCGTCTCTGATATCCATAAGTAGGAAAAGATGGCACAATCATTCACCATTGGTAGCTGGTACTAAGAACCACATCACAAAAAAAATGTAGAGTGCAACATGACTACCAAAATAAGGTACTCAGTAGGAATCATAGGCCGACTTAAAAAAAGGTAAAGGTAATAAGTAAAGATAGAATCTAGACACAAACAATGGTCAAAGCGGGAAAAAAAGAAGGCACATGAGCATACCACAAGTAAATCTATGTACAACTAAATTAAACCTAATGTACCCCCATAAGCCTAGAAGGTACATTCGTGCGTAAGTTTAAATAATAAATACCTAAACAGACCTCCATAAGCCCGAAGGGTACCAAGAATGGCTAAGTCTATAACAAATAAGAGTAACCCAGATCCACATCCAAGATCCACTCAACTCCTAGACCAGCTAGAAAGAGTGACAATTGATACAACCATTTAACTCACAACTTAGCTAGCAAGAGTGACAACAAATCGAGGTCATCCGGCCAAACAATCCACTCCTAGAGGTGCATCACCCAGCTAACAAGAGTGACCCGGGTGTGTGTTGACTCTGTATAGGATTCGATATACCAAGGCTGCCCACCCAGCTAGTAAAGTACTAGGGCATACTATCCAGTTGGCAAGATTGACCGGGGGTGTTTTGTAACACCCTAGAAATATTTTTGAAATAAAACTCGAACTGTTCCTCGTAGTGAGTGATCTTTTACCAAGGAATTAAAAATTTCTTAAGTGTTAAGGTCACTAGATGTAGGAACTTGAGTTCCAAAAAGAACTAAATTGGAAATAGCAAAATCTGAAATTTTGCAAGTTGAGCTAAGAATGAGTTTTGGGTCGACTTCAAATGACCATAACGCCTGGCTTAGATTGATTTAGGTGTGACACCAGATACCATAGGAAATATATTTGAATTATTTTTCCAATGCCACCAAGTTTTCTTAGTTTAAAGTTCGTATGAGGGACATATGTCTATTAGAAGTTGGGTTGTGTAGATGAGAAAAGTCAAAATCAGATTTTAGAGGGGTATTTTGGTCTTTTCCTTACCCAATCAGATTGAATTTGTTTTTAGTAATGTTTTAGGGGTCTAGTCTGATTAGGTTCAGTTTTATAATCCTAATAAATGCCTAGGGTTTTAGTTGAGTATTCAAATAGAGAAAAGAAAAGAAAAAAGGAGAAAAGAGGAGAGGATCAAAGCATTCATCGAGAGTCTTGCATTTTGTTGTAGATTTTCACCATGGTTATAATCCCTAAGAGGTATGCAAACTTACATAGTGTTGGGTTCTTTATAGGTGTTCTTGAAGTTCATTCTAAATCTTGTTTTGTTGGGTTTTTGATGATTTCTTGAGATGAAAGTGATTTTTCAGAGTGGATTAGTGTGTACTTAGGTAGTTTAATTGAATCTAAGGAAAACTTGAGAAAAGAAATCGATTAAAAGCTATTTAGGATCAAAAAACGAGAGGTGAAATTCATTGAACTTGGCCTAGGGAGAGGCTGGGGCGGCACACCCCATATGCACCCTAGGGGGCTAGGGCGGCGCCCCTATAGTGCAACCATGTGCATCCTCTGAAGTTAGGGGCTAGCGCCCCATGCCCGGAACGTGCCAGGGTAACTTACCCCCACTCCTTTTCCATTTGTTGCCTTGTTTGAGTCCCTTTTAAGTGTACTTTCACTCCCTTTGATTCTAATCACTCTAGACTACTTCTAAACACCTAGAAATCATTCATAACATGATCATAACCTTGAATTCATAATTCAAATTCAAGGTAAATTTAAGAGTTATGTTTTTGAGAATTCTTTCGAACATTCTAAGAAAGTCCCTTTGAGTCCTTTCAAGAAGTCTTCTACATTTTCTAATAACTTGTTTCGAGACTCAAGTAAGTGAGCATGAGAGTGAAGAGAATGTATTCATGATTCTACACTATCATCTATATCATTCATATCATGAACCATAACCCTTGAATTCATAATTCACATTTAAGAGATAGTTAAGACTAGAATTCAGGAAAGCCATTGAGTTCGATTGTGAACCCTTTGAGATCAACTATTGATTTGAACTAAGTTTTGATGAAGTAAGTGAGAGAATGAGAAAAGTCGTATACATGAGTTCCATGTAGTTATGTAGACCTTTGAGTCGAGTCGTTCATGCCCATAATTCTGTATGAACTCCATAAATTGAGCATAATTGAGAGGAGTAGTATTTTCAAGTTCTAAGTCTTGAGTGTTGAGTTCCTAATCCCCTTTGACATTATATATCTAATCATGGGACTATTACATATTACCCATGAAATCCTTTATTTGAATTGTTCATGCCCATAATTCCGAATGAACCCTATAAGTCGAAAAATCTTGAGATGAGAAGTATGTTTGAGTCCTTGATTGAGTAGTTCATGCTCATAATTCTGCATGAACCCTCTGAGTTAAGAATTCTTGAAATGAGTAGTATCGTTGGAGTTCTTGAGTTTCAAATATTGAGCTCTATCTATGGTTATTGAAAACCTTTTATCGAGTCGTTTACTACTATAATTTGACATGAACCATATTTTAAGAAGTCTTTTACAAATGCTTTAACCTTGTTTTAAGACTTGAGCATTGAGTTGAGTAAGAGTAAAAGTGAAGTTCAGTTTCTTCAAAAGATTATATGGGAACTAAGTATTCACAAAGAGAAAAATTTTTCACACTTAAACGAGAAAATGAAACCTTGATTTCCAAAGAGCCTTTGAGCTAGTTTTTAGAAATGAGTAAATGCTTTCACAATTAAGCAAGAGAGGAAACTTTGATTTCCAATATAGCCTTTAAGCTAAATATTGAGCAATTATCTCAAATCACAGAAAAAAGTATGTCTTTAAACACAAGAGTTAGTATCACATTTTGTGAGTAGCATTGTGCACTGATATGGGGGAGAGTTTAGACAACACACAACCCCCGCAAACCATGTAGCCACCATGTGTAGAAAAGGGTCATACCTTTTAGATGATTCCTTAGTTCTTTTTAGCATAGACTAGTGGATCCATTTAATAGTCAGGTTCTATACCCTCAGCAAGGTATAGGACGGCCTTGGCAGTGTGACACAAAATGTTGTATCATCATAATAGATCTTGTGTGATGGTGGTCGGTTAGAGAAACTCCCATAGAGATATTTGTATTTTTATATACACAAAGTTTACTTGTGTTTTCTGATACAAACAAAGTTTATATTGTATCCTTTCATAAAATCTGAGTACATTGTATTCTTAAATATATTGAGTTGTTTTATACTGTTTTAAAAGCTTTCCATATATTGCATCTCTTATTTTTTCTTTATATAGAGTTGACTATCTAGAGTTTGAGTACCAAGAGTTGAGTGTCTCATTATTGAGTTGAGTCGTATTTCACTTAGTTGAATATCTTATCTTTGAGTTGAGTATCTTATTCCTGAGTTGAGTTAGTTGAGTGAGTTGAGAAGAGGTAAGTATGTTTCCTTTTTATCAAGTTAAAGCTTATGTTGTGCTTTAGAATTTCCCTTACATGCTCGTACATTACATGTACAGAGCCATTTGGATGTTAGCTATGGTGAGCCTCCTTGCTCGTACATTACATGTACAGGTATTCGGGATCATCAACAGGAGCTTTGTTGATACCACATGGAGTTTGAGTTAGCTATGGTGAGCCTCCTTGCTTCCGGAGGATCTCATTTACTTGTCACTTGATAAGATGTCATGGTCTTGTCCCGACTTCCATCTTTGTCTGTTAGAGACTTCGTAGATAGACAGTAGTGTTTTCATTTATTTTATTAAATGTTTTGTAGACTTCAGTTTCCTATTTTATGGCGAGTTGAATTATGTATTTTTATTTAGAGTTTTTCATTTTAGTTAAAGATTTGTAATTGAGTTTCATGAACTTTATTCAGGTTTAAGCTTTTGTATGCTTGAGTTAGTCTTGTGCTTGTAGTCAGCCATAATGAGGGTTTTCTTGGGGACCAGCAATAGTTCTCGAGTGCTGGCCACATCCAGGGTGTAGGCTCGGGTTGTGACAAACTTGGTATTAGAGCACAAAGTTCAACTGTCCTAGGGTATCTATGAAGTCATGTCAAGTAGGATCTTATTTGTGGTTGTGAGGGCCCACTTCTATAAATAAGTGACTATAGGCATTTAAGAAATGTTTCCCTTCTTTCGTACTCTTAATCGTGCAATAGAGCTATGTCATAGAGATTTTATTCCTACTCGTGCTTTTCTCAGATATATTCATTCGACTACCCATCATACTAGAGGTTGTTGGACAGAAAACTCAGTCCTTAGTCGAGGAGTTATTTTAAGCAAAATCTTGAGAAAGTCATGAGACTCCAAAGCGGCTTGAGAGAAGCCCATGAGTGAGTTAAGTATTGAGTTTCAGATTATGCCTTCATATGAATCGTGTGTTCGAGCTAAAAGCGAGTTGTACTCTCTTGTCTAGGTCCTGTTTTAGCTGAGATCCTTTTTAAGAAGTATGTTTAGAGCTTGGGTAAGATTTTCACTAGAAAAGGTAGCATGAGTTACAAGATCATGAGCAGTAGTAGTGAAAGAGCCCAAAATTGGAGAAGAGTTTGTAGAGGTTTAGTTATCTAACGGAGATGGCGTTTTGGAAAGCTATGTTACTATAGTCATGCACCTAGTAACTTACTAATGAAGAGTTTTCCCTTATGGGTAGAGTAAGAGTTTCTAGTCAAGACGAGATAGAGTATATATTTGTTAACTAGAATAAAGTTGGTGTCGATGTGCCATCATAATAGAGGAGACTAAATTCATGTGTTGAATAAGAGAGTAGAGTATTTATGAAGTGATATATCTAAGCTAGGCTTATGATTTGTTTGAGAGGGTCATTATGTTCAGAGGGTTATAGAAATGATCAAGTAATGAGGTATGGTATAGTAAGCGAGCAATCATATTGATATTCAGGTTAGGTAATAAACATTAAGCTTGAACTTGAGATGAGTGTCAAGAAAAAAAAGGTAACATGAGGGTGATGATGTCAGTTTTAAGATTTGAACTAGTAGACTTGACATAGAGTAGGTGAGAAATTGAGGTGATAAGTTGCAATAAATGTGAGTAGTACAAGTGAGAGACCCTAACCTTTAGATAAGGGCAGTGAAGTGAGGTTAAGTCACAAAAGTAACAAGAGCATTAAGAGGTGTACCGAGAGGGTATGTATATGAAGATGTTAAGAGAAACATCTTAGAAAGAGGTCTTAGTACTTGCTTATTGAGAGTTCGATAGTCATTAGGTAAACTTCTCCCAAGTGTTAGAGAAAAAGAGGATGTAGACCAGTTAGAGAAATGAAATAGGTCCATAGCTTTCAAGTGTCAACTTTAGACCTAAAGGGGAGATGATGAGTTGAGAAATCTAGTCAAGTGTTTGAGATTAAGATAGTAATGTGTTCCAAAGAGTATGGGAGATATCCTTTCGAAGGTCCTTTTAGTAATTGAGTGATGTTCAAAAGAGGAGTTTGATGTTCTTATTGTGATAGTGCTGGTGTGATAATTCCATCTAAAGTTATAATGAGAAGGAAAAAGAGGATGAGGTTTTACTCTGAGAAATAGTTAAATGAGAGCCCTTAGTTGGTTCCGAAGGAGTTGGTTAGTAGGAGTCCATGGAGTTGTTAGAGTACTAAGCTTGAATGTGGTGTTGTTAAACATTAAGTGGTCTTGATATGAGCCCAATGTGGAGGTAAAGAGTAATAGTCTTGGGATGAGATTCCCTATAGAGAGGTATAGAACCCAAACTTAAGGATTTGAGTTAAGCTTGAATATATTAAGAGTAGACCATTATACTAATACCTTAGTAAGAGTAACCCCGTTCTATACCGAGTCCAGTCGTCATTCGAGGATGAATGATCCCAAGGGGGAGATATTGTAACACTCCAGAAAAATTTTTGAACTAAGACTCAAACTATTCCTTGTAGTGAGTGATCTTTTACCAAGGAATTAATAATTTCTTAAGTGTTAAGGTCACTAGATGTAGCACCTGAGTTCCACAAGAACTAAATTGGAAATAGCAAAATCTGAAATTTTGCAAGTTAAGCTAAGTATGAGTTTTGGGTTGACTTCAAATGACCGTAAATACTATCTCAGAATGATTTAGGTGTGCTACCATATACCGTAAGAAATATCTTTGAATTATCTTTCCAACACGACCGTAAATACTATCTCAGAATGATTTAGATATGTCTATTAGAAATTGCATTGTCTAGATAAGGAAAGTCAAAATCGGATTTTAGAGGGGCATTTTGGTCTTTTCCTTATCCAATCAGATTTAATTCATTTTTAGTAATGTTTTATGGGTCTAATCTGATTAGATTCAGTTTTATAATCCTAATATATGCTTAGGGTTTTAGTTGAGAGTTCAAGAAGAGAAAAGAGGAGAAAAGAGGAGAGGACCAAAGCGTTCATCGAGAGTCTTGCGTTTTGTTGCTGATTTTCATCATGGGTTTAATATCTAAGAGGTATGTAGGCTTCCATAGTGTTGGGTTAGTTCACCCACATGCCAAACATGTTATTTTCAGTGTAATTTCACTCTCAAAAGATAAAGGGTTTAAGTTCTTAAGGTTTATTCTAAATCTTGTTTGTTGGGTTTTTGATGATTTCTTGAGATGAAAGTGATTGTTTTGAGTGGATTAGTGTGTAATTAGGTTGGTAATTGAATCTAAGGGAAAACTTGAGAAAAGAAATTAATTAAAAGAGATTTAGGATCAAAAAACGAGAGGCAAAATTCGTCGAACTTAGCCTGGGGAGAGACTGGGGCGGCGCGCCCCAGATGTGCCCAAGGGGCAGGGGCAGCGTCCCTACAGTGCGCCCATATGAAGCCTCTAAAGTTAGGGGTTGGAGCCCCGCACCCGAAATGCGACAGGGTCGCCTGCCCCCACTTATTTTCCATCGGTTGTCCTGTTTGAGTCCCTTTTAAGTATACCTTCACTCCCTTTGATTCTTATCACTCTAATCTACTTCTAAACACCTATAAATCATTCATAACATGATCACAACCTTGAATTCATAATTCAAATTCAAGTTAGAGTTAAGAGTTAAGTTTTTGAGAATGCTTTCGAACATTCTAAGAAAGTCTAGTTAAGTCCTTTTGAGGAGTCTTCTACAATTTCTAATAACTTGTTTCAAGAGCTAGTATCATATTTTAGGAGTAGTATTGAGCACATATATGGGGAAAAGGTTGGACAATTCACAGTCCCCATAGACCATGTAGCCACTATTGGTAGAAAAGGGTCATACATTTTAGATAATTCCTTAGTGATTTTTAGCATAGACTAGTGGATCCACTAAGTAGTCAGGTTCTATACCCTCGGCAAGGTATAGGACGGCCCTGGCAGCGCGAGGCAAAACACTGTGTAATCACAATAACTCTTAAGTGATGGTTATCGATTAGAGAAACTCCCACATAGATATTTGTATTTTTATATACATAGAGTCTACTTATATTTTCGAATACAAACATAGTTTATATTGTATCCTTGTATACAAATTGAGTATATTGTATTCTTAAATACATTGAGTTGCTTTCTACTGTTTTAAGAGCTTTCCATATATTGCATCTTTTATTTGTGCTCTATATTGAATTTAGTATCTAGGATTTTGAGTACCAAGAGTCGAATGTCTCATTATTGAGTTGAGCCTTATTGCACTAAGTTGAATATCTTATCTTTGAGTTGAGTATCTTATTCTTTAGTTGAATTAGCTGCATGAGTTGAGAGAGGTAAGTATGTTTCCTTTTTATCAAGTTCAAGCTTATGTTGTGCTTTAGAAGTCCCCTTGCATGCTCGTACATTCCATGTACAGAGACATTTGTCCTGCAACCTTTAATGATGCAAATTTAGGTATTCAAGATAATCAACAAGATCTTTATTAATACCACATGGAGTTCGAGTTAGCTATGGTGAGCCTCCTTGCTTTCGGAGGATTACATTTACTTGTTAGTTGAAAGGATGTCGTGGGTCTTGTCCCGACTTACATCTTTGTCAGTTAGAGGCTTCATAGATAGACAATAGAGTTTCAAAAGTCTGTTCATTTATTTTGTTAAATGTTTTGAAGACTTAAGTTGCCTATTTTATGGCGAGTTGAATTATGTATTTTTATTCTGAGTTTTTCAATTGAGTTAAAGATTTGTAATTGAGTTTCATGAATTTTATTCAGTTTTAAGCTTTTTTATGCTTGAGTTAGTCTTTTGCTTATAGTCATCCAGAATGAGGGTTCACTTAGGGACCAACAATGGTTCTCGAGTGCCAACCACGTCTAGGGTAGAGGTTCGTGTCGTGATACATTTCAACTCCAAAGAGGATCTCAAGTTGTCATGACCTAGACCGCCGGGATTGGTACCCACACTAACCCTCCGGTGGGAGAATCATTACTATAACCCAACTAAGGAACTTAACGATAAACTAAGAATTTAAAGATACGAATAAGTTTTAAAGACTAATTAAAATACGGAGTTCCCATAAAATCCAAAAGCTTAAATAAAAAACTAAACAAAAGTGTTGGGGAAGTCAACCCCTAGAACCCAAAAGTCATTGTACTAAAACTCTATAATTCAACATATCTAAGAAAAGAGGGTGCAACCCCGAAACTAAACATAAGAAAATATCTAAAACAGTAGTCTGAGTCTGAAGCGAATGGACTAAGCAAAAATGAAGGACCCATGGAAGCCTAAAAGAACTGGCTCACCCTTGAATCTGGTCTCGATCTGTTATCCCCTAGTTGAGGTCTATCAGGAACCACCTGAAGATGCCCTATATTCCACAAAGAACGAGCAAGTACAATATCAGTACACAACCATAGTAATTCGGTAGGATCGCACGGCTACTCTAGTAGGCAGAATATACATAAGCAATTACAACACAGTAAACACACATATACAGAATACATAGTTCAATTATCATTTCAGGAGCAACATACACATTCCCAATACCAATGACAGATAGACATAAACATAATAATCACAAGTAGTTCTCTTTTGGAACCCATACCCAAACTGTTCGTGTGTCAAAATGTGACACCTGATCCAATGCATGTGTCGAAACGTGACACACGGTCTAATATATTTGTTGAAATGTGACACCAGATTCAATGCATGTGTCGGAATGTGACACCTAATCTAATCAGCACAACCACACCATAATGAATTGAATATATAGTCACATGGTCAAGTAGTAGATTCATCACATGTAGGTGTTCACACATAATCATTTCATTAAGTTTGATTCACATTTCACTATTCACATGCAAACATGCATAAAATGAAGCAATCAACCGGCATATATTAGAAAAAAAGTAAATTGAACCATCACCTACCTCGAAACAAAGCTTAAATACACCTAAGACACTTGAGCCTTCCCTTTCCAGATTCTTTCCACTTGTTCTTGGTCTAAACACAAGTAATTAATGCAAGGAACAATAAACAAGGCCTAATTTACCCGAATTAATTATAATCAAACTATTAATCCAAGGCCAAACCCAAGATCCTAATATTCAACTAGGGCTTTTCCCACTATCAATATCAGGCTAAAACCCTCCCCCAATGATCATTACCCATGATTCTAAGTTCTAGGAATCAAAATACGGATTGGGGGAGCAATTAACATCCCTTTAGCACTAGAAATTGTGGAAAACTATCAAGAATTGCCATGGGTAGTCTCCTTGCTCTCAAGAATGAAGTTTTGTAGAAAATAATGAAATTGTGGTTTTTCCTTGACTTAAGTCGCGACTGTCCCACCATAGCGTGACCCAACCCACTATAGCGGCCTCGCCCTAGCAGGAATAATCCCGCCCTGGCGGCTTGCACGGAGATAGAAGCTCAGAATTTGAGGTTCAAGCTCCCATTTCGCAACACACCTTCAACCCTTGATGTTCAAAAACTACCCTTTCACACCAAGATCAGTTTTGAGAGTTCTACTCGCCTGAATTTGATTTCGTAAAGTCATATAGGCTCCTTAACGTCTTGGCTATGCACTCATGTGATCAAATGTATAATTAAATCCCCCATTCACTACCATATTTTCCTAAACCTCACCTGACCTAGATTTTGCGCTAATATGGCTTAGGCTAGAAATTTTCAAGTCACTACCCAGAAGTTTTCTGGCCCAAATTCTTTTCCCCTTGACTTTTCAATAACAACAGAAACAGGTCATCACAAAAGTAGGCTCCAAGACACCATAGATCAATGTCCACTCCCATAGGTATCAAGAGAAATCTCTTAGCCAAGCACACTCAATGTCGAAGCATGACGATATAACAGACCTCCAATAATACCTTGGAGTAGTAGAAATAAGGAAAGAGAGGGTTTAGAAAGTCCACAAGCAATAATACACTGAAGCTAAGGCTACCCATGTATGATAATCTAGACTACAAGGACCTAATCCATTCCAACAATGTTGGAGATATACCAAAGTCACAAGGTAGATAGATCTAAGGAAACTAGTCTATCATAGACGAAGGCCAGCACATGCTCCAAGAACAAGCAAAACTCAAGTAATTTGAAATAGCATGCATGTCACACAACCAAACTTGCTAGCATGGTGCTACCCTCCATATAGTAGTAATCGATACAAAATCATGGTTTCTAAGAGGAAACGTAGAAGTAACTAGGTACCCGCCCCAAATTCACATTGATCGTCATGAATTTTACGCATTCATGCTCAATCAAAGTAGAAAGGAAGTTGTAGCCTACCTGTAGGCCAATTGCATGCGCTCCAAATCACAAAGAGTTTTTTCTTTCTGAATGATCTTTGAAGGGGGTCAGTCTATCAGAAATAGGATCACAATGAAAGTACGATCGTTAAGACACCATAAACACATAAAACAGAAATTGACCAATTTTAGAGTCAAACTGGAATCGTGGAATCCATGCTGAAAATTCTTGAATTGACTCTGTCAAGAGGTCTACAGCTCTACCTCGAACATCTGTTAAAAAATTTAATGCTATTCTAGAATCAGAAACAACCAACACAACAACATGCAATTAAACAACAAATAAAACATCTTAAACCACTAAGGACAACAACTAAAACAAGAACAACTGAAATGAAGGTTGCCCAACACTCTTAAAAAAAACCACAACAAAGCATTAATAATCACAGATACGTAGGACGTCGAATCACCGAATTCCCATAATAAACAATGGAGACAAAACCTTTTGAAGCTCAACCAACTATATATGTATTTATAAAGAAAGACCTCAGGTTTTCATTATGGTCGCAAGAAGGAGGATCGCGATCGTGACTCATTAAGAGGTTGACCATCACGATTGTGGAGACCCTGCCTCACAGTGATGATGGTCAAGGAAGGTCAACCCTTCATAGCGATTGCGGCAATGGGCCACGCAGTCTCAAAGCACTAAACATAGGCCTGTGCAAACAAAACGAAGGCCAAATAATCGCGAATAGAAATTTATCCTGCACCAGCGATGTATGTTAGCTTGTTTTGCCAAGTTCCCAATCTCCGATAGGGTGCTTTGAATTAGTTCGAAACCCCGTGCAAGCAAATAAAATATGCAACCTTACAAAATTTAATAATCTGGACTGAATGAAGTAGTCAAAATTTTTGTATGAGGTCATCTTGAAAGAATATGGCCCACACCAAACTCCATTTTAAGTCCTCAAAGGCGCTCGGAATTAGCATAGAGGCCTCAGGAACTAAACGAAGGGTCATTCTAGACCAAACTCAACATTTTAGAGCTAACTATGCTGACGAAACCCTCATCCGAGCTTGTTTACCCAGAATGTTGACAAAAGTCAACATTAGGCTTCAACTTGAAAGTTAAAACACCTAATCACATGGACTTGCACGGAAAGCTTCGGGAGTGGTGTCATTCATGCTACTAGGCTAAAATGACCTTTTTGAAGCTGATGGAATCGTCAGAATTAGATTATGATGTCATCTTCTTGAAATTTTGGTCAAAATTGACCATTGACGGTTCAAAAGCTTCAAAACACTAAAACTAGCACATAAACTAAATGAACGACCAGATGACCAAATTGTCAGTCCCAACAAGTCATAAATGACTTGGGGTCGCTACATGGAATCTCTAAATGATAAATAGGAGGCATAAACACATAAATGGCCTAGATATTATTATAACAAAATGGATCTCTAATTAGTCTTAGAGTCTCCTCTAGAGGTCAAGATCACTGGTTACCTTCTAACTGATCAAACAACAATATTACATCATGAACCATCTAGATTAAGTTAGAGATATAATTTCTTAAACCCTCCCAATCTTTGAGCTCTAATTAGATCAATTCACTATGGGGACACTAAGTCGGATACTATGGCGATAACCACCCACAACAACTTAATACGTCGTTACAAATATGAATATTTCAAAAATTAATAATTATATAATTTAGAAAAATTGTTAAAATGATGCCTAAACACTCATACTTTAGAACAGTCCTAGTACTCCTTTGAATATTTTTAAAAGTGCTCTTTTCACATTTTCCTGTTTGACACTAGTCAAGATTTGATGATGGAAAAACATATTGATTCAAGAGATTAATGTGTGATGGAGAGGGTTACCATTATTTGTTTAATTCAAAAATTGTAAAATAAGTTATACTTATTGAACCACCTTACTTTTTTTGGCCTTTTGATCAGTGTAGGAGTACAAAAGATCTAACAAAGCATTAATTTGTTATTCAGTTCACTTGATAAATGAGCAAAGATTTTCTTTAAACAAATATTTAGAGGGTTTACAAGACCCCTCTAATGTATGAGTATATTATATACAAATTTACCTACTCAGACCCATTAAATGGTTGCAACATAACAAACTGTAATATTGGTTAAAACATGAATGATTAAAATTCAAACCTAAAAACACACAAATTCAATTGTTGGGATTTGAATAATTAAAAGTAAACCATAATTAATGCAAACTAATTAATGACACCTAAATTCTAATAGTTACTAGAAGATATCAAATATGCACATATTTTTCTCTATTGTGTGATATCTTAGTTAAGTCCGCATTGTTGTATAAACTGTTAAGTCCTTAGAGAAAATTTTCTTCCATATGATATTTAATATCTCTACCAATGATAGTTTCACACTAGTAGACTAATTCATCAATAGAATCAACATGACCAAACTATCTTGAAAAAATGTACATAAGTTTATTTGATAGAGAGGATAATTATATTAATTGTAGCAAGATAGAGTAACTTCACATACAAGTGCCATGAACAACATAGTAGTTTTTCGGTTTGGAAATTTATCACAAATACTAGTCAGATATATCTAAGCTTTTCATGATTTTCCCTCTTTATCTATCAATTTCTTTTGTTTTCTTATTTAAGGATGAAAGTTAGGTTTGTCCAAATTAAGAGAGAACTACTTATTACTATGGTGAGAGTTAATTTAATATGTGATAGAGGTTGCAAAAACTTTTTAAAACATCATTATAAAGAGAAGCTTATAAATTTTATTTTACCCCAAAAAAGTAACTTTCTTAGAAAGAAATTTGAAATTAGGATGAATTTTTTGTCACACTATCAATGAATTTAGTGAAATTTAAGAGATGCATGACCACTTCCACCATTGACTTGTTACATAATGTATAAGATTGATGGAGAAACATCTTCTTCTTTAATGTATTTTGGGTATTGTAGCATCTTGAACAATTTTCATCTTCATATATATATATATATATATATATATATATATATATACATATATAAAAGATTGATGGAGAAACATCTTCTTCTTTAATGTGTTCTAGGTATTGTATCATCTGTAACAATTTTCATCATTATTATTCACTCTTTTTTTTTTAAAAGAAAAATCAAACTAATTTTGTCATATTTTCTACTAGTGATGCTGAGGATGCAATATTAATAGATGTTCCAATATCTTTTAGCACACATGATGAATCAAAAGTCGATGTTTTTGAGGTAAGCTTTAATTATGATTTGCTTAATTTATTCTAGTTTAAGTCATGTAAAATATTTATTTTGATGGATTCTTGAAAAACTTTTGAATATTTATTAGTATGTTATGAAATAAAGAGATAAGATCTTCTCTAAAGTTAAAACATTTTTCATACAAATTAAAAGAAGTTAAATATATACTCCTTCCATTTCAATTTGTGTGATATAGTTTAACTAGACAAAAAGTTAAATTTAATATGAATACATTTTTTTTTTGAGACTGACTAAAAGAAAAGGGGTTTATGTAAGCTGGAACACAAAGATTATATGAGTAATAGTACATTAATAATAGTACTTTTAAAAGTTATCTAGTAAGTCTAATTTCAATTCTTCAATTGAGCCATATTTTTAGTTAAGTCCTAGATTCATGTAAAAATTGAAACCACACATGATTTCGAAAATTTCTTTGATATCAACTAGGTACAACATCGAATGAGGTCATTCTATAGTCATAAAAATAAATATAAAGGTAAAATAATAATCTATATAAACAAATTTTAAGGCCTCTTTTTTTTTTATGATTATATATAAGACGTCAAAATAAGAATGCATGTTTGAATGATAGGATGTGCATGAATCTCTGAATAGACATCTCAACACTAATATGATGTATTAAGATCTAAATACAGAATATTAAGACTACTTATTATTGTACATCTTAATACATAAAAAGGATTTCTATAGAGAAAAAATTAATAAATATAAAATTTATGAAAAATGACAGTTGAACCATGATAAGATTTGTAATAACATATTCATACTTTATGGGGACCTAGTTCCTCTGAATAAAGTGTGAATGAGAGGATTTTTATTTTCATATGTTAGAAACCAACTTGTTTTCCCATAAAATATTTTTATGGAAAAGGTTTTCCTTCATACCAAATACAACCGAGTAAAATTTAGGAATAATGCAAGTATATTCTAATGATTTGACTTGTGACATATAGAATATTAAGTTTATAATATAGTGTTATTTTTTTGGTAATAAACATGTATTTTATATACCAAAAGGATTATGTACAACTCATAAAATAAATCAAAATGAATTTGATTTAGATAGAGTTTCAAGCTCAAAAAACACCCAACCATCAAATTACATACTACTAGAACAATAAACACAAACAACGTTGGGAGTAGAAATTCTTCTTAATAATTTTATAGCAAGTCATGACTTCAAAACACTTCTAGAAAATGACTCGTGGATGATCAAAATAGTGTGTACTGTTGAAGTTCTACTATTTTCTTGGAAGATTGTATTGTTCCTCTCCAACCTTAAAACATTTAAGAAGATACATCTTTCCCATTTTTATTTAATATCATATATTTATCTTTGTAAATAAGGGCATAGCTCTCCTTGAATTACTCTGTCAGGCTAGAGGTGTTTCCCACCCTTTTATTGAGAATTAACATAAGCAACAAAAGAGTGTAAGTGAGTGATAATGATGGAACCCTTTTGTTATTTTTTTACTGCTGATTAACACACGTTTACAAACAAAATAAAAAAGCTTTGATTTTTTTATGCATCTCACCCAATAATTTCAAAAAATTGTTTAAACAAAAATATCTTGGGGAGTCATAGGACCCTCATAAAGTATGAGTTCGTTACAACAAATTCAACCATAATATAGGTGTCATTCAAGCCATTTTCTGTAAAATATAATGAAAATAAATTAGTATAATACTGCATCAATAAAATATTTTGAAAAAATTATATGGTTATTGGTGATTGTGCTGGCTAGTGATGATTATTATGAATGTCAGTTAAGGATGGTATGTTGACTAATGATAGCATTGCGGATAATAGATATATTTGTAATAGTTGTAGTAGAAGCTAATTACAGTAGTTTGGTGGTGGTTTATAGTTGGATGATACTTGTAGGAAATGGTTATAGTGAATGATGATGGTTGTTTACAATACATAGTGGTAACTTATGATGGTGATTCTCGATATTGCTTGATAAGTTTTGTTGTATTGATGGTTGATGTCAATAATAATTGTAAATAGATTGATAGTGGTGGGGGTTGAGGATGGTAGTTGTGAGTGGTTGGTGGTGGTATTTAATAATGGTGGACAATAAAGATGGTAATTGATAATGATGAAGTAGGGCGATAAAGAAGAATCAGTGAAATTTGTGAGCTTTTATTATTTTAGAACCTTTCAATAGACATGTTAATGGTATTAGAATTTATTCAAGCTCAGAAATGATAAGTCTTTTGAGATAATTTTGTTCCATATGATATTTAACTCCTCCACTTACCATAGTTTCACACAAATGGATTGGTTCAGCAATATATAAAACATACTATCTAAAATGATCTTCTCTTATTTTATCCCTCTAAAAAACTAGTATTATTTTGACTAGTCAGATGGATCTAAGCTTTTGATGATTTTTTCCTCTCTTTATCTAATAATCTATTTTTTTTAACTTCAAGGAAGAAAGGTCTAGTAAATCTAGGTCAAAATAGAGGAGATTAATCATCTTAGGTTTGACCAAATGAAGCGAGAAATAACATTGCTATGGTGGGAATAAAGTTACTTTGTGATAAATTTAGAGCGTGTGATCGCTTTTAATAATTTCCTTAGAAAGAGAAGTTCTGATCAAGGATGGAATTTTTCATCTCATATCTAGTTATTTAGTCTATCTTAAGAGATGCCTAACCATAACAATCATTCTGGCAGGAGTTGGCCTCTTGCCCTTGCCTTTCCTAGTAGTTGTGGGTACTTTCAAAGCTTTTCCTTTCGACATAACTACATCCTCCCTTATCGTATTTCCTTTGGACTTCTCTTGAGCTGGCATTATTGTTTCAGCAACTTTAGTTTTAGTCATGTCTGAAAAAATCTTAAAGAAAAGTTAGAGAAATATTTGACAAAAGCACTGATAAGCTTTACCATCTCTTTTGGCGAGTCGCCTATATCATTTGGCGATCTAGGGTTAGTCCTCTGAAAAGCTACAGTGCATAGAGATCAAGTGGAGTTCACAGGGGTAAGACGAGACTTTCTGCGAGTCGTCGGAAGTCTTTGGCGACCTCCAACTTCTCGCTGAAAGTTATAGAATTAACATCACATTTATCATTTAATTAAAAGCGAGATGGGGATTGTAGGCAAACCGTCGAGTGGTTCGATGAGCTTGACCTAGCTTGCCAAATGACCCAACGTGCCTACTTTCAACCCAACTTCTCGAATTCAACCCCACAACCCCCGAAAACAAAATCAAAGCATGCACTAGTTAAATTAAAGCAAGACCCATAACACCCATTACCCTAGGATACTCAGACTTCTCCTGGTTCTGCCAAATTTTGCCAATTGACAACTTTTGCCCTTAAGAATGACGTCACTCACTCTATCATTAGGAAAATTATGTCTTTTGGCACAAATACGGGCTACCCAGACTTCACCCAACTAACCTAAACAACATGCAAGCTCAACCCCACAAAATTTAATTCATTTTAAAGTGCAATAATAAGCAATTTCAACACTCAAAACATTACTGGCTAGATTATCAAATCAAATTAGGCATTTAAACATATAAATCCTATCAGAGAGGCCCAACACACTTCAATCAAGATAATAATGCTGCAAATGAGTATAAAATCTATATAAATAGACTCGGGGTTCGGAAAACCAACCTTAGATGCCGATTAATATACTTTTGAAAAGTTAGGTGGCACTTTAATCCAAATCCGAGCAACAATAAACAACTCAAATACAAAAGAAAAGGCAAGAACTATGGAAAATACTAAACGGGTGTGAGTTTGTGAAGGTCTAAAGAGAGGGAAAGTGTAGAGTTTAAAAGTTTAAACCTTTTGGCCTTGTTTTCTTTTTTCAAAAAAAGAAAACCGTCCAGTTCTCGCCCATTCAGTGACATTAGCTGTGCTCGCCGAACTACTCAGCGACATGCCGAGTGATCACCTACATCACTGAGATTTATAGGACCTCGAGTTAAATTGGGGGTCTAAACGGCGGACTAGATCGCGATCGTTGACCAGGTCAGTGATTCGCCAATAATTTATTCGGTTCACCTAGTTTTATAGACTCCACTTTGAAATTGTCTTCGGTGATTCGCCAATTGGACCTTTAGCTCGTTAATCTGCATTTTTCAAACACTTTTCACACTTTAACCTACACAATCAACACACTATTATTTCTAAAATAAACATAAATCGATAAAACCTTGGGTTACCTTCCATGAAGTGCCTTATTTAAGTCGTGGCACGACACAACTCCTCACTCAAGTTCCATTAGTGAGGTTTGCCTCATTTTCATGAGGTCACCCCTCTTTTGGCTCTGGGTAGAGAGAAGATAACACTTGGTCCATTTGGGACTCGTAGTTACCATTCATAGTCATCTTTCCTGTTTCAATACCCAAACAAGCAAAACAAAACTAAAAATTAAATAAGTTTTACTATAATTAATAAGCACGAAATTCAACTTAACTAAAGATTCTAAAATAACACCACTCCCTGGCAGTGGTGCCATTTTGATGTTTGCATAATCAAGACACAACTTCCAATGCAAGTGTCTATGATCGTACAATAGTAAAGTAACCCAACCAAGGGTTGGGATCATTCCCACATGGAGTGGTTTTGATAATTAGTAGAAAAATAAAATTTAGTTCTAATTAGTCATAGCTAAAGACATTATCGAATGGAAACATGTTAAATCAAAGGGGGTAACACAAGAGTGTCAATTAATGATGGGGGTTTGTCAAAAGTAAACAAAAACAACAAAAATGCAAAGAGAACTAATCAAGGAGATGGGGTTCTTGGGATGTGATAGGAATACGGGAATAACTAAACTATTGGGTACATGCTTTTGATAATAAATCTGTTGAATATATGTGACTAGGCTAGACTATAGTAGGGGTAAATTCTCTCTCGAACAACTTACCCCGAATCAAATGGGTTCCTCTCGGATACCCATTTGCCGCATGAAGAACAGCCTCTGCTTTAGCCCACTCACACTTTCAAGATGAGTGTGTGGGAGAAAGACTAGGGTTCACTCTCTCGATCTGAACCTTATGTCGACCCAATACCACCGGCTATCAATTTAGTAGTCTTAGTTTTACGACCTCTCTCTTGAGCAAGCCGAAAACACAAAGGTGAAATCGTATTTGCAACTACAATTTCATTAAGTTCCACCACAACTACTAAACGAAATCATATCTAAACAACAAATAAATCATCAACAAGCAAGATCCAACAGATAATATAACCCATATTTACAAAATCGCACCCCAAGAATTGGGGTTTTAGCTACACATATAAAAGAGGTAAAAATGTATACCAATCTCAGATTCCATCAATGGGTATGAAAGATTAAGTCTTAAAATAAGTGAAAAGTGAAGAATACACAAGACCCAAGTCCAAAATGTTGGAGTTGAAACCCTTTGAATCTTCAAGTTCTTCAAAACCCTCTCCAAGCTTAGAGAGAATATTCTCAGTCTAATATTAAAACTTAATAATAAAACTTGATAATAATAAATTATACTCTGATGCTAAGCTACAAAACTTCAACAAGTAGTTATAGTTTTCAAAAATATATGTTGCAGCGGATCATTCAGCGCCGTTAGTCGAGATTGCCGATCAACTCAGCGATCCGCCCTTAGGTAGGTTTCATCGCCATCTTGCTCTGTACTTCATCATTGTCATGTTTTGGATCATTGGGAGACATAGTACAGCTTCGCGGAACTGCTCGGCGACACACTGACTGCTCCTTTTAACTGCCGATTTGATCCATTCTTTCAGGGCTTAGCACACTATAACAAAAGGCGAGGTAAGACCTTTTGGTGACTCGTCGAATGGGTTTAGTGATTCTCAGATCTTTATTTATTTGCTCTTTCAGCTACTTTTGTTCCTTTTTGCTAAGTAGTGTCCATGCTTTCCCTCAAACACTGAATACCTAAAACTTAAGGGTTTTCATCAAATATTGAGATAAAATATGCATTTGAGGACACTAATTCTATCAAAATATAGCCCTAAATGGGTCCAATTTGTGTACTCACCAACCCACATCAACCCAAAAATTACAATATTTAATCAAAAGTCTTAGTTCTAAACCTCTTTCTCAAGAAAGCCAAGAACACTAAGATAGAATTGCATTTGCAACTACAATTAATAGATTAATACACAACTATGAATTAACTCCACTTCAATTAAGCATTTAAATTAGTAAAAAACAATACCCATAAGCTAATTAAAAGAAATAATCACATGATGTAACACCCCTAAATGCTAACAAGAGTTGCATGTCGATTTACCATTGCTTAGTTACTATAATATGTTTTACTCTGTTGTTGGGAACTTGAAATGTTGTGATAAGTGCTAGTTTGTTTCGTATAAATTTGATCGTAATTTAAGAGATTTTATCGGGGTATTTTCATACTAATCTAATTAGAAGTATGTTTACTTTTAAGAGAAGGTGAAGGATATATAGATATAGGTGTATATGTATGCATTTTGGGAAGCCCACAACTATAGTTGGGCAGCTTGAGGGATAGTTGTGATTTGGGGATAACTATCACTTTCGGAGCCTATATTTTTACATCTACACGTTGAGATAATTTCAACACTTGAAGTCTAAAAACCTTAGAACCTTTATTAACCTTTTGTTCATCAAAATCACAAGAGAAAAACTTGGTTCTCTTGGTTGAAATTCGATACACCCACTGCTTTTTGGCAAGTGCTGAAATCTGTTTATGAGCTTGGTAGTGTTTGGTAATTTATGTATATCTCGTTCTCTAGAACTCTGTTTTGGGTGAATAAATATGATTTAGAAAGCTACTTCATATACCTACAACTCTTTTGTTTAAGTAAAACTCTAATTTAGCTGTTATGGATTCAAAATATGGGACGCAACACAGGAAAAATTCTGTCTAGATTTCTCTGTTTTTGTAGCTGAGTAGTGTGTATTACATTTAGAATATCTCGTTCTATAGAACTCCATTTTGGGTGAATAAATATGATTTGGAAAGATAATGCATATACCTACAACTCTTATGTTATGTGAAACTCTAATTTAGCTGTTATGGATTCGAAATATGGAACGCAACACAGGACAAGTTTTGTCCAGATTTCGGATTTAGAAATCTTGTATGAGCCACTGTTAGTGCATCGATGATATCTTTTTGTACAAAATGTATTTTTCGGTGATTCATGTTGCGTTGCAATATTAAGAGATGTATCTACAACTTTCATAAAGATTATAAAGTCTAGTGTTCCGTTTCCCTTTTCAAATTTAAGTTGCAACATGGGGTACTAGACTGGCCAGAATCACTGTTTTGGGAACATAGTTGTATCTGTGCAGGATGAGCTTACTTGCGATGATAATCCTATTTTATTTCGATATTATTGATATATTAGGAATTAAAGAAGTTTTTTAATTGCATTTTTAAGGTTGTATATACTTGTGAACAAGTTGAGGACGTTTATACGTTGGTTGGTCTACGGTTTGAACTCGTGAGTTGTGTTGGACTATTGCTACGCTAAAGTATTGAGGTTTGTGTATAAACTTGTACTTGCACTTTGTTAATTGCTGGTATATCTGAAAGTTGATTTTGGTACCTTGTTAACATCTTGCCACCTTGCATTGTCGTGTTGGTATGACGCTTGTGTAACTCGCCCACTTATACGGATTGTTTGATCACTTGGCCCTCTTCTTGGGACCTTGTCCTTCTTGTGGCTATGACTTTGTCACTATTGGCATGCCTCTTGATTTGGATCACTGCCATCTTGACTTTGGATTTTTAGTTCGTCTTAAGAATGGAAGTTGTCCATTTTAAGTACGAACTAGGAAGCCATTTTTAATGTGGTTCTTGGTTATCTTGACTATTAGGTTGTGACCCTTCTTGATACAGGGCGTGGCCCTTCTTGATACTTGTTTGTGCCGGGTATGACAACATAAGGTATATAGTGGGCGATTTTTTTTTATTGAATCTCTTGAAAAATTATGCTATGAGAGTTCTTGACATTTGTATCTTTGAATATCGAACTTGATACTTGTTATATATTGTTACTTGATTTATTTGTTATGTTTCAAGTATGCTGCTCATTTACTTGAAAAAGGTATCTTGGTAAATTTTGAGGACTTCGAACCTATAGTTTTTACACCACTAAGCTATATCCTTAGCGATAGTTGTTTCTATCGTAGGGGCTGATCGAGAGGAGGCATGAAGTAGCCATGGGAGATGGAAATTTTGATAACTTTTAAGAAGATCACATTTGCATATAGGCATCTATATTTTGTATAAATTTTGGTACTTATACATGATTTAGCTCATGTATATTTGCATGAAATTTTGAGGGCTAACCGTATCATGTCCATGGGTTGTAATCTAAGTATGGCTACATGCTTGGTTTATTTGGGGTGTGTAAGCCCAAGTTTTGTAATATGTTACATTTCCTACTTGTTTGGAATGATCGTATGAAGCATGAACCCAATTAGTTTGGGTACTCGAAATTTGATAATATTTTTTATTATCATTATTTACTTGCATGGGGACAATATATCCATAAAAATATCTCATGATTTATTTCCATATGGTAATGGAAAGGGTCGTTGCAAGTTTGGTATTAGAGCCTAGGTTTGTTTTTCTAGGACTTTTGCTGTGAATTACTTGTATACTTGTTCGCTTTTGAAAAAAAAAGTTTTATTTGGATTGTTTGTTCACTTACATGGTTTATAATATTTTATCATATGTAAAGTGCACATACATCATATACATGTCCCTAATGCAATGTGATCTTCCCTTTTTAAGTAATTAAGTTATGGCCACTTCTGCTGACCGACCTGTGGAAGCTTCTTGTGATGGTTTGGGTGCCTCTGTTTCCCAACCTCATGCACTAGAAAAGGTTGGAGAACCTTTCTCAGATCATTTTGTTCACCACACTAGTGGGTCTGAAGTAGGAAACCATCTGGGTGCCAGAGCTGGTTCACATCCTCTCATGAGTCGTGGTACTCAAGCCATGAATCCTCCTTTTCAACAAATGGTTGAATTCTTCCACCACATGGCTAAAGCGATGCATGATCCCAACGTGATTAATTTTGAGAAATGAGGAAAATGAGTGGAGTGGAGTTTGAAGGCACCGTGGATCCCATGGATGCTGAACAATGGTTGGAGCGCATAGAGAGGGTATTTGAGCAGTTAGAATGTTCAGATGTTGCCAAATTTAAGTATGCTATTTCACTCGTACAAACGAATGCTTATGATTAGTGGGTAAGTGTTTCGAATGCTAAGGTAAAACCTCCTGTTTTTACTTGGGATGATTTTCTTAGGGAATTTCATATGAAGTATGTCCCACCTGCTTATTGTGATGCAAAGAGAAAGGAGTTTTTGAATTTAAGGCAACGAGGCATGTCTATTGCTGAGTACCAACAAAAGTTTCTAAGGCTCTTTTGTTATGCTGGAGGTATTATTAAAGAGGAAAAATACAAGTATAGAAAATTTGATGATGGTTTAAATAATTCCACTAGGAAGAATGTGGCAATCCTACAACATGAGAACTTTTGTAAGTTAGTGCCTGCTGCTTTTACTTGTGAACGACTTGATAAAGAAGAAGCTAGTCGAAATGAAAACAAATTCCGAAAGCCTAGATCTAGATCAGATTTTGGAGGTCCATCCAAAAGGGGAAGGTTTGATGATTCTAAAGTTGGTAGTGTTAACAGGCCACCTTATCAAAAGCAAAACAGATCAGAATTTTCTATAGCTAGAACTCCAAATTATGGCCAAGGTAGGTCTTGTGTTCCCACTTGTCCACTATGTGGAAAAAATCATTATGGTACTTGCAAGAGAGCTTCTGGTGCATGTTTCAATTGTGGGAGCTTTGATCATAAAGTGAAGGATTGTCCTATTGCTAATAATTCTCTTTCCTTGAGAACTGAAGGCTTAGTTCATAAGCCTTCTATTAATCCTCCTTGAATTAATGAAGATGGCACAAACAGTAGGTGCAAGTGGAGCGAATAAAGCTAGTGGACCAAGGGCTACTGCACGCACTTATGCTAAGAGGCAGATGGAGGATCAAGATGGAAAAGACGTGGTTGTCGATAAATTTCACTTATTTGGCTTATGTGTGTTTACATTGTCTGATCCCGGTTGTACACATTCCTATCTTTGTTCATCAATTGATCTTCCTAAAAACGTGAAATCTGTGAGACTTAATTTTGATGTGCTGGTTGAAAGTCCTTTGGGTTATCAAGTTTTGTGTAATCGAGTTTATCAAGATTGTCCCTTCATGATTCAAAATCTAGTCTTTCTTGCTGATCTGATTGAAATGCCCTTTAAGGATTTTGATGTTATTATCGGGATGGATTGGCTTTATAAATATCATACAATGGTAGATTGTAGGTCTAAGCATGTGACTTTTAAATATCCTACATTTTCACACATCATTGTACAAGGTGAAAGATCATTAACATCTAGTATTATTTCTGCGGCCTTGGCAAGGAAGTTGATGCATCAAGGTTGTGGGGCATACCTTTCTCACATAGTTGATACACGCTTGGAGAGTCCTAGTATCAAGGATATAACTGTTGTGTGTGATTTCCCAGAAGTCTTTCCAGAAAACCATTTGGGATTGCCCCCATAAAGTGAGGTTGAATTTTCTATTACCCCTATTTAGATTACTCCTTATAGAATGGCTTTGGTAGAATTAAGAGAATTGAAATCTCAATTGCAATAACTTTTTGAGAAAGGTTTTATTCGACCTAGTGTTTCTCCTTGGGGAGCGCCTGCTTTATTTGTAAAGAAGAAAGATGACACTCTCAGGCTTTGTATTGTCTATAGACAATTGAACAGAATCACAATCAAGAATAGATATCCACTACCACGGATCGATGATTTATTTGACCAACTGAAGGGTGCTAAAGTATTCTCGAAGATTGATTTAAGGTCTGGATATCACCAACTACGTGTTAGAGAGACTGATATTCCTAAAACTGCTTTTAGAACTCGGTATGGTCATTATAAATTTTTGGTGATGCCATTCGGGTTGACAAATGCTCCTGCGGTATTCATGGATCTAATGAATCGGGTATTCAAGTCGTATCTTGATCAATTTGTGGTTGTTTTTATAGATGATATTTTAATATTTTCCAGAAGTAGTGAAGATCATGATAAACACCTTCGGATTATTTTGCAAATTTTGAAAGAGAGGGAACTTTATGCAAAACTTTCCAAGTGTGAATTTTGGCTTGATGAAGTGAAGTTTTTGGGACATGTTGTATCGGCCAAAGGCTTGATGGTAGATCCTAGTAAGATACAAGCAGTCGTTGAGTGGAGACCTCCCAAAAGTCAAATTGAAGTAAGAAGTTTCTTGGGCTTAGCAGGATATTACAGAAGATTTGTGAAAGGTTTTTCTATTATTGCCTTTCCATTGACTAAACTATTGCAGATGGAAGTGAAGTTTAATTGGAATGACAAATGCCAAGAAAGCACTCTCAAATCCTTGCTGACTCTAGCACCAATACTTACTTTACCAACTAAAGGGAAGGAGTATGTAGTTTATAGCGATGCTTTTCACAATGGTCTCGGATGCATTTTGATGCAAGAAATGAAGGTTATTTCTTTTCCTTCTTGAAAATTAAAATCGCATGAATTGAATTATCCTACTCATGATCTTGAACTTGCCGTGGTAGTGTTTGCTTTAAAGATATGGCGGCATTATTTGTATGGAGAGAAATGTCATATATTCACTAATCATAAGAGTTTAAAGTACTTGGGTACTCAGAAGGAGCTAAACCTCCGACAGCGTAGATAGCTTGAACTTATTAAGGATTATGATTGCACGATTGTTTATCATCCAGGTAAAGCTAATGTGATTGCAGATGCCTTAAGTAGAAAATCCTTCTCAAGTATTTCTTTGAGTCCTTTGCCCTTGCATCTTGAGTTAAGCTCCAAGAATGTTTGTTTCACACTTGATTCAAAGGGTTCAGTTATTGCTAATTTGCAAGTAAAGCCAATATTACTTGAACAGGTGAAAGAAGCACAAAAGTTGGATGAGAAACTTGTCAAAGTGACCTGAGAAGTTCAAAACTTGGAAAAACTTGATTTTACATTATCAGAGGATGCTGTCTTATTTTATCAAGATAGACTTTGTGTCCCTAATGATGACAATTTGAAGAGAGGGATACTGAATGAAGCACGTACCTCATCATATGCAATGCATCATGGGGGTACAAAGATGTACCAGACCATCAAAGAAAATTATTGGTGGAATGGTATGAAGAAAGACATTGCGGAGTTCATTTCTAAATGTTTGGTTTGTTAACAAGTAAAGGCAGAACATCAGGTCCCAATTGGTTTACTATAGCCCTTGTCGATGCCGGAATGGAAATGGGAGAGAATAACTATGGACTTTGTTTCTGGACTTCCTCGCACCTAAATAAATCATGATGCAATATGGGTGATTGTGGACAAACTAACCAAGAGTGTGCACTTCTTACCAATCAGGATGGATTACTCACTTGAGCGTTTAGCCAAATTGTACATTAATGAGATTGTAAGACTACATGGGATCCCTATATTTATTGTATCTGATCGAGACCCAAGGTTTACATCTAGATTTTGGGGTAGCTTGCAGGAAGCTTTGGGTACTAAGCTAAAATTTAGCACTTCGTTCCATCCTCAGACAGATGGTCAGTCAGAAAGGGTGATACATATTTTGGAGGATCTGCTTCGAGCTTGCACTATAGATTTTGAGGGTAGTTGGGAAAAACACTTTGCTTTGATAGAATTTGCTTATAATAACAGTTACCAATTGAGTATTGGAATGCCTCCCTATGAAGCTTTGTACGGAAGAAAATATCGGACCCATCTTTGTTGGAGTGAAGTTGGTGATAGGAAACTCATTAATCCTGAAATTGTGCAACAAATAGAAGACAAGGTCAAAATTATCAAGGATCATCTAAAGATTTCTTCAGATAAACAAAAGTGGTACGCTGATCTTAAAAGGCGTGACATTGAATATCAAGTGGGAGATAAAGTATTTTTAAAGGTTTCTCCATGGAATAAAATTATGAGATTTGGCAGAAAAGGAAAACTTAATCCCCGATTTATAGGACCGCATGAGATACTTGAAAGGGTTGGACCAGTTGCATATAAATTGGCTTTGCCACTTGAGTTAGACAAGATCCACAATGTCTTCCATGTTTCTATGCTTAGAAGATACCGTTCTGATCCATCTCATGTTCTTCCAGTTAAATCTATTGAGGTTAATCCTAACTTGACGTATAATGAAGAACCTATTTTAATTCAAGCTCGAGTAGTGAAGCAACTTAGAAACAAGGAAATCCACTTAGTAAAGGTACTTTGGAGGAACCATTCGGAAAAAGAAGCTACCTAGGAGAGAGAAGAAGACATGAGGACCCAATATCCGCACTTGTTTCGAAACTAATATAAGGTAAATTTTGAGATGAAATTTTTTTAAGGGGGAGAGAGTTGTAACACCCATAAATGCTAAAAAGAGTTGCATATCAATTAACCGTTGCTTAGTTACTCCAATATGTTTTACTCTCTTGTTGGGAACTTGAAATGTTGTGATAAGTGCTAGTTTGCTTAGTACAAATTTGATCGTAATTTAAGGGATTTTATCGGGGTATTTTCGTACTAATCTAATTAGAATTATGTATAATTTTAAATGGAGGTGAAGGATAAATAGATATAGGTGTATATGTATGTATTTTGGGCAGCCTACAACTCTAGTTGGGTAGCTTGAGGGACAGCTGTGATTTGGGGATAAATATCACTTTTGGAGCCTATATTTTTACATCTACTTTTTTAGATAATTTCAGTCCTTGAAGTCTAAAAACCTTAGAACCTTTATTAACCTTCTGTTCATCAAAATCACAAGAGAAAAACTTGGTTCTATTTGCTGGAATTCGATACACCCACTGCTTTTTGGTAAGTGCTGAAATCTGTTTCTGAGCTTGGTAGTGTTTGGTCATTTATGCATATCTCGTTCTCTAGAACTCTGTTTTGGGTGAATAATTATGATTTAGAAAGATAATTCATATACCTACAACTCTTATGTTTGAAACTCTAATTTATCTGTTATGGATTCAAAATATGAGACGCAATACAGTACAAATTCTGTCCAAATTTATCTATTTTTGTAGCTGAGTAATGTGTATTATATTTAGAATATCTTGTTCTATAGAAATCCGTTTTGGGTGAATAAATATGATTTGGAAAGCTAAGGCATGTACTTACAACTCTTATGTTTATGTGAAACTGTAATTTAGCTATTATGGATTCAAAATATGGGACGCTACACATGACAAGTTCTGTCCAGATTTCAGATTTAGAAATCTTGTATGAACCACTGTTAGTGCATTGATGATATCGTTTTGTACAAAATGTATGTTTTAGTAATTCTTATTGCGTTGCAATCTTAAGAGATGTATCTACAGCTTTTATGAAGATTATAAAGTCTAGTGTTGCTGTTTCCCTTTTCAAATTTAAGTTGCAACATGAGGTAATAGACTGGTCAGATTCACTGTTTTGGGAACATAGTTGTATTTGTGCAGGCTGGGCTTACTTTTTATGATAATCCTATTTTGTTTCGATATTATTGAGATATTAGGAATTAAAGAAGTTATTTAATTGCATTTTTAAGGTTGTATATACTTCTGAACAAGTTGAGGACCTTGATACGTTAGTTGGTCTATGGTTTGAACTCGCGGAGTTGTGTTTGACTGTTGCTACGCTAAATTATTGATGTTTGTGTATAAAATTGTACTTGCACTTTGTTCACTACTGGTATATCTGAAAGTTGATCTTGGTACCTTATTAACCTCTTGTCACCTTGCCTTGTCGTGCTGGTATGACGCTTGTGTAACTCGCCCACTTGTACGGCCTGTTTGATCACTTGGCACTCTTGTTTGGACCTTGTCCTTCTTGTGGCTATGAATTTGTCACTATTGGAATGCCTCTTGATTTGGATCATTGCCATCTTGACTTTGGATTTTTAGTTCGTCTTAAGAATGGAAGTTGTCCATTTTAAGTACGAACTAGGAAGCCATTTTTAATATGGTTCTTGGTTCTCTTGACTATTGGGTTGTGACCCTTTTTGGTACAGGGCGATGGCCCTTCTTGATACTTGTTTGTACCGGGTGTGACAACATGAGGTATATAGTAGGCGATCTTTGTTATTGAATCTCTTGGAAAATTATACTGTGAGAGTTCTTGACATTTGTATCTTTGAATATCGAACTTGATACTTGTTATATATTGTTACTTTGTTTATTTATTATGTTTCAAGTATGCTTCTCATTGACTTGAAAAAGGTAGCTTGGTAAATTTTGAGGACTCCGAACCTATAGTTTTTACACCACTAAGCTATATGCTTGGTGATAATTGTTTCTATCGTAGGGGCTGATCGAGAGGAGGCATGAAGATAGCCATGGGAGATGGAAATTTTGAGAACTTTTAATAAGATCACATTTGCATATAGACATCTATATTTTGTATAAATTTTGGTACTTATACACGATTTATGTGATGTATATTTGGATGAAATTTATAGGGCTAACCGTATCATGTCCATAGGTTGTAATCTAAGTATGACTACATGTTTGGTTTATTTGGGGTGTGTAAGCCCAAGTTTTGTAATATGTTACATTTCCTACTTGTTTGGAATGATCGTATGAAGCATGAACCCAATTAGTTTGGGTACTCGAAAGTTGATAATATTTTTTATTATCATTATTTACTTGCATGGGCACAATATATGCATAAAAATATCTCGTGATTTATTTGCATATGGTAATTTGAAAGGGTTGTTACACATGATCACATCCTAAGAATTGGAGTTTTAGCCACACATCATAAAAAGTAAGAAACAATTGCCAATTATGTTAGCCATGAGCTGGATAATTGTTCCGAAATCTCTATAGTGCTTTAAATCAACTTAATTCAAAAACCCAGTTGAAAATTCCTGAAAACCATGTCTCAAAAGCTCTAAGTTCTAAAATGGAAAACTCAGGAAAACTAAATTCAAGACTGGGTCCCATATTGCTTTTCAACTCCTTTTCAAATTTCAATTTATAGTTTCCCAAATTTTGGCCTTCAAGACCTTTAGGCAAAATAAGTCGAGCATCGCCGACTAAGTCGGCGAAGAGCCGCCTGTCCATTTCCATCACCAAGTAGGTTCTTCCCTATCGTTGGTATGCTGGAACTTTTGGCGAACTAAAGAGCCACTCGGTGGCTCACTGATTGGTCTTGGTGATCACCATGATTGCCTTTTTTTTCAACTTCTTTAGATTTTTTACTCTTTTTTTCCTGGTAATGTCCTTGTCTCCTTTGCCTTCCTTGATGCAAATCAAAACTTTACCATCAGTTTAGATCATAAATTGGGCATTGAGGACAATGTCCATATAACCATCCCTCATGCATGCATGATTCAACTTGTTGGAAGTCAACCTCGACATCATATAATAAAAATATTCATGAACTATTTTTCATTGGGGTTCATTACTATATTACATCTATCATATCATTTACATGATTCATAACAAATGAATATGTATTATTAATCTAAATAATAAAGCATGCTCATCTGCTGAATAAAAATGTATATTTATGTCAAAATAGTGTCCTTAAGCCACTAACCCATAACGATACGATCTAACACATGAATAAGAGTGATGCAACAAAACATAAGCAATTCAAGTCACATAATATCTACTAGTTATGTCCTTACTTTGAATACACATCAGTAAGTCATTCATTTCAACCCCAAATAAAATAATAAACCATCTCAAGCAAAGTCTAAGAGAGTAATGATAATCTACCTTGAAAGTCGACTATACGTGCCATGAACTCTTAAAAAGTTACTTCCCTTTTTGAATAACCTTGGAACTCTCCTATTTTATTAAAAATATACTCTATATGAGTATACGAGTCTATCAATACCCATATTTTAAAAAAATTATTTTATGGACCAATGGTCCATTTATTTCTCATAAAGAAGTATCATATAGAAAGTAAACAAATAATAACCCACTTTAGACCAAATGTCAAATAGCCCAAATAAGGAAATAAAAGGACAACTCGTTCTTGGTCTTGATGATCAAGAACTTTCCATTACCTAAAATAAGGTTTTCTAAAGAAAGCTCTCCATCTCTCACTCTCCTTTACTCCGCCGCTTCCATGTTTATGGTTCCCTTCACCTTTTATTTGCTCGTGTTTTATCTTCGGGTCATTAACATACTTCATCCATGGGAAAGGATGAGATATATTAGATGGCAAAGGTAAATTAACATATTTTTTATCCACACCCAACTACTATTGACCTTACTCTTTTCTTTTTGTAGATGTGAAATCCGGTGGAGGTGTTTGGAGTTCAAGATGAAATTTTTGTTAGATTTAACCATGAAACTACTTTTGGAGGCTTGAGGTATATCAACACCCATATTTATATATAAACTCTAGTCAAAAAATTGACTCACAGAGAAAACCCTGAGCCCCTAAGTTCAAATATTGAGAATTGATTTCAAAAATAGATTAGCCATCGTGTGAAAAGCTCATGCGCCAAAAATCAGCTAAATTTGATCATTAATTGATTCTCAAAATGAAATTACATCTAATTTACCTTAGGGACTTAAATTGCATTTCCCCAATCCAAACACAAATATTTTCTTTTGGTAACTGTAAATCTTATTAACAGATATGTCATTGTGTACAATTTGGAACTCTGGATATGGAAATGTTCCAATATCAGAGCCCTACTACTTCTAAATCTCCCTCACACTTTTATACTATTCTAAGGATCGACATTAAGACTGTGCATATATCCGATTAGCATACGTATCATGCTATCTCTATAATGTATATCTTGGATAATTAGTTGGTTGATCATGTCTATGGTCCTCTCCTTATATTAGAATATACCTATGGTTCCTTTCCTGCCATATATGATATATTGTTGATACTAGTGCAATTCTTTGTACATCTGCCATAGTAGATTTGGTAGCATCATGTTCTGTAGCCCATTCCAGGTCCTCATTCCATCCAGTTCTATCCCTTGTGATGAGTAAGTAACTAAGAATGTTTGGCATATCTTTTTGGAGAGTGAACATGTGAAAAAGGGTGGTGGTGTGTTTCAATATTTTTCTTGCATAATGAACATACAACTTCATCAATAATTCTCATTTGCTCAGTCTGTCTTTTGTATATAGCCTTCTATGTATAGCCATATATAGTGAAAATACCCATTTAGGATTTCCTAGATTGTTGTAAGTCAATCTTCTCCATGAGACCTTGTTTTACCCCCTTCGGTTTCATATACATTTCTTTAATGTTGAACTCTTCTTCCTCCATTAATTCAGGTACTTGTAAACCCCTCTCTTCAAGCCATTGTTCTGCCTTGATAGTTTTCTTTACAATCCATAAGGCTTTCTCAATTTCCACCTCCCATGTTTTCCTAGATAAAAGGTATGAACCCACACAATCCATATTTTTTCCTTTTTCTTGCACAAGTTCCACATATATTGAGTCCTACAGCAGCCTTTGGCTCGCAAAGTGTTTCCCAAAGCTATGAGTGCTTTCCCTTTATTTTGTACTTTGCCATTCCATAGAATCCTTTTACACCATTTTGGTGTGTGAATAGTGTTACACCAAATTTGGTGTAACGCTATTCATCACACCAATTCACTTTATTGAATATTTTAATATTATTTTATTATACAAAACTTTTAATTAAACATTATAGAAATGGTATATTTTAATAAATCTCTTGTATAATTAATTATTGTTTTATGTAATATTTTTCTAATATTAATTTTAGATATAAAAGCTAGCTTTTTTTTATAAATTAATTTTTCTATATATGACTTTTTAAAAAAAATTAAATTTATGTTAATTCTATTATGAATAATAATTGGATATAACTACAATTAACCTTCACAAAAATTAAAAATGCAAACGTATAAATGTTTTAGAAAGAATTTGTTTTGTGAAATAAAAAAATATAAATGAAATAAGAAATAATAATATAATCATGAAGAGAGAAAAACATATTCCTTTTTGGTGTAAAATTTGGTGCAGTGGGTTGGAGTTGATTTACACTAAATTAGTGATGACACCAAATTTGGTGGAAAATTTGGTGTTTGGGTTGGAGATGCCCTTAGGAAGATGTGTGACCAGAATCCTTGCATGGCTGATAAGACACTATTAACTAGTTGAAGTCTTCCTGCATAAGATAGGAATCAATGTTGAATTAGTAGGGAAGTAGAAAATACTAGGTTACATTCTAAATGCCTAATCGAATCATGAAAATTCTCTTTGAAATCACCTAAACCAAACTCTTAGGAAGATCTTTAAGCCTTGGTGCACGGTGCATCCTTCGCTAAAGCAAATGATAAATCGAAGAAGTATCGCCACATAAAGCGGCCTACCCCAATCCCCTTAAGATCATAAAAGAGGAATTTCTCTAGAACGTCTCAGAAAAGACCAAACATACAAATCTAGCATATTAGAATAATCAAATCACCAATCTGATGGCCACTTAACCCAATGTTTGTTGGGGTGAACTCTACACTTTAGGAAAAAACTAGAAATCAATGCAATGACACTACTCACTCTTGGATACCTCCAGATCCATAAAAAGATATTTAACTAAATCATAAATCACCCCTAGATCTCGTGGAATCATCAAAATTCAAATCGGAGCTCGTTGACCTAATTTATTATCTTTGGTCAATTTTCACAAATCAAAACTCTAAAAATAGGAACTCTCCTTAGAAACTATTCAACACCTGGAGAATCATGTCATCCATTTCTGTAAGTCATAAAAGAAATAATGAAATTGCAAGAAGGCCAAAACAATCAAAACAAGCAAAACAAGAAGAAAAAACACAACGACTATAAGGATCACTATATACTTCAAACCTTTCACATAATGTAAAAGTATTTACTAATCCAAAGTTGTTACACCCTTTAAAAAATTTCTGGTTACGTCATGGATTAGGTCACTAATTATGCTATGTTAATGCAAAATTATAATAATTCAATATATAATCTAGACGCAGAGAAAGTAATTTTAGACTACCCAACATTTTATTTATCAAATATGCATTTTTTGTTAAATGCAATTATTTTCTTTCTTTAAAATCTTTACCTACAAGATTTACTTCTTTAGATCATTTTCATCTATTTATTGACTTGGAATAACTGTTTTTTCCCTATATCATGTATCCTCTATATAAATCAACAAACTAAGACCTTTTTCCAAAATAGTGGTCACAAGTTTTTGTAGATTGATTATTTTTTGTAATGATATCCTCTTTTCTTCAATTTCATCACATATGAGACATTTTTGAGCAACCATAGAAAACATTTCGCCCTTTGTGTACTCAAAGTGGTAGATATGGTCATCTGAAAAAGGATTTTCAATCCTTCAAGAAAGTGAATGAAAGCCTAGAAAAGTTTTCTAAACTAAATGGATGAAGGACAAAAGAACATGGTCCTAGTGACAAGTTAAACAAAAAAACTACCTCCATGGACCAGAGAGTCTCTTATCAAGACTTTCTCTAGTTTTTGGGAATTCTGTCTCAAGTGGGTTCCTAAATCTAACAAGTGATTCCTCATATGCAAAAGAGAAGAACAATCAACGTTGGTTTATGAATATCGAATGTTCCAAGCATATGACTGGAGAAACACACAATATCCTCTCTTGAGGCACATCAAGGCGGTGGTATGTTTTTTGGTAATAGAAAGAAGGGTTACATTCTTGGTATTTAGAAAATTGGAAGATATGTGGAGCATACTATAGATAATATGTAATATGTGAATAGGTTGAAGCAAAATTGGCTCAGTGTATTGCAAATCTACGACAAGGGAAATGATGTTAGATGCATGTCTAGCAACTGTGTTGTCATAAATTTAACCTCTTGTGAGGTGATATTAAAAGCTTAAATACTTGAGAACATGTATATATTTGATTTGGGCTAGATACGAGGAGAAAATCATGGGTGTCTTAGTGCTCAAATTTGCAATATTGATCTATGACATAGAAGGCTAGGCCATGTTAGTGTCTCACTTCTGAACAAACTTGTGTCAGGGGACCTGATTCATGGTCTACCTAAACTAAAATGGGAAGATAACACGATTTGTGATACATATGTCAAAGGGAAACAAACCAGGTCCTAAATTAAACAGAAGAAAGGTGTAAGCACAACCAGGCTGTCGGAACTTCTTCATATAGACCTGTGTGGACCTGTAAGGATTTAGAGTAGAGGTAGAAAAAGGTACATTCTTGTGATAGTTGATAAGTACTCAAGATTCATATGGACCATGTTTTTGAGGAGCATGGATAAAATAGATAGAGACTTGATCATTTTTGCAACAGGGGTTCAAATAATGTTGGATTGCAAAATTACTGGGATCAGCTCCAGTACCTATAACCAATATGGTGTAGTTGAGAGGAAGAATAAAACTTTGGTGGATATTGAAAGGACTATGCTAATTAATTCTAAAAAAGTGAATTGTTGAACAAAAGAAATCCTAAGCTCAGTTATCTTAAGGCTTTTGGTTTCAAATGGTTCGTTCTCAACAATGGAAAAGATGATCTGGGAATGTTTAGTCCCAAGAATGATGATGGAATATTCATGGGGTCCTACTCAATAAATAAGGCATATAGAGTCTTCAACAGAAGATCACTATGCATTAAGGAAAGTGTTAATGTTAACTTTGATTAATCTGGTGAAATGGACAATATGAAGAATAAAGATGACACTATAATTGAAGAGTTATTGTAGGTGCAAAGAGATAGCCTACCTATGGAAGCCATAAATAGTGAGTTGTCTCAACTAAAAGAAAATCCTTACACTGAAGAGGAACTTGGTCAATAATACAAGACAAATACTGCATATTATGATGAAATTGATGAATCTGACTCTAAGGATGATTAATCAGTAGCAAAACCAGCAGTTAAGTCTTCAGAAAGGATAGCATTGAAACATAGTCATCTCATCCAATCTTGTCTGTCCATTGGATTCTTAGGTGCACACCAGGTATCAAACAGGAAATCTCATAGCTTTTTCAACATTCATATCCACCTTTGAACCAAAGAGAGTGAATAAGGCCTTGAAAGATGTTGACTAGATCAACTCAATGCAGGAGGAGCTTAATCAATTTGAAAGAAATCAAGTGTGGCACCTAGTACTTAGACCACTAGAAAAAATTGTAATAGGATATGGGTAGGTGTTTAGAAAAAAATGGTATGATTTCATAGTCATCACTAGGAACAAGTCAAGACTGATAGTGCATGGTTATAATCAAGAAGAAAGAAATGATTATGAAGAAACATTTGCTCGAGTCGCCGGGATGGAGGCTATCAGAATTCTAATTGCTTTTGCCTCATACACGAGCTTTGAAATATTTCAAATAGATGTAAGAAAATGCCTTCATAAATGGATACTTGAAAGAAAAAGTATATGTTAAGAAATTTCCTAGTTTTGAAGACATTGATCTACCATGTCATGTGTTGAGATTGGACAAGGCTTTGAATGGGCTAAAACAAGCACCAAGGGCATTGTATGAAAGATTATCAAAGTTTCTTCTTGTAAATGGCTTCAAGAGAAGAAAACTTGATAACACCTTGATTCTAAAATAAAGGGGAAAGGAACTTATCATTGTCCAAGTATATGTTGACGACATTATCTTTGGAGCAACCTCAGATGCATTATGCAAGGACTTTGTTACCTCAATGGGAATTGAAATTGAAATAAGTATGATGGGGGAGCTCAACTTCTTTTTGGTTTTACAATTCAAGGAATCAGCATATGGAACTTCTATTTGTGAAGAAAAGTACATCAAGGAGCTGCTCAAAAGGTTAAACATCGGGAGGCAAACAAATTGACATACCTTTGGGAATAAGCTCAAAACTTGGTAGCGATGAAGTAGGGTGTCCAGTAAATGAAACCATATATAGGGGAATTACTAGATCCCTCTTCTACTTGACTGCAAGTAGACATGATGTGGTGTTTAGCGTGGGAATGTGTGCGAGATTCCAGGCATGTCCTAAGGAATCTCATCTGAAGGAAGCCAAGTATGTTTTGAGATATCAGAAAAGAACTTAGGACTTGGTCCTGTACTATTCTTGAGGTGACTCATTTGATATGATTGGATATATTAATGAGGACTATGTAGGGTACTTGGTTGATAGAAAAAGTACATGTTGGATGACTCACTTCCTTGGATAATTATTAATCTCTTGGGGAACTAAGAGCAAACTCAATGGCATTATCTGCTGCCGAAGCTGAATAGCTTGTTGTTTCATCATGTTATGCACAACTCCTATGGATAAAGCAACAATGAGAATTTTTGTGTACAGACTGATACAATCTCCGTCATGTGTCATAATACTGAAGCACTGAATATGGTGAAGAATCCAGTACATCATAAGAGGACCAAGCATATTGATGTTAGGCACCACTTCTTGAGAGACAATGTTGATAAGGGAAATATCATCATGAAGTTTTGCAAGATAGAAGATCAAGTAGCTGTCATCTTTACCAAAGTCAAAGCAAAGATCAGTTTTTCGAAAATAGGTTAAGGCTAGGGATGCTCAAACAAAACTAAGCTCTTGCTCTCAATACATTCAAAACCCTTACTGACTACAATCAAAAGGCAGACATCATTTCTTTTTTGTCTTTCATCTATGCACAAATCTAATTCAGTACCTTCTGCAGGTATAAACTCATGGTGACTTAGCTAGAGAAAAGAGGAATACTTAACATAGTCAGTTTAGTTGATGTATGAACAAAGAGAGGGACATGGTCCCTATTTAGAGGTTAGTATCTCTTTACTATGTATGAAATATTGCTCTTTACTCTGTATGAAATATTGCAAAAGTGACACTCACTTGCCACGGGTCAGCATCTCCTGAAGTAATGTCTTTTCATTTTGAAAACCTAAAGGTCACCTATCTTTAGGGACCAGAGCCCTTCTACAAAACCTTCTTGTTATTTAAATAAAAAGACATCCCTTTTTCTTAACTATTTTTTTCTCAAGTACTCAAATCTCTCTAATTTTTTCCCAAACTTCCTTCAATTTTCTTAACTATGTCAAAATCCATTTCCTTTTCCCCAGAGAACCTATGTCTCCAGAAATTGAGATTTAAAATCCTTTTGAGTTCAACACTTCAACTATGTTTAAGATACCCTCTGCTTCGACTCCAATTAGCTGGGTGAGTGAAACAAGTGTGTCAACTACTCCACCACTGAAGTGTTACTCCCTCAAACTGTAGAACCCCATAGTTCAACTCCCCTTCCAATCGAAACCTCCATTGTTCTCCAACTCTTATTCTCACTCCTTTTCTTGATAACTCCCTCGATGGATCTACTGATTTAGAGACACAATATGTTGCCCAACATCTTGTTTAGAAGCAACCTACTGAACAATAAGTCTCATCCTAAGTTGGCCCTGAGTCATCAACTATGTCTGAATGATTATTTTATGGATATCTCTTAGTAGAAAAGGGAACGAAGTTGAGTATCTTAACTATTGGCGAAGAATGGGTTGTGCATAACCTAACTGACATGAAAGGGCATATTCAACCTCCATTCTCAGACATGGAGTGCAAATCAATAGATCCAGCTAAACATGTGGAACTATTATTTGATCATACCCCTGACACTAGCATACAACTTGACTTTGTTTAAGAGGACGTGGTGGAAGATGAAGATGATGTTCCTTTTGTCTGGAAATGAAAGGGTAGATGGGGAGAAAATGAGCAAAAACCCATTGCCTCCAAAATCATTGCTCAGGCCACTTTAGCATCCAAATATTCACAAAAACAAAAGGGGTCTAAGAAGTCGGCTCCCCTGAAAATCCCAAGGTCTAAAAAAGGGAAAGGGAAAATTATTTAGTCTGTCCCTCCTATATTTGTCAAAAGTTATTCCACTCACGGAGCGTAGAATATACTGATGCATGATGGCATGGTTAAAAATAAGGCACAAACAACTCAACACAGAGGAGAAAAGAGTAGTGTATTTGAGGACAAATTAATTCTGCCTAAGGACCTTGTCGACGTGTCATAGGAACCAGAAAAAAGTTTTACCAAATTGGAGAATATAGTACGGGCAATGAACAAAATCAGAAAGGTTGTAAATTGAAAAAGATTAAGGCACCTGAATCAAAGTCAAAAGGTATAACAAAGAGCAAGCAGAGAGATAAAAGGGAATCTCTCGAAGCGGTAGTAGCACCAATGAAAGAAATAGTGGAACCGCGGTTTAAGTATGTGGAAGGACTTGGTTCGCCTTTCAAAAAGAGAAAGGGTGGCAAAGTATCTAGGGAGCAAGTGGCTATTCTAAAAACACAAAAAGTATTAAATGGTAGGGTGCTTGATCCGGATATTGTTGAAAAACCATGCATGAGAGCTCTTGTTGACTGCGTGTCCTTACAAGAATGGGAGCATATATTCGAATGGCTTGTTCCTTTCATGCAAGAACCTAAGGTTCATGAGTTTTAATACAAAATGTTTTTGAACGATGATGGTATTAGTGATACTTTGTTATATGCGATAGATATTCATTTTAATCAAGATATCTTGGGTATCATTTCGGAAGTACCATGTAAGGGAGTAGGCTCAGTGGAAAGGTGTATGCCATTTGAGGTGTATGCTAAGGACACTATCAAGGTGGAATATCTAAGGTCCTCTGGAATTTTAAGGAAGTATCTTAAGGGTGAACATCAAATATACTTTGAATTTGTGAACAAAGTCTTATTTCCTGGCTGGCACGGAAAAAAGAACTGTGGCTTCTTCACCCAATCTATTTCTCATGGAATTAATAGGCAATATGAACCCATGAATATTCCTGGAACTATGCTCCAACAAATGCACATGATCATGACAGTCAAGGATGGAAAACATGGAATGGACTATGGGTACTTGCTGAACAAAATGTTCAACCATTTTAAGGTGTTTCTTGGCAAAGGGGTAGCTGGAATGATAAAATAGACCTTCTCCCTGTCTACCTTCTTAATTGAGTACAAATGTATTAAGGGAAAGGTGAAGTCAAAATCTCAAGTCTCCGAGCTTTTTCAACAACAAGAGGTGTTAAAATGAGAAATAGAAGATCTTACTACCTTGTTGGTAGTAGAGGACTTAAAAATTGAGCGGCTTCAAGCATTTCTTCATAAGGAACAATCTCAAGGACCAGTTCGAAGTATATATGGACAAGAGGATGTCGAAGAATATAAAGCTAACAATGCTAAGTTGGTATAATCAATTGTTGAATTGGACATTTAGGTCAAGGCGTTTACCCTCAAGATTCTCCAGGTCCGTGAGGATGCGAATAACCACATGAACTTACTCTTGCAGTCCTTTCTCCCCCAACCCCCTCCATCTTAAAGTCCTTCTTGGTTCTCTCTTTTGGTCCTTACAATGGAATTGTGACTACGTTGTTTTCTGTTATTTCATTTACAATCAGTATGGTGGATAATTTATTGTCTTAATGATATCTTGCCTTGTTTTTGGTGTGTTAACTCTTCTCCCATTGCTTAGTTACTCATGTTAGGTGTTTCCCTATGGCTGTGGATTTGTATGTTTTTGCTTGACATCTTGCTTTTGATTACAACTCTATCTTTTTTATGATATCAAAAGGGGGGAAAATTGAATGTGTTAGTGACAGGGGTAATTGAAACTTGAAAATGCCGGTGATTAAAGAGTATGTTTGTCATCATCAAAAAAGAGGAAAATGTTAATATTTAATTTTTTTATGATACTCACAAACATGTAACTTGGTCCCATAGTTGATTAGGTATCTGAAGTCAATTGGTGAATAGTTGTAGAAGTTTTCACTTTTGACGTGGTTGGTTAGCGTAGACCATAAGACAAGTATACTCAACCGATTAGAGAGCACTAGGTTGTTTTGTTCAGGGGGGTAATATATCTCCATTGACATGAAACAACCTAGTTAAGCGATTAAAAGAAAACAAAAAGGTATACTTTGTCTTTGAAGAACTAAAGCTTTCAACACACACCTCAAGGGTATCAAGAGCATCTTTTGGCTATTTGTTAGGAAATGCTTGTGATCTATTAAACTTGAAAGACCTGTTTCTAATCTATAAATGAATGCATTCAGTTTGTTGTAAGTTAACAAACGAATATAATTAGAGCTAATTGTGTGGCGTATGATTGAAGTCTATATTAATTAGAGTTAGCTAACATAGTAGGCAATAAAGTTATTTCTTTGGCTATTCTTGTAATAGGGTTATTATAGGTTGTGAGAATAAGAGTTTAATCTATGTATGTGCATTTGTCGTCTGTATTAATTTGTTGCTTGAAAATAGATGAAATATTTGAAAAACCCTATTTGACAGGTCATGGTTTTTTCTCCCTTGAGCAAGGAGGTTTCCATGTAAAACTTTTAGTTGTTTTTACTTTATAGTTTAGTATATTTTATTGCATTACTAGTGTATCATATCTAAACCTAACACAAATATAAATACACATAGGAGAATATATATCAAGGATCAAAGAAAATTATAGCATCTTTGATGGTGTACTAAAACAATACTTATAATCAAATATTAAGAGGCCTTAGCTTAGGGTTTAGTCGTCAAATTGTAGCAATGCGCATAGTGATCCCCAGTCTAAAGACTCTTATACTACCAACCCTTCAAGTTTGTTCACCACCTCTACATAGGTATGAGCCATGTAATCCTCTAGGGCAACTGCTTTGGATGTCTAAACATGAGAAAATCTATAAGGATCAACTATGATTATGTCTAGAATAATCTTACAAAGTTGGACACATCTCCACACTCATAAGATCATCTTCTACTCATAGGTTGTTGAGATGTCCTAGAAAAATTCAAATACCCACTACATAAAGAATATCTAACATACAAGTCTCAAGAAACTTGTCCTGAATGAATTGCTGCATGGATTGATCGACTATACTGAGAAAGAATAACTTGTAGCCAAGAAACTTTTAACTCTGGTTAAAATACCACTATAACTTTAAGACCTACAAACTCTCTTTCCTTTGCCTCTACAGACCTGCCTACGAATCATGTCACTCTCCGTAACATGATGTATCACCTATTGAAATAGAAAAAACTAATTGAGTGGTAGCCATATGAATTAGAGTTATCAAACCTCTAACTAATCTCTTAATCTCCTCTACCTCCTTGGGGAGTATCATTAGTGCATGTCAGAATTAGGCATCAAATCTCCCCTTATACTTGATAATCATCATGCTTTCATGTTGAATCCCCTCAAATTTGTCCCTCTTTCTCTCTTAGGTTGCAAGAATAAGTTTTTCTGAGAGTGCCTTTAAAAATTGTGTTCAATTCAAGGAAGGTGAATCTCCTAGTATAGAATCAATATAGGCCATCCACCTCATGTTGTTCCACCAAACGAGGTTATGCAACCTCTCATCACAGCTAACCTAGAACTCAAATGCAATCTGCTCTAAATCTCTACTGAAACGAGTAGGACACATCTTGATAAATATATCAAACATATTTTTATCCACCAAATGTATAACAGTCCTACATATAGGTTGGGAAGAAAGATATGATAATGGTGAAAAGCCCATATAGTGAGCCATAAGATTAGTTGTTTGTCTCTTAAAAGTCTAAAGGCCTCTATTTAGGATGGGGAGAAAGATATGATAATGGTGAATCACCCATATAGTGAGCCATAAGATCAATTTGCTGTGTCCCAAAAGTCGAAAGGCCTAAACCTATAATTCTTTATCTACTGTGTTCATAATAGTAAATAAATAATCCTTTAAAGATGAAAAAAGGAAATATTCGCGGCCACAAAATTCGTGTCCTTAAGATATTTAACACCTTCACTGTACCAGATGCTGTGAATTATTTCCTCTTAGAATAAAAGAGATATACTTGTTAAGGAAGAAGCGACACCTCAAACTTCAGGAAACTCAAAAGTCAGCATCAAAATCACACAAAGACTCGACTTTATTTATAAGAAAATATATGGAGAAGAAAAAAAAAATCAATGCAAAAACTAAGGAAACACCTCACTATTTATAGCTAGTGATTTGTGTTAAATAGGTGCAAACTCACATGTTCATAACAGACTTATTTGTTTTGAATAGATATAACGTTTGTTGGGAGGAAATGTTTGTACAGAAGGAATAGGTCATTTCCAAAATAATTTCATAGATTTTAAATGAACTTTATTTTATGAATTAATTAATTAATTATTTGGTGAATTAATATTAGGAAAAAAATTAATTAATGAGACTAATAAATAATTTTTTCTAAAAAATTATCAGTAAATCACATGAATTGTCGTAGCCAAAGTCGAAACCGAGCTGAACGAGTGACGTTGACAACGACGTGATGGGGAACTCTCGTCTTAACCTTTTAAGAGCTAAAGAAAGTCTTTCCAAATATAAGGACAAAACTTTTCACCTATTCTACCAATGAGAGAGAGTTGACTTTTCATTTTTCCTTCACTTAGTTTTCCCACATTTCCCAATTCACACCTTACTTAGACCTAATAATCCCCCACATTAATGGGGAATGAGTATTGTTAAAATATATGCATGATAAAATTATGTGATTTGTAAGTAAGAATTAATTGCATCTAGATAAGTAGGTTTCCCTTTGAACTTTTCGTAGTGAACATGTATCGAATATACTTAGTCAATCAGTAGATCTGATATCTTTAAATCGGCTAGTTTTGGTGTATACGTAGAAAACATAAGTCACATAGTTAAGCTTTTAACTATTTTTGGTTCTCATTGTCTTGGTTTTTTTCTTCCAAGAACACCTCATGGTTCATAAGTGCGTTGAGAATTAGCCATACAAAATTCTCCTTGAAGCGGCTTACACTTACACCTACATAGGTGAATACTAAATGTGTACTCCTATAAATACACTAGTTTATATACCCCTTATCAAACTTATATACAATTAAAAAGTGTCAAAACTTTATCCTTGATACTGAACATTGTGTTAACTTTCAAATAGAGATGTTCTTCCATAATGATGGGTACTTCGTGCTGAAATTTCATAATGCTAGAAATACATATAAGGTATTGCTATTAGAGAAGAACCTAATCAATATCAAACCCATCATTGTGAAGCCTTGGAAGATATGCTAAAGAATAACCCATTATGGGTAAAGTAACTTGATATCCCACTCAATTTCTGGTACTGGAAACACTTAGGAGGATCAACAGTAGATTGTGAAACCCTAGTAAGAAGATTAATATAGTAGGACTAGATGGCAAGATGTTTGATCAAGCAATCAATCATCAATAGAGGCAATCACCTACAAATAGAGGCCTGTGCTTTTCTATGAGTACCTCTAGAAAAGGTACCAATGCTAATTAAAAACTCAAAAATAGGTAGGAGAAACTATAAAGGGACCGAACAAAGGAAATATAAAAGAAAAATCATATGGCTAGGATATTTTAGCAAAAGAAACCTTAGGCAAAGAAAAATAGTGATCTGTCAATGTATCTGGATAAAATTGAGATTCTGGGGATAGAAACTCAAATTAGTTGATATTACTTGAAGGATGGAAGCAAGTAAAAAGAAGGTCAACAGTAAAAAAGAGCGATGTAGAGGTATCTGTAGAGAAGACTAACAATGGTTTTGACCAACTTAATGAAAATACCTACAAAATATCATCTTGAAAAGTTAAGGCGAAGGCCAAAGGAGTGGGGGAATAGTGATTAAGGAGATTGACCACAAAAAGTTCCATAGATAAAGATAAGCACTTGAAGTATAAGGGTATTGAATAAGATGCAAGAAAAAAAAGTTCACTAAGATGATGATTCGGGAAAGAAATCCATTTTAGTTATCATCCAACACATTCTTAGGGAAGTGTTGCCCGGAAGTGGTGGAGTCACAACTATGATCATGGTAGTAGGGGGAAATATTTATATTTTTTAATGCCCTTGAGTTCGATGTAGCTGTTTTGGGAACTTATTCTCAATTCATACATTGCTCTACATATAAATATACTCTAGCTGGAAACTAGTTTTGACTTCAACGTCATTTTTGGACTACATAATATAAATCATAAGAGGAATATCTAAGATGGTCTAAAATGTTGAGTCTAGCTAGTCAAACTCTTGGCTGATAAATCTTGAAGATAGAATAAGAGGGGCTCATATACATGGAAATGAAACTCAAGGTTTCTCAAACCTTCTTAGGGACACTACTTTGATAGAACAAGAGCGTGGGAGGATTTTTTACATCAAAAAATAGTCATGTTAATAAAAAGATATTAGTCGCCATTGACTTATGGCCAAAGGAGAGCGATAAGCTTTCTATATTTAGTAAGTCAATAACATGGATTCTCGAATAAAAACAAGTAGAATATGACTTTATCAAGGGAATCATTATCCTCAATCTTGTTAAGTTCGGGCTTCAAATATGTCTCATCTGTAGCATCATTCGATTCACCAACAGCAGAAGGTGTGGGGAGATCCAGATATACGAACGGGCTACAGATTGAATATAATCTGAAAATGACGGAGTACCTCTCTTTCTATAAAGCATAATATATGCCTTCTTTGCCAAAAAAACACCTTCTTGAACAAAAATAACCTATGACAAAATTTAAAAAAATATCAAGTAATTGAGTTTGATTTTGTTTGATTTTGTCATAGGTTATTTTTGTTAAAGAAGATGTTGTTTTGGTAGAGCAGACATATATTATATATTATGCAAAGAGAGACACTCTGTGATTTTCAAATTATATTCAAATCCATAGGCCCTTTGTATATTGGCTATCCCCACAGCTTCTGTTGTTGGTGATCAAATGATGTTGCAGATGAGACATCTCTGAAGCCTGAACTCAACAAGATTGAGGATAATGATTCCCTTGGTAAACTCACCTTCTAATTTTGTTTATTTGAGAATACATGTTATTTCCTTACTAAATATAGAAAGTTTATTGCTCCCATTTTGGCCATTTATCAACTTATTTACTACTCCATTATCTTCCTATTCATTGCAAGGAAGAATTCCTCACCTATATATAGTAATGGTCTTCCTTTACTTTGTTTTAAGTACAAGTAAAAAGAGAGTCTATATTAATTAGTGAAAAGGGGAGTTCCTATTAGCTTGAGGGAGGTGCACTTTTTGTGGAGCTTTGGACTCAAATCTTATCCAGAGTTTGTTAAGTTTGTGATTTGGTTGTTGTTTCTTGAAGGGGACAAGTACTATTGTTGGACCGGTGAAAAGATTTATTGAAATGGACTTGAATCTCTTTCAAGAGAGCGAGATATGAGTGTCTTAACTTGAAGATAATTATTTTCTTCATTTTTATTTTCAATCATAATTTGTAATCTTGTAATTTTCACAAACATATTTAATTAAATCAAAGGTTGAAGTTTCATATAAGAGGAAAAGTGAACAATTGCCCACAGGATATACTGGAACACTCGAGAAAAAGATTTTTATTGAGAAGATTTTGGATGCAGATTGTTGTAATTGACATACAAACTTGGATCAATATGAAGATGTCATTCAATTCAATGGGGGAATTCAGAGAAGATGAAAAAGGTAAAAACAAGAGCAATCACTTACTGAGTACTAGTATTATAATCTATACAACTCTATGTTTTAAAGTTTTTTTTACCATCAAGAATTTGTAAAAACATTTGTGTTTGTCTTTCTCTTTTCCTCTTCCTCTCATTATGATTGTGATAAATAACCAAGGTAAGTTTTCCTTGTACCCATAGGTGTGTATCTCTTTCTTTGATATCAAGCTCAATTTTGATCAAATGAACTTTCAAAATAAAATAGTCATTTTCATTATTAAGTATGCTTGGCCAATCGTTTTAGGCGAAAAAAGTGTTAATTTATTTATTTTTAAAATTTCAGGTGTTCGATTACGCTTTTGGGAGAAAATAAATGTTTTTAAAGAGTACTAGAAGAAGCCTTTTTTTTATTAAATTGTGCATGTCCCTTTTAATGGACTAGTCTTTATTTTTCGTCATTCAAATGAATTGGTTTTTAATCTTGCTCATAAGCAATCAAACTTACGTCTAATGAGGCATAAGTTATATAGAAATTGAAGGTATGACTAGGCATAACTTGTGAAATATTATGACGTGAGAATATAAATTTATGCCTTACCAAAAATGTTATATTTTATGAGAGGCAAAATAAAAGACTAACAAAAAATAGGGGCAAAAGTGCAAATGACCCGCCGTTTTTTCAAAAGTAAGAATTTTTTTTTTCCCCTAAAATTATTGTTTGTAAAATATTTTTAAGAAAATATACTTAGAAATAACTTTCAAATTTTGTTCAAATACTTATTATTTTTCTAAAGTCCTTTTTAATTTTAGAAGTCCAACACAAACTACTTCTCACAACAAAAAAAATACTTTTAAAAACACTTTTCAAAATAAGAAAATTTTAGAAATTTGGCAAACAAAGTATAAAAACACTAAAATTAAATCATAAAATTTTGAGTTTTGAAGTCAGAATTTTTTAAGTTTGGCAAGGTCATAATAGTTATAACTAAAATAACATTTGTGATAGACTATTAAATCACCAATTTATCTGACTTTATTCCATTCTAATATGCTTTTACAAAGAATGATTAGAGTTGTCAATACGGGTTGTTCCATCCTATTCGGGCTAGCCCATACAGGGTTTGGATTTGACTAGTGAGATTAGACTTGCCTATTTCTTTATGGGCTAGAAAGCAGTCGGTCCAACCCACCAATACGTGGGTTGGGGTCCGTTTCGGGTCAGCCCATTTTTTTAAAATTATATTTTTAATGATTTTTAAAATAAAATTATAACGTAAAATTATCAACATAAATATTGACAAGATATCTTCATTTTCATTTATAGTTTATATGCAATATCAATTAGTTAAACATAAAAAATAACTAAATTTACGAAGAATGTATGTAATATTTAAATGTGCACAAAAACATATTATCACTTTGAGAAAATTCATGCACCTGATTTCGAGTAGCAACAAGTGTTTGGATATTTTTATGAATGATGCAACTTCTGTACTTGGTGAAAACATGTCCACCAATATTGAATGATGATTCTGATAAAAAAAATAGTAATAGGAATACTAAGTACATCACGTTTGATGATTCTAAATTTTAATATTTAAAATTTTATATAGACTTTGTGTTTGAATATTTGTTATTTTTAATACTCTATTTTATTCTTATTTTTTAATTATATTTTTATTTAGCCCACGGGCTGTCCCAACCCATATTACTCAAGCCCGACAAACCAACGAGCTTATCCGGGTTGGGCTAAAAAAACTCTTTTCTTGAATGAGTTCCAAAACTCTTACCTCAATCCCATTACATCAAGAGTTATACCAAGCCAACCCAACAGGTCTAGCCCGTATTGATGGCTCTAAGAGTGATACTTTTTCATATTTGATTACATGTTTTTACAGCCTCATAAAATTTTTTCAATTCTTAAAAGAAAAATTCAAAAAAACAAAATCAGTAAAAAGGAAGAAATCTTTCTTTAATGCATGCCTAATCAGGCTGCATAAAAGCTTTTCAAAATCTCATAGTAGAATGAATCAAATCCTAATTAAGCATAATATTTTAAATATAAAGTAAAAATTTATAACATACAATAAAACACTTTCAATTGACCTAGATCTGACATCATCTTTTTATCTCCTAAATTAGATATTTCCTATTGTAATGACCTAGATTTGTCATTTTTGTGAAAATTATCGTTTTGCCCCTCCACACTTTTGGCCCCATGTTATTCTTTAATGCGTCTGGGAAGTTTGTTTCAAACCTTGAGTAAAAGTTGAGATGTTGACAAGTTTTGAGTTCAAAGGCTTAAGTTGCCTAAAAGTGGTTTTTTGTGTCATTCGAGTTTCAGATGTCCGAATTGGAATTCCAAGGGTTCCGTTGCATTCAATAAATGATTTTAAGCCTAGGAGTGGTCTTGATTGATTTTTGAGAGGTCCCAAGCGGGTTTTCTAGTTTCTGGTGTGCTTCACTTTGGCAAAGGGTGCTTCACAATCGTGAGTATCGTGGAAGTGAGACCCTTGTTATGATAGCGAAGGGCATCTGTTAGGTGGGATTCACTTAAGGAAACCATGGAATCATGACGTTCTTGAAAGCGAACCCTACTTCGTGAAAGCGAAGACCCTAATTTTTGCGGGGTTTTCTTTATGGAACCCAAGGTCACGTTTACAACATTAGAAGGGGTTTTGACATGAAAATGTTGAGATTTTACCTTATTTTCCATTTTTTACGTTGGAATACCATTGGAGGCATTTTTTGTAGATATTTTTAGTGCTAAGTTATTTGGGTAATATTTAGTGACCCTAAAACTTCATTTTCCTTTTTTTATTTATGGATTCTAACATCCTAATCTTGAACTTGATTTGAAAAATGGAAAGGTTTGGCAAAAAGATAAGTTTTGATCTAAAATGGAGATTATGAACTGATTTTAAATCCTTTTTCAAAATGGTTTTCCCCATTGAGTTCCTAAAGCCTTAAACATCATTTTCAAGTATTGATTTTCAGATTCAAACCTTCTTTTGCCATTGGCTTTTGAGATGATTAACCCATTTCTCTAAATAAGTGATGTGGGTATTGTTGTTTAAGAAGAGTGATTATGATACTTGGTTGTTATATATTGTGTGGCTTTGGAAGTAAGTAAGAAAGGGAAACTCATGCTACAGACTGATTAGTTAATTGCTTTAAGGAAAGTAATCTCTTAAACTTTCTAATTTTGTAGAATTGTTTACTTCTCTTCATTGTCTATGTGTTGGGGAGTAATCGAGAATGAGGTGAAGGGTTATGTGCTCCAATTCATTACTGCTATCCAAAAGAAAGGGGCTAAAGTAAAGAAGCTTCTTGATGATAATGATAAATTGTGAATTGTCTTGTTGTGGCTCCTATTTGATTGATTGGTGAATAGCTTGAATACATGAAAGTGGACTTGAATTGTATGAATTTTGTTTCTTCGTGTGATGTGATATTGCTTGTGTGCATTGATTGTTGAACACCGTGATGAGACACTTGATATAAATGATGGAGGGAATGATTCCCGAAAATGATATTTTGTGATAAAAGTCAAAGGAAAATAGTTCTGGCTAGTAATATAAATGCCAAAGGAAAATGGTTTTGGCAAGTGAAATTTTGTTAGAAAAGAAGAAGACAAATGGTTTTGGCAAGTGAAATTTTGTTAGAAAAGAAGAAGACAAATGGTTCCGGCTAGTCATATAAATTTCAAAGGAAAATGATTCTTGCAAGTGATATTTTGTGATAAAGCCGAAGGAAAATAGTTCCGACTAGTGATATGAATGCCGAAAGGAAATGGTTCCCGTAGGTGATATTTTGTAATAAAACCAAAGGAAAATGGTTCCGGCTAGTGATATAAATGTCAAAGGGAAATAAATATTCTAGCAAGTTATTTAATGTGAAAGCCAAAGGGAAATGGTTTCGGCTAGTGACATTGTGCCAAAGGAAAGTGGTTCTGGCAAAGTTATTTGACTTATTTGATGCATGTGATTGAAATAATTAATGTCTTTTATTTGTTTATTTGGTATGTGAGTTGAACATGTTGATATTTGTGATTGAAATGTTTATTACTTGAGAGTAAGTAAATTGCTACGTGTCGATTGTTGATATGTGACTATTGTTGAAACCCAATTTTGACCTTTCTTTTCTTTAATTCATTATTTTAAATTAAAAGTTTTAGTTTATATATCTCTTTTTCTTAAATAATGGATTTATCGTCACTTTATTCAAAAGTTCGGTACTTATTTATTTAATCATAAATCCATACTTTTGCATCTATATTTTATATTAATATAGAGTGCTAATATTAATATTTTCATTTTAGAAATGATTAATTGTCATATTTTAATATAGTAATATTGTTTATTAAGTTAGAAGCCCAAGATAATTTAAAAGAAGAAGCGAAAGGCCCAAAATAGACCAAATTTCAGCCCCTTCTAATGAGAAAAATCTAATTGAAATGAGCCCAAATATTCAATATATTAATGAGAAAATACACCCACAATGAGCTCCAAATTAGATTATATGTTCAGCCCATTTGATTGGCCTATTTTTGCTACATTTCAGCAGCCCAAAGTCCCTCCTCCTAAATAAACCTAATACATACTTCGAAGCTTGCATCACTTCTCTCTTTTCTTTTTTAGCAAAACCTTCAAACCTTTTGATCATTGAAGGAAGCTCTTTCTCCTTTTTGTACAAATTTTGGGCGTTTCAGTGGTGTCCCCATCCCTCTTTCCATTTTCATGCTTCAAAGAGTCTCATATCAAAAGCACAATCAAAGTTTTCCATCTTCAAGTATTAGGTGAAGCAGATCACTTTTCCTCTGTTTGAATCACAAGAAGACTGATTTCGTGTCATTCAAAAACGTTTAAGTTTGAATGGATAGTCGGAAAAAAATTTCAAAAATTTGAAAGATGCAAAATCCCACCCTAAAATGGTCTCCGAACCTTAGCATGTTCTCTATAAATACAAGCCTTAGGCATCTGCTTTAGTTCAAGTTCTGGACGATTTTGAGCCATCAAACAGATAATCAAAAACGTCCCAAAACACCTCTTTTACTCTCAGAAATATCAAACTTTTCATTATTTTCAATGGCCTTGGATTCTTTTGTGTGGTTGAGTCCGAAATAGTCCAAGTTCGAGGGTAGATCCAAGGTAGAGAGAGCTCCGTTCACTGCCCCACAACAGGTGATTTTCACTTTTCATTCATAAGTTCTTCCTCCAACTTAAAATGCTATATGTGCTCTAAGAAAGAGAGCAATTTTGCTAGCTTTACTGTAATGAAGGTATATGTGAAAAAATGAATTTGCGTTCTGTGTTTGCGATATGAACCCAGTTATGAGACATCAAGTTAATATTTTCCTATTTATTTCACTTTTTGGGTCTTTATAGGTCACGAACAAAACCTACACCGTGGATGTAGCTGGCACTTGAGAGTCATAACTAGTCCCCAAGCGAACCCTCATCATGGCTGGCTACAAGTGGAAGATTAACTCAAGCGTACATCAACTTAAAACTAAATTAAATTCATTGAACTCTAATAGTGAACTTTAAGAAAGTCTGAACAATACTCAAAAGAAATTAAATACATAAATCTTCAACTCTGTCTATCTATGAAGCCTCTAATACAAAAGGTTATTGGGACAAGACCTCGACATCTCTAAACTACTAGCGGTAAGGTAAATGTAAAGTCCTCCAGAATATAAGAAGGCTCACCAAAGATGACTTGAATATCACACGGCCACAATGAAACACCTGTTGATGATCCTGAATACTTGTATCTACATCATGAAACAATGCAGGACAAATGGTTTAGTATGTGAAATGTACGAGCATGTAAGGTGAATTCTAAAGCATAAACATAAGCTTGAACTTGACAAAAAGTTAATGTACTTACCTATTCTCAAATCACTCAACTAAACTCAACTCGAGAATAAGATACTCAACTCAAGATACTCGAGAATAAAGCAACAATAAAAGATGTTGTATACGGAAAGCTTTTAAAAGAGTAGATAATAATTCAATTGTATTGAAGAATACAGTAATAACTCAATTTGTATATAAGAATATAATTTAACTTTGTGGGAGATTATCTAACCGACAACTATCACTATGAGCTATGTAATGATACAACGTCTAGCCCACGCTGCCAAAATTGTCCTATACTTTGCCATGGTATAGAACCTACTACTAAGTGGATCCACTAGTCTATGCTAAAAAAACATTAAGGAATCATACCCACGTTGGATACATGGTTTATGGGGGTTGTGAGTTGTATGAACTCTTCCCCATATTGGTGCTCAATACTACTCCCAAAATATATTAGCTCATATGTTTAAAAACACAACTCTTTCTTTGTTTTGAGATTATTACTAAAAAATCTTTCTATTTAAAGAGATGGTACACAAACTGCTCAAAACTCTTTTGGGAATCTCAGTTTCCTCTTATCTTAAATGTAAAAACATTTACTCTTGGGAATACTTAGTTCACATTTATCATTTTGAAGAACATGAACTCAGCTCTACGCTTCCTCAACTTAGTGCTCAAGTCTTTATAACAAGTTTTACAACAAATTGTAAAAACACTTCTTAAAATAGGTTTCATGCCAAATTATGGACGTGAACGACTCAATTCAAGGTTTTAAATAATCATGCATAGAACTCAATACTTAGGACTCAATAACTTCAAAACTCAAGGAATCAATAATACTACTCATCTCAATAATGCTCGACCCGGAGGGTTCATGCAGAATATGGGCATAAACTACTCAACTCAAGGACTCAATGATACCTCTCATCTCAAGAGTAATCGACTCATATGGTTTATGTGGAATTATGTGCATGAACTACTCAAGTCAAGGACCTTCATGGGTAACATGTATTAGCCCTATGATTAGGAATATAATCCCAAAAAGATTGGAAATTCAATAGTCAAGACTTAGAACTTAAAAATACTACTCCTCTAAATGATACTCAACTGGTGGAGTTCATGCGAAATTTATAGGTATGAATGGCTTGACTCAAGGGTCTTAACAATATGGAACTCATGTATATGAGTCTTCTTATTCTCATACTTACTTCCTCAAAGTTTAGTTTAAAACTCAAGTGTTGACTTTGAAAAACATCTCAAGATTTCTAACTCAAAGTAGGGTTCATGCTGAATTATAAACATGAACAAATCAACTCAAGGATCTCAATAAAAATATAGAAACTCAATAATTAGGAATAGAATTTTTAAAAGAACCATGAACTCAAGAACATAAATCAACTTAGCTCAAGAATATTCAAATATAGGGGTAGAATCCTAGATTTCATTTTTACTGACTTGAAAGAAGATGTAGGGCGTGAGGATGAACAAGTCCAACACTATGATAGCCTTACATACCTGGAAGAATAGGTTCTTGAAGAATCTTGAAAAAGAACTTGATTAGAAGTCCTGAAACCCTAGCTTGAAGGTAAACGATAAAAAAAACCTTTTTTGAGATTATTAAATTAATTTCTTGAAATCTCTATGGCCAAGAATTATGATTTTCATTAGTGATTCAAAATTGTATGGATGAATTTGAGTTATTTAGAATGAAATTCTTGGAGAAAGACTTTCCTTGAAGAATCTTGAAAAAAGATTGAAAGAATCTTGAAAAAGATTGAAAGAATATTGAATGAAGTCTTCTACGTTGTTTTTTCCTTAGGGTTTTGCCCTAGGGTTTGAGAGAGAAGAGAATGATGGATAAATAGATTAAAATTTGATTGTATTGAGCTTTATTAGTCAAGACATTTTTTTAGTGTTTTCTTGTAGGTAAAAAGACTAGAATGGCCCTTTTAATGTTTTTCCGTCGGCTATAATAACGCTGTATCAAGTTACTAAAATAGGCATAACTTTTTACACAGAAATAGGATTCACACGAAATTGGTGGCGTTGAAAAGTAGATTCAAATAAATTTGATAGAACGTAACTTTTAATATTATAAGAAATATTGTCATTTGAAGTTGACCCAAGTAGAATCTTACATCAAAACTCAATCGATAAGGAAACTTGAAGAACGCATATCAAGAACTCATCAAGAAATTAAATTTCTCAATATTTATGGATAGATTTGCAAAAGAAACTCATTATTGTTCAATTTTTAGACCCTTAATAGGGTGTCATTCGCGTTTAGAATAACTGGGGTAAGGAAACAACTAAAATACCCCGCCTATTTTTGGGTAACTTTCTTTAAATGGACTGCCTGACTTCAAAAGGGCATATATCCCACATACGAGCTCAAAAATTAGTAGACTTGGTGGCATTATAAAGAGGACTCAGAGATATTTCATTTGATACCTTGTGGGTCTCTTAACTCATCCTATACTGAAAGTTATGGTCTCTTGAATTTGATCCAAAACTTAAAAGAACTAAGGAATAACTTAAATGAGTTCTCTTTAATTATTTTTAGAACTCAAGGTGCTACATCTATCAACCCTAAAAGTTATGAAAATTTTAAGTTCCTCGGTAAAATCTTACTCACAATGAAGAATGGTTTGAGTCTTAGCTCTAATTTTCCGGGGTGTTACATTATAGATAAAGTTAATATGTTTAAAATTTTATACATTAACTCTTCTTTCTCAAGGCTAATAATATCAAGTTTTCATTAAAATGAATGTTCCCTTAAGTTTTTTATAGTATATTTTACATTTCCCTTTAATTAACCTAACTTTGACCGGTAATTGTTTTTAATAATTCTTAAAGGATGCTTAACCCCTTCCCTTTAGGATAACTAGAACCCTTACCTAGAATCATTTTAAGTTAAGTACACCATTAATTGTAGTTTAACTTAGCATTACCTTAGTTAAATATTTAGGTGTCCTAATTGACCTTAAAATTAATTAGGTGGGGACTCCTTAAGTTAAATAATTTAGGAATCACCAATATGTCGTACATTAATTGAAGTGAGCTAAAATGTGGTATAACAATTGTTGGGCTTTAACCTTTGATCCTTTTGACTTGTGTACTGTAGAACTTTTAGATTGGGCTAAAAATTTATATGCATGTTGTAATTTGTGGACGTTCGGTTGGGATGAAAGAAGTATTCTATTTTAGCTAGGTTGCCTAGTTTATTAGGTTGCTTGTTGGGTACTCTATTGATGGAACTCATTCTTTATTTATACACTTGTGTAGGTTCCGAGCCCGGTATTATTTGATCATTCTTTTTCTTCTTCTGAATTTGAGGCTTGTTGAAAGACTTGAGAGTTAGCTGCTTATCATCTCTGTTGGGCCACTTTTCTTTTCAGTTATGCTTTGTTCTATTTGAGAGGCAAAGACAGTGAGACTTGTACTTATTTCTTAATTCCTCACTTTGTGTATTAGAGGCTTGGACATTTGACAACCATATTTTGGAATATTGTTTAGTATGAATATGTTTTTCACCTATCTTTTTCTTGCTTTATATTTCCATTTTTCTTTCGATTCGTTGGATTTAGGCTGACTTTTCTCAGTAGAAGTAGAAAAGTGCCATCATGTCAATTTTTGGGTCGCGACAAATGGTATCATCCCATGATCGTCGTCTCATGTGTCTATAACTTAAATCTGAGTAGAGTCTTGAGGATCAGTATAGAGATGTCTGTAGTTATCTTCTAGAAGCAATGAAGACTTTTATCAAACTTCATTTTTTCATTCTTTCTTATCGTTTATGGGAGCCTTCACTAGAGTTGAGTTGCCGCATTATGTTATGGAAAAGACCAAGGAATAGCGCCTTTGTTTACAATGGTAAAGGGAGGCATCCCCCAAGGTTGTTGTAGAAACACCTACAAAAGGGAGAGGTAAGGCAACACCAAGAGGTCTTGCTCATGGAGTAACACTGGCTAAAGTCTTACCCATGGAGCGGCACTTAGTAGAGGCAGATCTAGGCTTCACTTGAGCCACATGTTGTGGTTGTTGAGGACCAGTTTCCTCCTGGGCTTGGATTTCTCTTGTTTCAGTACATTTTGTTGAGGATGTTCGGTGTTCTAGAGAACTTCTCTTAGGGTGGTGCGATATGTACACCACATAGTTCTCAGGTTAGATTACAAGCGTACACTCCATGTCAACAACAGACTCTGGATATTCAGGATGAAGTGGGTTAGCAACTAGTGGTTCCTGCATAGGCTATGGGTGCTCAGATTGCTCTTGAGGTTATTTTGAAGACAATAAAGCAACAATGTTATGAGAGTTTTTACAAGATTAAATCACCCCCGTTTTAGGGTGGTAAGAGCAAGGATGCTCATAGTTCTTGACTTTGTTCCATGAGATGTTTGAGAGAGTGGGTATAGTAGATGCTCCTGGTGTTCATTTTATTTCACTAAAGTTGTATGTATGAACCAAAGAGTGGCGGAGGAATTTTGGGAGGTCTAGACGAGTAGGATCTCCTTATGTTAAGTGTTATGTGTTCTCTAGTTCTTTCCAGGATAGCTTCATTCCTTGAAGAGTGAGCGAGGAGAGTCGTCTGAGGTATGAGGACTTGCGACAGGGCAGTTTGTCTATGACTAAGTGTGAGGCCTTTCTTTGTGAACTTTCCAGGCATGTTAGGACTATAGTTCCCAATAAAGTAGAGATAGTTCCCAGGTTTGTGAAAGGGTTGACTTTCTCTACCACTTTGTATGTGTTCTAAGCAGCTAGAGAGGGGGCTTATAACACCTCATATCTGAAAATGAAGAAAATCCTTGTTTTCAAAAAAACTTGTGTCGGTATCGATGGAACCAGCCACGAACCGTTGGTGGGGTTCCATCGCTAAGGTCCAAATTTTGATGGTCTCTTATACCACTCTTGGTCGACCAGTATGATCTATGGTTGGGCCTACGGACCATAGGTTGGACTGTTGGTAAGGGTCAGTAGCTAATTGGAGGGAATGGGCTATTGGGTCAATTTGAAGCAGTCATATCTATTAGCATATAATTAATTAGGTAGCCCATGACTTGTCAAATCAAAGATAAATGAATCCTCTTTACAATGCCACTAAGTTTGATAAAATCTCATCTCCGAGTAAAATGTTATGCTCATTTTAGTGAAGCCATGTCAGGTAGAGCTTGACCAACGACTCCTACCAACGGTTGGTAGGTGACCCGACGGACCCTCAGTCTTGTAGTAGATGACACTCGTCAGATTTAAGTCAGTGTCATTTTTGTCCTTTCTTCTATGCATTGGGCACTTAAACTATGTTGTCGCCTGAACTACATCATTTTACTCAATTTGATCCTAATAACTTAGTCAGATATACGTAGAACCTTTATTCACCAAAAATCATTCAATCTTAGAGGAAGAAGGAGAAGAAAGAGGGGCTAGTTTCCCAAGAACAACTAGAAGGTTTGCTTCAAGTTTTAGCCTCGAAAAAAAAGGATTTCTCTGTAGATTTCGTCACCAGGTATGTGGGATTTCACTAGTGGGTTCCTTTCATCCACTAGGTCCCTAGAATTCAGTCAGCTCCTTGATTCTCCATATCTTATTTAGACATAGGGTTTCTAAAACCTTAGGTATTTACTGTGACTTAGCTGTTGTAATATACTAAATTGAAATAGCATGTTTTCTTGGAAAGTCTACTTAATTCCTTGTATGAAACTCAGAACCCTAGTTTGTGTAGATTTTCCTAGTTCATGAATTAAACTTGCTAGGTCAGCTAAACAGAAGATCATGCTTTGAATTTCAAATGTCACATTATCAGTATATAAATATTGCATTCTCAGTTATCATGTCTGTATTCTGTGCTATTCAGTATTTCAGATGCATTTCTATCATATATTTATTTAGTTGGGAGTAGACATAGCACCTACTAGACTAACGTTTCGCGTACCCTCATAATCCCAGAACTACATGCCCTTTTAGGATTATAAGTCCCCTCTATTGGGCATCAAAATCAGTTATCTCGCCAACAATGCCTTTATACCCCTAGCAAGGTATATTGGATCCTTTTGATGGGGCGTATACATCGGACTCCACGTTTAGCTCAAGTGCTTTTATGTCGGTTAATAATAGCTCCCACAGCAGACTCTCAGTGCATTTTACCAGCTTTCCACTATATGTACTTTAGCATGCTATTTTCATGATTAGTACTTGGTCATTGCATTCAACTTAGCTTTTTAGTTATGTTTCAGTATTTACATTCTTGCTCAATTATGCTTTGTTCAGCTTATGTATATATTTGTTCAACTTAATATTTATATCCTGCATGCTCAGTAAATTCCAAGTACTGTTGCATACTCTATGCTACATCCTTTCATGATGTAGGTTCAGCTACTCAGCATCCAGATCATGCTTAGATCTATTCTCAGTCCGTATTCAGCAGCCTCAATGGTGAGTCCTCAAATCCGAGGACAATAGACATGCTTTCATTTTAGTCTTTCATTTTAATTGTTGTTTTGTTAGAGTTAGTTGGGGGCATATTCGAGTAACTCAACTCAATTAGAGGCTTTTCAGATATAGTAGTAGAATTAGCTTGAAATGTTAAGTTCATGTTTCAGTTGTTAGTAAACACTTAGTATGTTTTATATATTCAGACTAGTTGGGCAGTTCTTATTTTCAGATATCCATTGTTTTAGCTTCCACAGAGTTCATGTTTTACTTAGTTATTATCAGTATACTTATGATATGGCAGACACAAGGTTGGCTTGGGGTCACTCGAGATCCTAGTTCTCCTGTTACAACAAAGGGGTATCTTGGGGCGTGACAAACTTGGTATCCGAGCATTAGGTTCAAGAGTCCTAGGATGTTTGAAAGCAGCACTAAGTAGAGTTATTTTCATGGGTGTGAAGTGCACTACATCTATTAAAGAGAGTTTACGAAGTGTTTTAAGAAAAACGTAACTTTTCTTGTTGTTCTTATCCTTCATGAATATGAACTCTATTCAATCTCCTTCTAACTCAAGCTCTTCGCATTTTGGGAAATGTCTTCCAGAAGAGATAATGCAAGAATGAGCCAACAACTCCACCATACCCATTGAAGGAGAAAATAATGCATGTCGAGTTTAAGGCTACTTACCAAGTAATTCCTCAGGCCATGACTACCCAGGTATATTAGTAAGTTGTGGTCCCGACTCTGCCACAGAATAATGTTGCTCCAGAAAGAATCCCAGACTTTACTCAGATAAACCTAATAGAGTTTCATGGGTCTATGTCAGAATAAGATCCATAAGAGTTTATCAATGACATATAAAGATAACAAACATTATGGGTGTCACTCAAGTCGAGAGTGTATATTTTGTTGCCTATTAGTTAAAGGGAGTAGCCTACACTTGGTACCAGCAGTGGAAGGATCTTGTGGTGTTAATGCATGTCCAAAAACTCTCTCATAATCCTTCTCAGTCTCTAATCTAGTTGGTGACCCTGTTATAGTTAGACAGGTATACAAAAATTATCCTATCACAGTCTCTACTCCATGAGTCGATTTTAGAACTAGGATCATTCAATTTCAGGATTAAACGAGTCAGTCTTAGAATGGAAGAGTAGTAGCTCAGTGCCTATAGGATGATTTATCTCTTATCTTATGGCCAGAAAAATGATTTCCAATGGGTATATCTATCATCTTGTTCGGGTTAAGGATTAAAACTCCAAAACCCTAACTCTTTAGTCAGTCCATATAGTAAATGAGTTTCTTGAAGTGTTCCGAGAAGATCTTCCTGAAGTTCCTCCCAAAGGGAACTCAACTTTAGAATAGATCTCATTCCTGATACCCAACTCATTTGGATTCCTCCTTATATAATGGCTCCAACAAAGCTTAAGAAATTGAAAGAGCAATTGAAAGACCTTCTAGATAAGAGCTTCATCAAACCTAGTATCACTCCATGGGGTGCTCCAGTGTTGTTCGTTAAAGATAAAGATGGTCCACTCAGAATGTGCATTGACTATTGTTAATTGAACAAAGTCACCATCAAGAATAAGTGTCTGACCCATAAGATTGACGACTTGTTCGACCAACTTTAGGGTGCTAGTTGCTTTTCTAAGATAGGCTTCAAATCCAGCTATCATCAACTCAGTCAGAGATAGTGACATTTCGAAGACAACCTTCAGGACTCGGTATGGTCATTATGAATTTGTAGTTATGCATTTTGGACTAACAAATGCTCCTTCAGCTTTCATGGAATTAATGAACAGGGTGTTCAAATAGTATTTTGACTTGTTGTTTATTATTTTTATGAATGATATCCTCTTTATTCTCGGAGTGAGGGAGAGTTGTTCTGCAAACTCTCAAAGATCGCTAGTTATTTGCTAAGTTTAGCAATTCTGAATTCTTGTTACAGTCTACCTCTTTTCTTGGTCATGTTGTATTTAGTGAAGAGATTCGAATGGATTCTCAGAAAATTGAAGCAGTGAAACACTGGCCCAAACCCACCTCCCCAACAAATATCAGAAGTTTCTTAGGGTTTGGCCGGTTATTATAGGAGATTTGTTGAAGGATTTTCATCTATAGCTTCCCCATCGACGAGGTTGACTCAGAAGAAGGTCAAATTTTAGTGGTTAAATAAGTGTTAGGAAAGCTTCTCGAAACTGAAGATTAGGTTGAGTACAACTCGGTCTTGAGTAAACCAGATGGTTTAGATGGTTGTGTAACGTGATGCATCTAGGGTCGGCCTAGGTTATGCGTCGATGCAGAGAGGTAAGGTCATAGCTTATGATTCTAGACAGCTTAAGGTCCATGAGAAGAACTACCCGACTCATGACCTCGAGCTTGCAGCCATAGTTTTTGCCCTAAAGATTTGGAGACACTACTTGTATGGTGTTCATATTGATGTATTCACAGATAATAAAATCCTTGTGTATGTGCTAACCAAGAAAGAATTGAATATCCATCAGAAGAGATGACTTGAAGTCCTCAAAGAGTATGACATGAGTGTGCTTTGCCATCCTGGTAAGGCCAATGTAGTGGTTGATGCTCTCAGAAGGATGTCTATGGGTAGTGTAGCTCATGTTAAGAAGAAAGGAAAGAGCTATCCAAAGATGTTCACCAGCTTGCTTGCTTAAGAGTTTGCCTTACGGACACATTTGATAGTGGGGTGATAGTTCAAAATGGATCAGAATCTTCATCGGTAGCGAAGATTAAGGAAAAACAGGACAATGATCCTATATTACTGGTGAGTCCAAGATTTGGACTCATTTAGGGATTTGTTTATATTGATTTAGTTTCCTCACATGCTTAATTTGTGCCAATAACTAATGTTAAATCCTTGATTTTCAGGAATACCAATTGAGGAACAAAGCAACGACACTAATAGGCAAAAAGGAACAAAACAGGCTGAAGAAACAAAGATAGACAAGCCTGAGGATCACCAAAAGCACTTGGCGTGTCGCCGAGTGGCTCATCAACCTGCATAAAGTTCCAGTGTGCCAACCTCTAAATGAAAAAACCAAGTCAGCAACGAAAAAGATGGATTGCCAAATGATTTTGTGAAGCCAATATAGATCGCTCAAAGTTACAGACCTTGAGGATGCTGAATGCCGAAGCGAAAGGGTGATGGAAGAGACCAAAAGGCGGCTTGTTGAGTGGATTAGCGAGCCCGACTTACTTGACCAAAGGGGCTTTCATAGCTTATTTTTGGCGACTATAATTACGTTTTTGAACAATATCTATCATATTATCTTGGATATTATTTTAGATTATTTTTATCTATTAGAACTATTAGAACATTTATCTTTATAGTTTACTGTAGCTTTGAAAAATTGAAGGAATTCACTTTTGAGAAATTGGAAGTGGGTCTTTGAGATTCATCAAATTGGAGCATTGTAAAGACAAAATATTTCTTACCCAGTTGATGGATAATCAATTTGGTAACTATTTTTACCTTTTAATGATGTCGAGCTAAAACCCCAATTCTTGGGGTGTGATCATGTGATTACGGGCTAATTTAGCATATGGGTATTGCTGATTGTTAGTTTAAATGCTATTTAAAAGTGATTTTAATTATTAATTGGGGTTGACTTTAAGATTTGTAGTTGCAAATGCAGTTCTACCTTTGTGTTCTTGGCTTGCTCAAGAGGGAGGTTCTAGAACTAAGATTAATTATTGATGGTTTGTGGGTATTGGGTTGAGCTGGGTTCAGCTCAAGAGAGTGAATCCTAAACCCAATCCCACACATTCAGCTCAAGTGAGTGAATGGATTAAGGTGTGGGCTACTCTTATTTTGCATGCTTGTTGATGTTCGAGAGAAATTACTTGATTCGGGGTAAATTGTTTGAGAGAAAATTTCCTCACTTATAGCCTAGCCTACTCACTAATGACTACCTGTTTACTAATAGTTACAATTACACATATGTCTATATTTGCCTATAATTGATCACATCCCAAGATCTCATCACATTATTGTTAATTCATATTGTTTGTGACTGTTTGTAGTTGTTGGTCAAAACCAAAACCCCCCATTTGACATTCATGTCACCCCTTAATTTTAATGATGTCATTAGTGGATAATTTTTATTCCTATGGCTGATTTGACCATGTTTATGCTTCCCAATCAAATTTGAAACATGTACCACTCCTTGTGGGATTCGACCCCAACTAATTTAGTTGGGTTTATACTGATTTACGACCATTGAACACCTAGAATTTTATGAGCTGTGCTTGAAACATTAAATCAAATTGGCGCCGCTGCCGGGGAGTGGTGCTTTTTAAAATTATTTTGGTGAAGTTGAATTGTGTTGTTGTTAGTCATACTTGAATCTACTTACTCTTAGTTTTGGTTTTTGTGTTTCTTATTAAAATAGAGGAAATGAGTGTCAATAGAAACAATGGTAGCCAAGTGGGCCCCCAAGATGATATCGGAAATGTCAAAGATGTCAACAAATCGAATATCAACGACCCAAATCTAGTGGATGGAGTTGGAGCAATTTGTTTACCTCTGGTTGAAGGAAACGTGGTGTTTCACATTACAAGCATCATGTTGCAGCTCTTACAGTTGAAAGGGTTATTTGGTGGGTTGGCTCATTAGGATCCCCATGAGCATATAAGGAGCTTTGTTGATGTTTGTGGACCGTTCTCCTTTAAGAACATATTTCAAGAATTGGTTAGGTTGAGGTTGTTCCCATTTTCTCTAATCTGAGAAGCATGTAAGTGGTTGTCTGAGTTGCCAAAATATTCTATCACTTCGTGGGGCGAGCTTATTATTGCATTTCAAGTGCGATTCTTTCCGCCTTCAAAGATGATAACTCGTCGGGACAATATCCAAAGCTTCAAGTGTTTGGAGGGTGAGCTAATCCATGAGACTTGGCTAAGGTTTAAGAAGTTGGTGCTTTAATGCCCAACTCATGTATTGCCCGATAATGTCTTGTTGTGGTACTTTTACAGAAGCCTTGATTCGATGAATAAGGAAGTGGCTGATCAACTTTCTCTGGAAGGTTTAATACAGCAGACTTATGTAATAGCAGCCCAACTCATTGATGGCATGACCAAGATTAACCAGGCATGGTACACCCGTGAAGATCAGGCCTCTCCTCTTACTTATAAGTTGATAAAAGAGAAAATTGAAAAAGATCAAGACAGAGATCAAAACATGACAAAGATGATGACCTAGTTAGCCATCTTAGACAAGAACGTCATGGGAGCTGGTATGAGGAGTGCTAATGTTGTCAGTGTTTGTGGTGTAAGCCCCGAAGAGGCGTAATTTGAAGTGTTGTAGAACAAGGAAGTGAAATTCCTAGCCAACCAAAGAGGAGGTTACTGTGAAAACTACCCAAGGCCAGGTGGTAACCAAGGTTGGAATAGAGATGAGGGCATGAGAGATCGTGATAGAGAGTGGCATGATCGTAGCGCTAGTTGGAAGGTAAGAGAAGGGAAGAAGGATAGGTATGTTCCTCCCTACGAGCATCCAAAGCCCAAAAATTCTGAGGGTGGACAGACTGAGGATATTCTATCACATATTCTCAACAAGGTTGAAGGGTCCGATAAAGTTTTGAAGGAAATGAAGGAAGACATATCGATTCTCAACCATATGGTGACCTCTCATTCCGTCTCTATCAAATAGTGGAGACCCAAATGGGTCAGATTTATTCACATCTTAACCTAAGGCAACAAGGGCAGTTACCTAGTGATACTATGGCAAACCACAAGAATGAAATTTGAATAGGCACTTACGTTATGCCACGACGTTAACTAAAGCACTTCTTGAGAGGCAACCTAAGTTTTTATTGCTTTGTTTTTTGATTTTGAATAACGGGTGTTCATTGTGCAGGTTGAAGTGTGGAATATGTTTGAAATGTATAGATTGGCAAAGAAACCAGTCGGTGTCTCACCGAAGAGGTCAGCTAGCCCGACTTGGACCGCCGTTGGACCCATAAAAATCACATTGGGAGTCTGCAAAACTCAGTGGGTCCATAGACGAGTCAATGGCTCGCTGAAAAGGTTGGTGAGCCTGACTTTGCCCAGTGTTTAGACCTCAAATTAACTGGAGCTCCTATAAAACTCGGCGATGTAAGTTAACATTCGGCCCAACATCAAGCGGTTCGGCGAGGATGACTAATACCACCGAATGTGTCGCAAACTGAATGGTTCTTGAAACCTAAAGGTATAAAATTTCAAAATCTTTCGTATTCCCTCATTTCTACCCCTTACCCTCATACTCGTACTTCATCTTTCCTGTATTTTTATCATTGTACTTGTTTTTTCTCTTGGTCTTGTGCTCGGAGTTGTATTTCATTGCCTCTTAGCATTCCAAACTCGTATTTCGATATAAAGGTTGTTTTCTGAACCCCAACCTCTTGAATAGCAGTTGAACTTGAATGCATTTGAAAATTTTGTATTTATGTGTCCTGGGCCTGTACTAAAATCATGTTTAATGTGCTAGTTTGCCTATTTTAGTTTCGAAATCATGCCTAAATTGTTTAAAATGTTGATTTCCTGAGTTTTGTGCTTTAAAATTGATTGTAATTTGTTGGGTTGCGGTAAATTGTTGTTGGGTCTACTTGGGTGAAGTCTAAGTAACCCCAATTGTTCTAAATGACATAATTTGCTCGATGATGGATCATTTGACGTCATTCTTAAGGGCAAAAGTCGTCAAATAACCAATTTTGGCCAAACCGAGGAAAGTCTGAGTACCTCAATGACATGGATCGTATGGGTATAGGCATGATTGAATAAGTACGTTGTTTAATTTTGTTTTCGACGGATGTGGGCTTGATTTTGGGAATCGGGGTTGAAACTTTGCACTTTGGGCACTTCAGTGAGCTAAGTCGAGCTTACTGAGCCGTTCGGCGGTTCGCCAATGTCCCCCTTGATCACCCATAATTTCGTGTTTTGGCTAGAATAGAGTCTGTAAATTTTTGCGGGAAGCCTGAGCTCGTCGAGTTCACTCGATGAGTCACTAAAAGTCTCTCTTGATCGCGCTTTCTACGGCTCTAACCCCTAAAACATACTGTAACATTCGACGGGCAAGTTTGAGCTCACCTAGTAGTGTTGGTGATATGCCAAAAGGCCCTGATCATCGCTGACCTGCCATTTTTTAGGGAAATTTTCAAGCCATTCCTTTCAGCAAGTCTAATATAGCTCGCCAAAGTGACTCTGCAACTCACTGATCGGTTCGGCAAATCTTTCTGCAACCTATTTTCTACAATTTCTTAGATTATTTCTAACTCTTTTTGGTGTGTTTGCTGATATGGCAACACTGAAAGTAGCAAGACGAGATATGCCACCCTGTAAGTGGGCAAAAGGTATTACGATCAATGAGGATGCAGCTACATCCAGAGTAAAAACAACTAAATTTCCTACCACATGTGGGAAGGTTAAAGGAAAAGGCACATCGCCTACTGCTGAGTCACTGGAGGTCAGCTCCGACAGCGAGGGAGGCTACGCAACTCACCTTACTACTTCTGAAAGTGAGGGGGAGCAAAAGGATCCTCAGGCTGTCATCTCTAAGCCTGAGGATGATCAATTGTTATTGGCTCGGAGAGTTGAAATGCGCTCCAAGAGGATGCATGATCCGTCTAGGATCTCGGTGCCTCAGAACAATCTCCAACTCTATACCAGGTTACGGTCCCAGCGCCACCTACACAAAGTTCTCCTCCTCAGTCTCTCAACAGACTAAAGACTGAGGGATTGAGGACTATTATTGAGGAGAAAAGATTATCCATAGACGGTATGGTGGACAAATACCAAGAAATTTGGAGCACATTGAAATCCCACAAGTTCCAGATATTTACTAAACCCTGTGGCCCTTACATTCCTAATTGGGTATGGGAGTTTTACACAACCTACAGATCTTTGGTGCCACAGGGAAAAATGAAGGCTACAACATTCTAGCCAGTGGACTATGTAGTTGTCAGGGGAAGAAGGTGAAGTATGACAGTAATGACATAAATATTGTGTTGGAATGCACTGCCAACATTGTTGGCGATTAACAATACATGATCAAGACAAATTCCTTGGAGACTATGAAATATTAGTTGGCTCCTTTTTTATCTAATGGTACTCCTAGATGGGTCAATGCTATAATGCAAATTGAGAAGAAAGACCTCAATATGGCAGTGAGGTACTGGTTTGGCTTTATCAACAACACCATTATGCCATCACAAAATGAGTGTATCCTGTTCCACACAAAGGCGGCTTGTCTTTGTTCCATCATGGCATGGAAGCATATAAATTTAGGCATGATCATTGCACAAGAAATGACCATGAAATTAAATCAGCACCAAACCTCTCTCCTTTTTTTGATGTTGATCACCAAATTATGCAGACAAGCACGGGTGACTCACGTTGAAAAGAAGGATGTGGAACTGATTCCCACCTCCGGTACCAACATCCAATAGAATGAGGCTGAGTATTTAAAGGATGAGGTTGAGAAAAAGAATGCATCCATGGTGGATACCTCCCCTGTTATTGACACTGAGACACTACCGCAGAGGAAGTATTGCCTAATCCAGCCACTAGGCCTTTAGGTATATCTATTATTGTCCCTTTCATGACTCCGAGTTCTTCTACTGCTCCCCTGCCTCCTAGGTCTACTGCTAGTGTTGCTGCATCCCAACCTTCACTCACCCATGATGCGATACTATGGATAGGGCATCTAGCCCATTCTACTAATTAGCGTGCCTCTAGGCTTGAGTTTACAGTCCCTGGGATGATTAAGAGGGCCTTCACTGTTGTTGTGACACCTCTTAGTGTGTCTATTGATGTCGTCACGACAAGGATATAGGTTTGTGAGAAGGGCTAGGGAGTCACTCATAAGGTGACTCCTTAAAGGCCGTTATGTCAATTATTTTTGGGATTGTGGAGATCCCTGATATGCCAGCTGATACAGATGTGCCTCCGGCTACCACGATGAGGTTCTAATTGAGGAAGTGGTTTCTATTGAGTCTAAGGTAGAGACGGATGAGGAGCAGCTTGGTCTCTAAGAGGAGACAACATATGAGGGCCTTATAGGGGTTGAGGAGGCTATGATGCATTCAACCGTGCAGATTTCATTAGCCGATACATCCATGGTAGGCCCTAATGCAGCTAGTGTTGCTGTTACACTACAAGATCAGAGTGTGACCCCGGGCATTGATGCCACAACATATAGAGAGACTGTGTAGATAGGATCTTTCTTTATCTCCCTCTCAGTCATTTTTATTTATTTTCGATTATGTTTGTTCCATCTAGGACAACTACTTTTTATTTGTACTGGGGTAAGGTATTTCTATACCTACCGTTTGTGTGTATATTGGGTTTTGCACTTTAAATTGTGTTTTGATCTTATCTTGTGGATGTTTGAGCATATGTCTCCTTATTATGAATGAAAATGGTTTTTGATCGACCTAAAAATCTTTGCCACCTCTTATTGTGTGTGAATGCGGTTGTTCTTGTGCAAATTGGAGTATCGGTCATAATCAATACTGATGACTTGAATAGTGCTCTTAATTGAACATAAATCAATGTATGACTACGATGAGGCCAAATGAAGTTGCATAGACAATGTGTGATCTTTTTGCATCTCGTTGCCACTAGCCAATTATCGAATAAGTCTCTTGTGATGAGCATTGCACACTAGAGAAAGTGTGGAGTCTTGTTTGATATTGGTGCAAATGCCTTATGTGATAAGCTTGCTTTGAACCTTGTGTGATATCACCTAGAATTTGCCCTGTTAGTCCGGTTGACTAAGTGATGTAAGCTCTTGAAATGGTCTTAGGCAATGATTTTGATGAGTGAAACAATTTAAAAATATACCACTTTTTGTGGCCAACTTTATGAGTTGTGTGAACATTGATTGAACCCCTTTGAGCCTTATCCTTTTCTTAGAAGAAACTTGAGAAATTGTGACCCCTCTTTATCAAGTCACCGATAATCCTCATGAAGTATGGTTCATTTGAATAGCCAACTTAGGCCAAAAGTTGGGGGTGCGGTGAAAAGAGAAGGTAAATCAAAAAGTGTGAAGAATTCCCTTTTGAGTCATGGCCTTGAAAAAGATGGAACCCCTCCACATAAAAAAAGAAAGAAAGAAAAGAAGAAAGCTAAAGAAAAAGAACGAAAAAGTTGTGAAATAAAGTTCTAAAAGTAGTAAAAGAAATGGGGTGTCCGGTAGTCCATTGGAAGTGACTAATGGGGTGAATTTTAAGCATGAGTGAAAATGCTGAAGAAAAGGAAGAAAAGTGATATTTATACCACATTCATGAGGGTAGCAGCCATTGAGCCTAAATGATCATACCTTTGCACTCAGCCCCATTGCAAGCCTTGAAAAGACCTTTTTGATCATAGTAAGCTGAAATGAATGTTGATTGGAAAATAAGGGCAAAATACCGGTGCAGTCATGCATTTGTTCATCTTTGTGAGTGTAGGAGTCGTATATGATTCTGGAACTTTAAATCGTTGAAGAATAGTGTGGGAATATGGAATTATCCTTGTTGTGAGGGCATTTGAGTACCTTTGTTGAGCTTGAACTTGTATTTGAAGTAAGTATTGTGAACTTGAGCATCTTTGATAATGGTGAGTCACAACTTGAATCTTTGAGTGCACAATTGACCATTGTATGAATAAGTTGAGTCTTGTTGTGTGCATTCAAGATTGAGTCTTATGTAGCACTATTTGAGACATCCTTTTTAAACTGCTGAACTTGAGTTTTACTTGAGGACAAGCAAAAGTTTAAGTTGGGGGTGTTGATGAGTCCAAGATTTGGAATCATTTAGGGCTTTGTTTATATAGATTTAGTGTCCTCAAATGCTTAATTTCTGCCAATAACTGATCTTAAATCCTTGATTTTTAGGAATATGGATTGAGGAACAAAGCAAGGACACTAACAGGCAAAAAGGAACAGAACAGGCTGAAGGAATGAAGATAGGCGAGCCTAAGGATCGCCAAGAGCACTAGACGTGTCACTAAGTGGCCCATCATCCCATGTAAAGTCCTAGTGTGCCAAGCTCTAAAGGAAAGAACCAAGTCGGCGATGAAAAGGAGTAGTTGGCGGATTGGTTAATGATTCTACGAAGATAAGATAGATCATCCAAAGTTACAGACCATGAAGATGTTGAATGCCAAGGCGAAAGGGCAATGTAAGAGACCAAAGGGCTCGCCAAGTGGATCGGTCCCGACTTCCTTCACCGAAGGGGCTATCGTAGCTTATTGTCAATGACTATAACAACGTTTCTGAACATTATCTGGCATATTATCTTGGATATTACTTTAGACTTTATCTATAAGAACTCTTAGAACATTTCTCTCTAGAGTTTACCTTAGCTTTGAAGAATTGAAGGAATTCACTTTTGAGAAATTGGTAGTGGGTCTTTGAGATTCATTAAATTGAAGTATTGTAAAGACAAATTCACTCTAACCCAGTTGATGGACAATCAATTTGGTAACTATTTTTACCTTTTTGTGAGGTCTAGCTAAAACCCCAATTCTTAGGGTGTGATCATGTGATTATGAGCTGATTTAGCATATGGGTTTTGCTAATTGTTAGTTTAAATGCTATTTAATCATTAATTATGGTTTAATTTAAGAATTGTAGTTCAAAATGTAGTTCTACCTTTGTGTTCTTGGCTTGCTTGAGAGAGAGGTTTTAGAACTAAGATTATTGATTGATGATTTGTGGGCATTGGGTTGATCTGGGTTCAGCTTAAGAGAGTGAATCCTAAACCCAATCCCACACATTCAGCTCGAGAGAGTGAATGGATTTAGGTGTGGGTTCCTCTTATTTTTCATGCTTGTTGATGTTTGAGAGAAATCACTTGATTCGAGGTAAATTGTTCGAGAGAAAATTACCCCTCTCATAGCCTAGCCTACTCACTAATATCTAGCTATTTACTAATAGTTTCATTACTCATATGTCTATATTTGCCTATAATCGATCACATCCAAAGAACCCATCTCATTATTGTTAATTCATAGTATTTGTGATTGTGTCTAGTTGTTAATCAAAACCAAAACCTCCTATTTGACATTAGTGTCATCCCTTAATTTGAATATCTTTATTCAATAATTTTTATTCTTATGGCTTATTTGACCAGGTTTATACTTTCCAATCAAATTTGAAACACATACCGCTCCCTGTGGGATTTGACCCTAATAATTTATTTTGGTGTTTTACTGATTCACAATCGTTGAACACCTAGTATTGGATGAGGTGTGCTTAAAACATTAAATCAATCACTTCAATTGAAAGGTGAAGTTCATCGGCAGAAGTTGTGGTTTTCTCCCAAGAAGGAGATAGTGTACTTCATTATTAGGGTTGCTTATGTGTTCCTAATGTGGGTGAGTTGAGGCAGTAGATCCTTAGAGAAACTCATAACTCGAGGTATTATATTCATCCAGGTGCCACTAAGATGTACCTTGATCTACGGAAAGTCTTTTGGTTGATTGGCATGACGAGGGACATTTTGTGGCTAAGTGTTCTAAATGTCAACAGGTTAAGATAGAACATCATAAACCAGGAGGTATGACTTAGGAGATTAACATTCCTACATGGAAGTGGGAAGTGATAAATATGGACTACATTATGCGTGTACCTACTATTAGCAGACTACATGAATCCATTTGGGTGATAGTTGATAGAGTCACTAAGTCCGCTCACTTCTTGGCTATTAAGACTACAGATTCAGCAGAGGACTATACCAAACTTTACATCACTGAGATAGTTAGGTTGCATGGGGTTTCCTTCTCGGTCATCTCAAATAGAGCTCCTTAGTTTCATTTTCATTTTAAATCATTTCAGAAAGGTCTAGGTATTCAGGTAAATCTCAGTACAACATTTCATCCACAGATGGATGGTCAAGCAGAACGTACCATTCAGGCCTTAGAGGTCATATGGGAGTTTGCCTTTAATAGTAGTTTCCATTCCAGTAATAAGTTTGCTCCATATAAGGAACTATATGGGCATAGATGCAGGTCGCTGATTGGTTTGTTTGAAGTAGGTGAAGCAACCTTGATTGGTCCAGATTCCATTCATGAGGCTATGGAGAAAGTTCAGCTCATTAAATATAAAGTAAAGACAACCCTGAGTCGTCATAAGTCCTATAATATGTGAGAAGAACATACTTAGACTTTGAAATTGATGATTGAGTTTTTATAAAGGTGTAACCTATGTAGGGGGTGATGAGATTTGGCAAGAAAAGGAAGCTCAGTGCATGATATGTATGTCCTTATAGAATCCTGAAAAAAGGGTTGGTAATGCGGCTAATGAGTTAGAGTTTCCAGCAGAACTAGCTGAGGTTCATCCAGTCTTTTACATTTCCTTGTTGAAGAAATGTGTGGGTGATCCGACATCAATAGTACCATTAGAGAGTGTGGCTGTGAAGGATAGTCTCACTTATGAAGGGGTGCCTAATGAAATTATTGACTGTTAGGTTTGTAGGTTGATAAGTAAGGAAGCTGCTTCAATAAAGGTTTTGTGGAGGAGTCAGTCCATAGAGGGAGCTACTTAGGAAACAGAAGTAGCCATGAAGGCCATGTATTCTCACCTCTTCCCTTTTGATTCCGTTTCATCTTGAGTCAATACTTCCTCTCCAGTCTCTCACTTTATTCTTGCGTAAATTGAGTCTCAATATCTTGTTCCTTTAGTTGTTCTTGATTTTTATTATATTTCCATATTCTTGGAACTCAGTTAAGTTAGATATTCGGTTCTAGTACTTAGTGGTAGGGATTTTATCTCCTTCCCTCCATACTCAGCTTGTTTAGACTTCATTGGAGGATGAATGTTCCCAAGGGGAAGATAATGTAATACCTTAGATCTCAAAATGAAGAAAATTCTAGTTTTCAAAAAACCTAGTGCCAGTATTGACGAAACCACCCACGGACCGTAAGTGTGGTTTCGTTCCTAAGGTCCAAATTTTTATTGACTCTGATCCCTCCCACGGTCGACCAGTATGGTTCATGGTTGGACTTACGGACCGTAGGTCTAAACGTTGGTGAGCGTCAGCAGCCAATTGGAGGGAATTGACTATTAGGTCCACTTCAAACAGTCATATCTTTTAGCACATAGTTAATTTGGTAGCCATGACCTATAAAATGAAAGATAATTGACTCCTCTTTCCAACACCACTGAGTTTGATAAAATTCTATAGTCGAGTATAAATTTATGCTCGTTTAGGTCATCTGAAGACCCTTTAGTCCTATAGTAGGTGGCACTCGTCATTTTTAAGTTAGGGTCATTTTGGTCCTATCATCTATGTGTCAGACACTAGAACTACGTCATTTAATTCCTAAACTACATTGTTTTACTTAGTTTAAGCCTAATAACTTAGTCAGACATACCCAGAACCTTTATTCACCAAAAATCATCCAAACTTAAAGCAAAAGGAAGAAGAAAGAGGCACAAGTTTCCCAATAACAATCAAAAGGTTTGCTTCAAGTTTCAGCCTTGAAATAGAAGGATTTCTCCATAGATTTCATCACCAAGTATGTGGGATTTCACTAATGGGTTCCTTTCATCTACTAGGTCCCTAGAATTCAGGCAGCTCCTTGATTCTCCATATCTTGTTTAGAACTAGGCTTTCTGAAACATTGGATATTTGTTGTGATTTAGCTATTGTAGTATCCTAAATCTAAATAGCATGTTTTCCCAAATGTTTTAACTCAAAGCTATGTCGTTTTTCCCAAGTCAAGGACCCTATATATTTCAGTTTAACCCATAAACTAGCCCAATTAAGTCATTTATTCCAAAACCAAAAATAATTCCCAAAGTTCAGCTTTTCCAAAATATTATTCTCTCTAGAAACTTGAAGAAAAAATAATTCCCAATGTTCAGCTTCTCCAAAATATTATTCTCTCTAGAAACTTGAAAATTCAAGCTAGGGTTTCAAGAACAAGCTTTTACAAATCAATTTCTGTGGACTTTGTTTTTAAGGTATGGTAGTTTTCATCCATGGATAGCTTTCATACATTGAGTCCTCTCAAAACATTCAATTTCAAAAGATAGAAATCACCAAAAGTTAGGGTTCAATTCAAATTTTATGGGTTCCTTTTGAACTTGTTTTTTATGATTGAATTGAGTTATATTAAACATGAATTGATGATTTCCTATGAGTTTTATGATGTATCCCCAATAACCCATGAAATTCCCATATTTCTCAATTTTGATCTTATGTTGTGGGTATTGTTGAATGTTGATCCAATTTAGTGGATTATGATTGTTTATTCTTGAATTGAGTAGATTCAATGATATTAGTATGAATTTACATATACCTATACTAACCCATATCTAGAAAGATGTAAGTTATGTAAATGGGTTTTATGCCATGAAAGGGGAAATTGAGGATTTAGATGTAATCTTCTAAGATAGATGATATGTAAAATATATTGCTTGAGAATTGAGCATATAGACATAATTTGAATAAGATTAAGGTATACATGATGATCTATGATTAGTAGTGATTTAGATTGGGGCTATATGAAGAATTATGACTAGAATTGCTTAAGATTAAAGCATGTCGGAGAGGTTATGATTAGACTTGCTTTATGAGCTAGGCATGTATGATGAATGGCAATTGATAGGGCTTCTAGAGTAGAGCTAACATGATTAGTTATCATTAGCATGGTTTGAGAGTAAGGCTTATATCATAATTGTTGATTGGTAGATAGAATTGTTGTGGAAAGATTTACTTACATGATCTACTCTACTAATGCATGAGGAGATTGAATCACTTAAATTACAATGAAATCCATGTCTAATGCTTGAATTCTAGATGCATTGATTGAAAGTAGGTTATGAACCTTCAATGATTAATGTATGAGATTATGCATATTTTTTATGAAATATATGTAAATGCTTGAAGGAAACTTTGAGAGTGAAGTGTCAATGACTATCTTAATGTTGTTGTTTTGGTTCAAAGGACTTTCTCATGAACACATAATGAACATGATGTGAAAGGTATTTACACATAATGAAGATTCTAGGATTGAAAGGTTTTCTCACTTAATTGAATCTAAAATGTACATGTAGACATGAAAGGTGAAAGGTTTTCTCTGCATGATCTAATTAGTTATCTTAATGAATCAAGTTATGCCTTAATAAGTACTCCGTGGGATTTATGCTTAGCACCGAGTGGATATTGTATTGAGATGGAAGCTCCCCCACTAGAAAGGCCAAGTTTCTAGAAACAACCTCTTGAGATTAAAGCTCCCCATTAGAAAGGTCAGGTTTCTAGCAACAGTCTCCTTATCCCATAAACTACGTACTCTCGTAGGATATTTATCTAGTGGATCCACCTAAGCTAAAAAACCATGGTTCTACCTTAGGCAAGTAGGACAACCTTTTTTGGTGTGGGTAACACTAGGTGATCATGTTATATCTCATATGGTCTCGTGTCGGTTAAGGCTATCTCCCACAATTAGAACATGAATAATCAACTAAGGCATGATTAAGTAAGTATCCTGTAAGTGTTCAAAAGTTATAAAGATGATGCTATCTTATGTTGACTATGATATTATAACTCATGATTTCCAACTATCCCTCATATGATGTTTAAGCTTCTTAAATTGCATGTCACGAAATGAAATGTCCCTTTTTGCATGTTTCAAGTGTTTTTATGTATGGATATCATACTTCGTGCATTTTTGTATTAACGCCTAGTTTTGCCTACATTATTCCCAAATCTAAGGTCCGGCAATAGAGGTGATCCTATTTGTTGCTAGAGCTTTTATTTGAGTGTTCCCGAGCTTGGTGAGTCCTTATGGTTCGAGGACGGATTTTCATATGTCTAGTTTCTTTCACGTACTTTCCCTTTTTGGACATGTTGTTTGGGCTTGGCCCTATTTCATTACATATTGTAATAGATGGCTATGATGAGACAAAGTGTCTAGACTTCCGGTTTCTTTATAAAAACATTTTAGACTTGAAATATTGTTTAACTCTAAATTGGTCTATTAATTATGTTATGAGGAATAAGTGGCTTGTATGGACTCCTTCGGGGTTCTATATGCCTTGTTACATCTAGGGGTACCCCTGGGTCATGACAAAATGTCACATTATCAATATATAAATGTTGTATTTTCAGTTAGCATGTCAGTATTTTGAGATATTCAATATTTAAGTTGATTTGTACCATATACTTATTCAGTTGGGAGTAGACTTAGCACCAAGTGGACTAGGGTTCAGCATACCCTCATAGTCCCAGAAGTTCGTGCCCCTGTAGGATTATAAGCCCCCTCTATTGGGCATCAGAATCAGTGATCATGCCACCCATGCCTTTATACCCCCTGGCAAGGTATGTTGGGTCCTCTCGATGGGGCGTATACATCGGAATCCTCGTTTAGCTCACGTGGTTTTATGTTGATTAACAGTAGCTCCCACAGTTAGACTTTCATTTACCAGGTTTCCAGTATATAGTTCAGCATTCAGTTCAGCATGTTATTTTCATGATTATTACTTTGTCATTAAATTTAGCTTAGCTTTTCAGTTATGTTTTACTATATACATTCTGGCTCAATTATGGTTTGTTCAGCTTATATATATTTGTTCAGCTTAGTATCTATATCCTGCATGCTCAGTACATTCCAATTATTGGCACATACTCTGCACTACATCCTTTCATAATGTAGGCTTAGGTACCCAGCATCAAGATCACGCTTAGATCGATTCTCGATCCGCATTCAATGGCTTTAGTGACGAGTCCTCATATTCCGAGGACAATAGACATACTCTCATATTACTCTTTATTTTTAGTTTTGAGTTTTGCTAGAGTTAGCTGGGGGGCATGTTTCAACAACTCAACTCAGTTAGAGGCTTTTAAGACATAGTAGTAGAGTCAGCTTGAATTATTAAGTTCATCTTTCAGTTGTTATTAAACTATTAGTATGTTTTATACATTAGGACTAGTAGGGAATTCCCCATTTTTAGATATCCATTGTTTTAACTTACGCATAGTTTATGTTTTACTTAGTTTTTTTTAGTATGCTTATGATATGCCAGACAGAGGGTTAGCTTGGGGTTACTCGTGATCCTAGGTCCCATGTTACATCAAGGGGGTTACCTCGGAGTGTGACATGACTTACTTCTAGTTCATTGTGAGCACTGCCAAGGAGGTGAAGTTGATGCTTTTAGAGGAGTTTGGAGAGCCCAAAAGGGACCCTTTTTCTGGTCAATTTTCATGGGCCTCATTTATGTTAGGAAAATAAATTAAGTCAAATGACTATCATTGTTACTTAACCATAACCTTATCAACTTTGGGGCAGATCATTTTTGGTTGTTAATGGACCAAGTACAGTAATTAAAAGTTAGAAAATTACAAGATGACAACAACAACCAATTGAAAGGAAAATAATTGAAGTACATCACAATATCTAAGCAATTACTGATACATTGGCAAGAAAAAACGGATACATCTGTAGAATATTTTTATAGACATCTGCAAAATTTTAAATTCGCCGAATCTGATGACCGTGATTAGACTCTTAAGAAACGTTACTATGATTAATGTTTTAGCTATAAAATGTATCTCATGGTAACAAATTATATATAATGTTACTGACAATTATTATGATTAAAACGTTACTATCAGTTACGTTTCTGTATGTAACACCATCAACGATTATACTTTAAACAATAGATTTGTTTTAATAAAATATATCCTCAAACGTTACTGAGAAATATGTTTATATTAGTTTTGTAAGTTTCCAAAAAACATATTATTTTGGTGAATCACTTTAAATAATGACTTACTTTGGTCAAAAATTCTAAACCCAACTAGTACACCAGAAAAAGATGAAAAGACTTAGATAACCTTGTTTTAGATTTTACAAAGTTTTCCATAATAATTTTTCCACCAAATACTAATAAATGCAATAACCTTTCCTATTTCCCAAACTTATTGAACAACTAAAATTAATTTATGAACAACAAATTTAAGGGATGTAAAAAGTTTGTACATATTTGTGGGAATTTTATATGTGTTGCAAATTATACAATTTATTTTTTTACTAAAGATGTTTGTGCCTTTACTATAACGAATTTTAGTGCATGTATGTTGTATGTTTGTATCACATAAACCTGTTATATATATATATATATATATATATATATATATATATATATATATTGAATTTATTTATATATTATAATTAATAAAATTACTTAATTGGATGTTATATTAATAAAAAAAAATGTAAGTAATGATTTGCAAGTCATCAAATCGCACATCAGAGTGAAATACTTTAATATTAATGTGTGATTGTCTTGGGTAGTTGTTAACTAGGATTTCCACATATGAATTATGCGATTTCTATAATATGTCGATGTCTACCATATCTAACATATTTTGAGCTTTGATTATTGTATTTGAAATAAGTTTCAAAAAAATTATCTTTTTATTTAAATATGAAGTTTAAATTTATTCAAAAACAATAATTAATAAAGTTACTTAATTAGAGGTCCCAGAGAGAATCTACATACAACGGTGGGGTCGATGTGTATTCTATTTATAGATAACGTATGTAATATTGATTTTGCTTACAAAAAAATGCTACGTTGAGGTTCAAAAAGGCGTGACACCTGAAATTTGTGAATTCTAATTCGTCTTTGAGAGGTTATATTAATAAAACAATATTAGTAATGATTTGTAAGTTATCATATCCAGGTAACATATGAGACACATGACCACAATACAGTATCTTAGGTTGTTGTTAACTAGAGATATCACTTAATTATTTAAATATGTAGTTTAGTTTTTTAAAACATAAAAAATTAACAAATATTCAAACTATAACATCAATGTATAACTATCTTGGGTTGTTGTTAAATAGGATTGACACTTATGAACCATATGATTTTTAGTTTTTCTATAATGTGTCGATGTCTACCAGTTCTAAAGTGTTTTGAGTTTTGATTATCTTATTGAAATATTTGTAAATTATATTTATATATAGTTTAAATATTTTAAACATAATAATTACTACAATTCCTAACTAGAGCTCATATTAATAACAAATATATGCGATGATTCACAAATCTTCAAATTGGTATAACATATCTAACGCCTCTGACTTCAAGAAATGGCTAAAATGGGCAAATGAGCAAGTCCACAAACCCAAAATTGACCATGGACCCTTCACGAGACCTAACACGGCCCGATTAGGGGACCACGATTGGTGACTTGTTTGGTCCGTTTAGTGGTCCGTACAAGTCACTCATCAGATTTTGAGTTTTGGGTTAACTTCAAATGATCATATCTTACAAGAAAAAATGAAGTAGGTGTCCCTGACCTATCAAATTAAAGGTCATTGAGTCCTCTTTCCAACGCCACCAAGTTTGCCTCATTTCTAGTTCAAAGTAAAGAGTTATGCTCGTTTTAGTGAAGCCCTCTTCTACAGGTGAAACTTGAAGACCCACTGGACAGGCCGTAATGCATTAAACGGCTCGGGAAACTGCCAGTTTTAGGCACCTTTTTAGTTTTATAAGTTGGGGTCGCTTTGGTCTTTCCCTTACGCATTTGGTACTTAAACTACATCGTTTTAACCCTTCTTCTAAACCTAAATTACATTGTTTCACACCAAATTAAGGGCTTAGAAAGTGTTAATAAATTCTATTACGTGCATTAACACTTCAAGAGGTTATAGCAAGGTTCTAAGAGAAGAAAATCTAGGGTTTAAGCATTCTTCAAGTTTCTTCAATTTCGCCAAAGAACTTCATTTTTCCTGGTATGTAAGGCTATCATAGTGCTGGACTAATTTGTCCTCACGCCCTACCTTTTTTTCAATTCATTAAAATGTAATCTATGGTTATATCCCTAGATTTTAGTATTCTTGAGATGGTTTGATAATGAGTTCTAAATACTTGAGTTGTTGATTATTGAATTCCTATTTCTAATCATTGAATTGTCATACATTGTGTATTGTGATTGTTGAGTTTATCTTTCATGACTATTTCTCAGCATGAACCCTATTATTGATTATTCAGTGAATTCATATGGAGAATCTTTTAAACAAAACATTATTGTTTAAACTAACTTTTGAGGAAGGAAAGAGTAGTTTGAGAAAGAGTATAAGGGAATTAAGTATTTCCCAATTGTTTCATTTTTACATGAAGAAAACGAGTAGATCTTTTTTGAGAAAAGTTAAAATAGTTTTTAGAAAGATTAAGTACATAGCAGTAACCTCTTAAAGAGGCCCCTTTTGAGTAATTATCTCAACCCAGAATGTATTTTTACATTAATTAAACCAAAATCTTGTTTTCAAAATGAACAATGAGTTTAAGAGACACTTCAGATCAGTTACCTCTTTTAAGAGGATAATTTGAGCAATTATCTCAAACGAGAGAAAGAATAATGTTTTTCTACATTGAGAAACAATAAATATTATTGGGAATAGTATTGAGAAGTGATATGGGGGTGACTTTAGACAACTCATAGCCACCATAAACCATGTCTTGCCCACATGGATACAAGATTATACCTTTTAGATGAATCCTTAGTGCCTTTGGGCAGAGCTTAGTGGATCGACTTAGTTGAGGTGTTTTATATTCCAACATGATATAGGAGAGTTTTGGCAGAGTGGAAAATACGTTGTATCATCACTTAGCTCATAGTGATGAGTGTCGGTTAGAGAATCTTCCAATAGAATTAAGGGGTAAGAATTTTACGGAGCTAAGGGGTAGGTTTTTTATGGTAAAGGCTTTCGAACATTGAGGCTAGCATATCTCTTTGAAATTTGGCTTGATTCAAATGAGATAGAGAAAACGTCTTCCCTTTTCATCCTCAATTTCCCTTAAAATTCTACTTGGGAAGTCATTTGGATGATTTTTCTGGTCTTGAGACCATCTTCAATAGCTTCACCAATTTTGACTATATCAGTGAACATTGCGCCTAAAATGAGCAAAATCCTATTGTAGTACCCAAGCTATTGAATGTGCATGAAGACTTCAATAATAGCTCTCACGGTCAGGGGAGGCCTAATCCTTGCAGCCTCTTTTTTCCAATGATAAGCGTATTCTTGATGGCTCTCACAAGACTTCTGTTTGATTCTCTCCAAAGAGTATCGATCAGGAATGAATTCTACATTGTAACCAAACCTTTCAATAAAGTCTTTAGCCAAAGCGTTCCAACTTGGCCATTCTTTCATTTCTTGAGAAATGAACTATTTAAAACCTTCACCTTTTAGACTTTGATTAAAGAGCCGCATTAACAAAGCCTCATCTTTTTCGAACTCCTACAAACTGGTAGCAATAAGCACTAACACGAGCAAAAGGATTTTCAAATCCACCAAAAATGTTAATTTTTTTTATTTTAAAACTTTTCAGAAGGTCCAAATGTGGTTGAATGCACAAATCTTCATAATTTAACTCCACAATATCTAGAGTGTATTGAAAATCCTTCATTGCATTCATAATTTCCTCTCTAATGCTTTGCTTAGACTTTCCTTCTATGACCTTCCACTACTTCTCATTCTTCTTATAATGATCGAGTTCAAAATGTGTAGTAAAGGAAGGGTATGATTCTAGCAATATTGGAATATGAAAACCAGTTTTTAGAGGTATGGTTTTAGTAGTAGGTGGGTTTTTAATAGTTTGAGTAGGGATTTGATGGGCATGAGGAAAATTTTGGAGACGGTTGGTATTTTACATTTAAGAAGTAGGTAACTTTTTGGGTGAGGAGCTAGCATGATATGCGTTAAGGGTGGTTAGGTTGATGATGTGAGATTTTGGGATTGAAGCGGTGGATGAATTGGTTGGAAGTTGTTCAGATATTGGATTTGAAATAGGAAAATGGAGTGGAGGCCATTTATTTTTTGGAGTAGGACTGTTTGCAATGATAGTCAGATTTGTGAAATCTCGGGTGTTGTCCATTTTAGCCCTTATTTCAGAAATTTGTTGGAATAATTGTGCAATCAACTTGTTCTACTCAGCAATGATAGGGTCATTCACTCTAATTTTGATCAAATCAACATTTTCATTATGTTCAACGACTTTTTCTTTGCCTTTTGACAAACTTTGGTCAGAAAAGGAATTTTTGAGATTTTTAGACATAGTTAAGTATGGATGTTTAGCAATTTTCTTAACACATATCAGTTTTGAGTACCTGAAAAAGAAAAATAACACCAAAGACGAATGTGTTAGTTTGTGTAGATGATAAATAATACAAAATATTACACACATGAATGCAAACACATAGGAGTTGCTTCACTTGAAGATAAACTAGCCCATGAATATAGAAAAATAACTAATTAGACAGGAATTTGTCTATTAGATTTTGGGATTAGTGGCAGAAGGTTTACTTGCGTTAAGTCAAAGTCATGTTGTATCTTTCATTGCCATAGTTTTGATTTCAATTGGTATGAAACTCTAGTATCCTTGCAGAAGTTGGTAAACATAGAATTTCTTAAAAATGGGGATTGAGCCTTTAAAAGTTGCCTAAGTATCTCATATAGGTAAATTCACTCTAGTCTCCTTGCAAAAGTTGGAAAAGATAGAATTTCTTAAAAATGGGGACCAAGCCTTGAAAAGTTGCCTACATATCTCATATAGGATAATTCAGGTCCTACGTAGTTCGACTAGCTTGAATCTCTATTTTATATGAGATGAAGAATCAATTTTATTCAGAGATGAGAGAATAATATTTAGAATTTGAAAATAAACCTCGGCTTTAGTTAGGAAACTAAAGACTCAAGGTGTTTTTGAATGTATTTTTAATAGTGACTTGATATTTGTGCTTTGGGGGTTATAGAAAATTTCAAATGAGTAGGCTAGAACCTCTTCAAATAAGGAAACATATTCACCTAAGCGATTATAACACATAAACAGTTATTCCGCATTCTAAATAGTTATGTGACCCTTTTGTGCCAAGGGTAGACCTAACGATTTGAATGATGTATAACGTTATTTGAAACATTCCATTGCCCCAAAAACCAAATTTATACAAATTATGAATAATGTGAAAGTGGGTACATAATAGGGATATGAGATATAAATAATTAGTGGCACGCAAGGGTATAGTCTTAAGCTATACTTCCATGGAAGGTCCTTCGTCCTTGATTTCTTTTCATCTCAGGATGTCCACATTTCTGGATGGAATAGTAGCTTGTAAAGCTCCTTCTCCAACTAGAACAAACTATTAAACTCCATATCCCAATGAACAATGGTTTTTCAAACGACGTATACATCCTTGAAATTTAAACACATAAGTATGATCGTCCATTTAGGCCGTGGGCCGTTTTGGAGTCAATGTGGGCTTTCTAATGGGCCCAACACGCCTTGGGTGTTGAGTCGTCTTAGTTCAATGTGCTAAATTCAAGGATTAGGCTTTGCTCTACACTAGTTAACTAAGAGTTAATTTTATTTTAAGTGGACCAGTGACCCAAGTTGACAACTTGGCTTGGGGTAGTTAGCGACAATTGACCATCCAGTTTCTAACAACATTCGCCATGGTAGCCCGAGAAAAAGTTTGGTTAACGAATAATTGTGGCCTGCATAATCGTCCTTTATGTTAAATAAAAAATGATTCGTTTGATAGAATAAAATGATATGCATGCAATGACAGTTTAATATTCAAAATTAAGCACATAAGCATAATCAATGAAATAAATACAAAAGTTAGTCAAATAGGCAATCAAGTCAAAATGGTTAGAACCTAATTAAATCTCCAGCAAAGTCGTCATTTCTATTATATCGTAATTTTACTATCCTTAGAAAAATCACTTTAGGAATGTTCAAAGTATAAAATAATTTGGCAAAGATACTTAGAAAAAGAGTCGCCAATTAATTTGTTTTAAAGAAATTAAGAAAACTTATTTTAAAAAACCTTTAAAAGATTAAGACTTTATAAATTTAGAAAATAAGGGTACTAGGTTCTCATTTATACTTCAAGAAGGGTTTTGAAGCATTTGCAGTGCCTGCTAACTCGCGGTTATCCTACGACTTGACTAAATATTTGTCACACCTGAGTCTACACCCTGGGTGCGACTGGGCACTTGAACTATTACTGGCCTAAGCGAACCTTTGGCCTGGCTTAATTCTTAGAGGAAGACTTACTCTGAATTAGGATGAATTCAAAATCACAAATTTATGTCAATGTCTCAAAGAAATACTCATAATGTTTAAAAATAAAACATTCAAATTGGCCCCAAGGGCAACTCAAGTTTAGAACATAACAACTGAAATGAACAAGACTCATGAACTAATGTCTATCAATGAAGCCTCTAATACTATGAGGGATATCGGGATAAGACCCCCAATCATCCTAACAACTATAATAACTAAAAATAAATAAGGGATCCGCTAGAAACAAAATGGCTCACAAATAACTCTGGAACTTAACTAGATTAACAAAGCGTTCGATGTTGATCCTAGTTACCTGTATTTACATCATAAAAGATGTAGGTCAAATGGTGTCAGTACATGGAATGTACAAGCATGTGAGGGGAAATCTACACATGACATAAGCTTGGATTGGAACTGAAGAAACAACTTACCTCGTCTCAACTCAATTCAACTCATTTCAATATAAAGTAGTGATAGAGATGAAATATAAAGAATATATTTTAAAACAGTCGATGATAACTGAATGTATTGAAAATACAATATAACTCAATTTGTATGCAAAAATACAAAGTAAACTCTTTTTAGGAATTCTCTAACCGAAAATCATCAATATGATCTATGTGATGATACAATGTTTAGGCCACGCTGCCAGAACTGCCGTATACTTTCCTAGGGTATAGAACTCCTCAACTAACTTGATCCACTAATCTATGTTAAAAAGCAATAAATGAATCATCTTAAGCGTATGACCCTTTTCTACCCATGTTGGCTACATGGTTTATGAGGGCTATGAGTTGTTATAACTCTCCCCCATATCGAAGCTTAATACTACTCCAAAAATATAACTTAACTCATTATGTTTTTAAGAAAAGATTTCCTCTTCCTCAACTTTGAGATTATTTCTCAACAGGTTTCTATAAAAAGAGATAATACTAAAAAATGTTCATGAACTCTTTTGGAAATTTGCGTTCCCTCTTATCTTAAATATGAAAACATTTGCTCTGGAGAATACTTAGTATTCCTATATCATTTTAAAGAAAATTAACTTAACTCAGTGCTCAAGTCATTTAAACAAGTTTTAAAACAGTTTGTAAAAGACTTCTTAAAATGTCTCAAAGAACTCTCAAGACTTAACTTTTAACTCTACTTTGAATTTAAAATTATGAATTCAAGGTTATGATTCATGTTATGAAGTATTTATAGATTTTTTGAAGTAGTTTAAAGTAGTTAGAATCGATAAGGAGCGAATGAACCCTTTTAAAGAACTCGGACATCTTAAACGACGGAGAATGGGTGGGGGCAGGCAACCCTGGCGCACAAAGTGGTGTAGGGCACCAACCCTTGAACTAGACAACCCCTTCTTTGGCACATTGTTGGCAAGGTGCTCCAGTACCCTGCTGAGAAAACCCGATGATTTTTCTTCTTCGTTTTCTAACCATAATTCGCCTATAATTGAACGCTTTCTTCCCCAATCACTTAGAAATGAATACTCAACATAGGTACATGATTAATGTCATGAGCCAGGGGTACACCCTAGATGTAACATGGACCATAGAACATCGAAGGACTTAATGTAAGCCACTTAGTATATCATAACGTAAGATAATAGAAAAGTGCGAAAATTTAAAACGTTTTCCATTCAATCAAAGTCTTTATAAAAGCGAAGTGGAAGTCTTAATACACTTGTCTCAAATCATCTAAAACAACTTGAATAAATTTTGGGACACATCCTATACAATAGTTCTAACATAAAAGAAGACATAAAAGGAAAGATAGTCAAATCATCGATGCTATGAGGACTCACTAAGTCTTCAACTCATTGCTTCTACTATGAACTTATCCTCCGAGATGGAACTTAAAATCGCCGAAACCAACATTTGATGAGAATTTAGGCAAGAGTATGAATTAGTACAAAATTTACTTAATATGATAGCTAGCATAACATCATAAGAGCATAACATAAAGGTTAGTCAACATAAATCATATGCCATAATCATAAGAGATACTTCATTAAACATAAACTACAAGCATAAGAGACAACCACATAGTCATAGGCATAATCTCCAACATTGGCATAATATAAGTATTAGTCAACCCTTAGTCCTTCATATCATAAGAGAACTACTTCTCAAGTAACCTCAAAGCATACTTGTGCAATTCATGGATGAGACCTCTTAATACCACCCACACTAAGTATCACTTTTAGGTCATCATAATCATACTTACCATCTTAAGATCTCATCCTTAGCTTTTTTCTCATAGACAAGGGAATCTCTCACCTTCAATCAATCATAAGAAGGAAGGAAACTATAGCACAATCCTACCTAAGCATATATTATATAAGAGAAATACTTTCTAGGTAACCTTAAATCATACTTGTGCAATGCATGGATAAGAACCCAAATCCCACCCAATGTAAGTGCCACTTTAAGTTATCATCCTCATACTTCTTAGTTAGGGACTAGTTCATCTTTTAATACATCGGAACACTAGGAGGTACTTCTTTAAACACATCTTAGTTCCTCTTCTTTATTATCTTAAACGCTATGTGATACTACATTAAGCATGTCTAAGTTTATTATTATCTTGAACTCTTGAAGATTCTTCCTTAAGAATGTCTTTGTTCATTATGTCTGAACACTTGGAGATGCCTTCTCAAGCATGTCTTAGTTTATTAATGCTTTTGAACACTTGGATATACGTTTTCAAGTATGTCTTAGTTCATTGGATTCAAAGATTGCTACTAGAAACCCAAACTTCTCTATATGAAGGTTTTCATTTCATGAGACCTACTTTTGGGAAACCCGGACTATACTATGTGAGAGTTCCCCCATTTTCTTTGAAAACCCAAACTCAACTAGGGGTGAGCCTCCTTTTATCTTAGAAGCCCAAACCCAACTATGTGTGAACCTCCATCTCATTGTCAATATCTATTCGGTTCAAGTATACACCCCTTAGACTAGTTATTAAGCCTTACATAACTCATGACTCATAGAGGCATGTCCCTGACAACTAAATCCATGTTTCAAGTGATTCTATCACTTTATGAATTCAAATATTCATAAGGTAGATGAGGTGGGTCATGTCCTTCCACAACAATGATATCTACTAGTCTACCATTCTCATATAGGCTTCACTCTCAAACCCATTACAAGCATAATTCAACATATTAGCTTTACTCTCAAAGACCTAGCAATACACATTAATGACTACAAGACTTACTCTCAAATCTTTACTTCTTACAATCATCATACATACCTAGATTTCAAGGCACTCTAATAACATGCTTCATTCTTAAGTGATTCTATTCATATATCATCATAAAGGTTCAATCTCAGGCCTTACTAGTCATGATCCATCACATATACATTATTCCAATTCAATTTATGTCTACATGGTTTTATTCTTAAACATTAATATATATGTCATCAATCCTAGAAGATTATCTCTGAATCCTCAAATTCACCTTTAAAGGCACAAACCCACATTACTTCAATTTGATCAATTAGACTAGGGTTAGACATAGAAAACATGCAATTTCATCATAATAACATGATTAACTACTAATTCTATCATAATTGATCATTATCCACTCATTTGGATTAACATACAACAATACCCACAGTAGAGGAAGAAACCCTATCTAGAATTGGGGTTCATCTTCACAGTTTGGGGGAATTCTAGGGGGCTCCATGGATGGAAGAATCCATAGATGAATAAACTATCATACCTTGATTATAAATCCTTACAAAGATTGCAACAATGGAGTCTTGTCTTGACCTAGCTGATTCTCTTCTTCTTCTTTTTCTTCTTCTACACTTTCTAGAGAGAAATTTTCTTAGAGGGAATTGGGTTCGTTTTGGTGAGTTTAGAAATAATGATTTGGAATGACTAAATTAAGGGTATAAAGTCTTTTTATAGGTGGTCTAAGTAAGGTTAAAATGACACCATTTAACCCCTAATTAATTCCAAAAAGTTCCACAATACCCACACTTAACTGTCTCTAACTTAGACCACTGCCTCACCCAAGAGACCACACCCATGGGCCGTGGGTGGACCCACGGGGCATGCTGGTCATCCGTGGGTGGTTTTATGGAACATGATTTATGGGACCCTAACCCATGATCCCTCACCCATAGGGCGTGGGTCCCCTTTCTTGAGTCTACTGTTTTGGACAGCTTTCTTGGGCAGTCTTAGGGTCTTCCTCAAGGACCCTTGGTTGGTCCTTTGGGAGTCATACATTCATTCTAAGTATGGAAGGTTCAATTCATGACTCTAACCCTCACGTCAAGCCCTAGTTTAGTCTACTAGTTTCTGGGTGTTACAATCATCCACTCAAAACAACCCTTAAATCACAAACTTCTATCTCAAGAACTCATAAAAGTCTCAACAATCAAGATTACGAATGTAACTGCAAGAAAACTAATCAAGAACTCAAATCCTTCAACTTCAAGAACAAAATTGCACTGAAATAGCATGATTGGCGTGTGGGTGAATGAACCCAACACTATGAGAACTCACATACCTCTTAGGGATCAAACCCTTGGTGAAAATCTGCAACAAAACCTCGAGAACTTGATGAACACCTTGAGTCTTCTCCCCTTTTCTCTGCTTGAACTTTTTTCTAAAACCCTATCGTAAATTTGGATTGTGAAAACTGAACAATATTAGTTTAGACCCCTTAATATTACCATAATTTATTTTAAGATGATAGGGTAAGGAAACGACAAAACTACCCTTCATATTTTTGGTTAACTTTCCTTAATTGGATAGCCTGATTTCGTACAGTCATATTTCCGTCATACAAGCTCAAAAATTAGCCAACTCGGTGGCGTTGGAAAGAGGATTCAAAGATATTTCATTTGATATCTTATGGGCCACCTAACTCATCCTGTACGAAAAGTTATGGTTGTTTGAAGTTGACCCTAAATTCACAACTCAAGCATAAGTTGCAAATTTTCATATTTTTCTATTTCTAATTTTAGCTCTTTCAAATACTGAGGTGTTACAATATTGACTAGCATTGAAAATTTAATTGGGAGTAACTAATGGTTATTTGAAAATTTTCTTGAAATGAAATTTACTTGAGCCACTTTAAATAATTTTGGAGGGAAAACAAACTTTGTTCAAAAAGGTAAGTAAAGAAAGCTAATTAAATAAAATTTGTCAAATAGAATAAATTTTCTCAACCAAAAATGGTTCATCTTGGAGGGATTTAACTAAGCTAAAGCAAAGTTTAACAGTTAGAGAGTTAAGGAAATCAAATAAACAAATAAATGCAAACAATTAACTAATGAAATAATGGGCTTGAGCCCAAGTCTAATTGATGAAAATGACTTGGACTTTAGCCAAAATTCACCCCTCAAAAACTGTTGTTTCACTTTGGGCCTTTAGCCTACTTTTGTTGTGTACATTAACTGTATACACATGACATATATCACTGTATATTAGCCATGTATCAGCTCTGTTTCATGTACACTGTATGTACACTAATGTATACAAGTCCATTTTACTACTTCGAAACTTGTATTTGCTTGCTTTTCACTTCATGATCCAAATGATGAGGTTGACTCAGAGAATTATTGGGTTTGATCCAACAAAAGAAATGCAAAGGGAGGCAAGTGAGTCCACGAAGACTCGAGTGGGATTCACGTGCAAGAAAAGAAAAGAAAAGAACATATATAAGCAACAACACATTCAAACTACAAAATAACTTTCGTAAATAATGTCACCATCTTAAGGCTTCTGGACATATCACAAAAGGATAATAATAAATAGAAACATTATGCAAGAAACCACGGAAAAGAAAATTTAGAAGCTACATGACATTAATGGTGATTAAAATAGACAACTTGATGCATGAGAATTTTAAAGCATTCAACATTCAACGCAGTACCAAGGAAATAAAAATTTATGCCTCTTTTCTCTTAAGTTTTAATATTAACTAAAACATGGGAGGGGAATCACCTTACAATATGAAAAGATATATCATGTATGCCAAGAACAAAAATTCATTTTTATCAAGTGAAAAATAATACTCTTAAGGCACAGAGATCGCAACACTGAGCTAGATAACCAAACTTGGTGATAAAATTCTTGTATAATTAGATGGATACTTGAAGCAACAAAATCAATATATCCAACATGTTAAATGACTTCCAACAGTCCAGTCTCTATGAACTACTCTTAAATTGATATATAATTAAACTAACTAATGGAAATGAACACAATATAAACAAATAGAGCGCAAAATCATTCTGATAAGCTAACACTAACAGTTACTAAGAAACTCAACACGATTAGGAGTAATTCATCAAGATGCTAATATATGAACCCAAACACGCCATTTTTAAAATAGAAAATGCAGATCAACAAACAGTTTATGAGATAATTCTTCAAATAAGATACACAAGCAAGGAAGCCTAAATTCAACCCTTGAGCAATACAAATAAGCTAACAAATATAGGAAATTAGTTTTACCTTTCTCGGTGTCACGACCCAGGGGTACTCCCTAGATGTAACATGGCGTATAGGACCCCGAGAGACCCTATTCAAGCCACTTAGCATTCATAACATAATAAATAGAATAAAAGAAGTAAAGAAAACATTTCAACTCCAATGTTTTGTAAAAGTAAAGCGGAAGTCTAAAACATTTGTCTCATTCGCCATCTAGTACAATAAAATGAAATTCGGCCTAGCCCATACAGCATGTCTAAAAATTGGAAATAAAAAAGAAAACTGAAATAACAAATCTCTATCCTCAAATCATGAGGACTCACCAAAGCTCAGGAACTTCGTAATCAACCACTAGCCACGAAACTGAAAAACCTGACTGTCAGACCCTATATTTAGGGAAATGTAGGCAATAGTATGTATTAGTACAAAACAATGTACCAAGTATGATAGTTATGCATAAAACATTTAAATCATGCTAAAAGAGGACATTTGACATGCAATTGACCAAGCTAAAACATGATATTAAAAGGGGTAGAAAACATACGTCATAAAACCTGGTTAATTCAAGCAAATATAATTAAAACCTTTGAATACATATGAGATACTTCTTCAAGTAACCTTAGTGCATTATTATTGTGGGAAGTAGCCTTATCGGATGTAGAGATAATGTGAGCGATAACATGATCACCCGGTGTCTCCCACACGGAAAAGGGTTGTCCTACTTGACAAAATAAGGACCATGAACTTCTAGATTAAGTGGATCCACTAGCTAATGTCTATCTAGACAATCATCCTATGAGGGTACATAGGTAAGGGATAAGGAGATTGTTTCTTATAACACCTCAGATTCAAGAAAGGGCAAATGACCCATTTCGATATGCTGTAGGTGCCAACCCACGCTGACCATTCACGTCCCATAGAAGGGACCACAAACCATAGGTGTGCTTCATTGGTGGCATGCCTGAAAGTGGTATGAGGGCCCAAAACCATGGCCTGACCAGTAGATCGTTGGTCAGATCATGGTTGGTGGTTGGGGTCCGCGGTCTAAGGCCTAATTTCCAAGTTCCTAACCACCATCCGCAGCCATGCAGGATGGTCCATCGTCCTAACTACAGTCCGCCAATGGGGTCTCGTGGGTCATGGTTGGCAGATAAGTTTCACGGGTAGTTGGGTGATGAGTCTAAGATTTGCACTCATTTAGGCTTTTTTTTTTAGAGTTTTAGTTTCCTTAAATGCCTAATTTATGCTACTAACTAATGTTAAAGACTTGATTTTCAGGTATGTGATCTAAGGAAAAAGGCAAGAATACTAACAAGCAAAAAGGAACAAAACAAGTTGAAGAAGTGGAGAAAAGTGATCCTGGTGATCGTTAAGACCACTTGGCTATTCCCCGAGTGGCTTTTTAGCTCGCCTAAAGTTCCAGTGTGCCAGCCCTAAGGAAAGAAACCAAGTTAGCGACATAAATTGGCATTCGACAAATCGCCGATCAGTTCCACGACAACATAGTGGATCGCCCAAAGTTACAGGACTGGATGCTGAGAACGAATGCAAAATGGCAATGGAAGAGAGCAAAAGACGGATCGGCGAGCCCGACTTATCTCACCTAATGGACTTTCAGGCTAAATTTTTGAAAAACATAAATTGTATTTTAAAAGGGATTCTAAAGAGTTGCGACCCAAATAATGCAGTTCTGATTCTAGAGTTAAAGTTTTCTCTTAGATTGTAGTTCTTTTTGTAGAATTTGAGGATTTCTAATTTTAATTAGAGTATTAACACGTGGGTTTCTAAATTTATCCAATTTGGACAATTGTAAAGACTTGGGAACATTTACCCAGATCATGGCGAATGTATTTGGTAATTGTTTCTCTATGTGACTAAAACCCCAATTCTTGGGGTGTGATTATGTGATTATGGGTTAAATTATCTTGTGTTGTTAATTACTAATTTAAATGTTATATTGAATTGTGTTTAATTATTAGTTGTGTTTTAATCTATGAATTGTAGTTGCAAATGCAATTTTAACTTTGAGTTCTTAGCTTGCTTGAGAGAGAGTTTGTGGGACCAAAGCTCTTGATTAATGGTTTGTAGGTGTTGGGTTGATATGGGTTCAACTGGTGAGAGTGAATCCTAAACGTAATCCTACCCATCTTGCTCGAGAGAAAGGATGTAATAAAGTTGTGGGTTGTTCTTAGTTTCTAAGCTTGTTGATGTTCTAAAGAAATCACTTGACACGTGTTCAAGAGAAAACTATTTCATTCATAGTCTAGCCAACCCACTAATATTTAGCTATTTATTATTAGTTTCAATTACCCATATAGTGAAATTTGCCTATAATTGAGAACATCCCGAGAATTCCTCTCTATATTATTAATACATTACTTTTTTTATTGCATTGTTGTTGATCATTGCAAACCAAAACCCCCCATTTGACATTTATTGTCATTCCTTTAGACTTGTTTACATCTGTTTTTCGATAATTTCCTTTCCTATAACTATCTACAACACATTTGTACTTCATAGCTGAACTTAAACACGTATCGCTCCTTGTGGGTTCGATCCCAACTCTTCATTGGGTTTTATACTACTTGACAATCATTTGCACTTAGAATTGGTTGAGGTGTGCTTGAAACATTAATCAAAATGGCGCCGTTGTCAGAGTGGTATTGTTTGAAATTCTCTTATTGAAGTTAAATTGTTGATCGTTTTGGTTGTAATTGAATCGACTTACTTTAGTTTTTGTTTTGTGCTGCTTCTATTGAACAGAACAAGAGATGAGCATATACGGGAGTAATGGTAGCCAAGTGGGCCACCAAGACGATATTGGGAACCTCAATGATGTAAATGACCTAAATGTGCATGACCCAATTTTATTCGGTAGTATGGGTGCAATATGTCTACCTCAAATTGAAGGGAATGTCACCTTCCATGTCAATAGAATAATTCTATAGATCCTCAAAATGAAGGGATTATATGGAGGATTGGATCACAAAGACCCACATGAGCATATCCAGAACTTCGTTGATGTTTGCGGCCCGTTCTCATTCAAGAACATATCACAAGAATCAGTCTGTCTCAAGTTGTTCCTATTCTCTTTGATTAGTGCGGCTAGTAAATGGTTGGCTAAGTTGCTTCGGGATTCCATCACCTCTTGGGATGAGCTTACCGCAACGTTCCATATCAAATTCTTTCACCCATCAAGGATGATGACACTTAGGGATAGTATCCAAGGTTTCAAATGCTTGGAAGGTGAACCTATTCATGAGAAGTGGCTGAGGTTTAAGAAGTTGGTAGTTCAATCTCCAACCCATGGGCTACCAAATCATATATTGCAGCATTACTTCTACAGGAGCCTTAACTCGGTGAACAAAGGAGTTGTTGATCAACTTGTTCTCAGAGTTATATTTCAATTGCCCTACGAAGTAGCGTCTCAACTCCTTGATGGCATGACAAAGATAAACAGAGTATGGTACACTCGTGAAGGCCAAGTCTCTCCTCTCACTTTTAGAATGACAAAAGAGTAGATCAAAAAGGATCAAGAGAGAGACCAAAACGTGGCCTAAATGATGAATCGGCTGGATCTCTAAGCGAAAAATGTGATGGGTAGTGGTATGGAGAGTGTTAATGATATGGATGTTGGTGGAGAAAATCCCAAAGAAGCTCAGTTTGAAGTGTTGTACAATGAGGAAGTGAACTTCCTAGTTAATCAAGGAGGTGGATATCGTGCAAACTATCCAATATCAAGTGAAAACTCGAGTTAGAATATAGATGAGGGATGGATAGACCGTGATAGAGATTGGCATGATAATAACGCCACGTGGAAGGAAAGAAAGGCAGACAAGGACAGGTACGTCCCATCCTATAAGTGTTAAAAGGCTAAGGAGTCTGAAAATCTTCGTATAGAAGACATGCTCTCGATTTCCTTAACAAAGTTGAATGTTCGAACAAAGTGTTGAAAGAGATGAAAGAGGATGTCTCTACACTTAATCAGAGGGTTGCATCTCATTTCGTGTCAATAAAATAGTTAGACACCCAAATGGGTCAGATTTCTTCTCATTTGAATCCAAAGCCAAAAGGGGGCCTACCAAGTGATACCTTGGAAACCCAAAGAATGATTCATGAATTGGTATTTTCATTATTCTATGACTTTAACTAAGGAACTTCTTGGGAGGTAGTCTAGCTTTTTAATGCTTTAGTTTTTTATTTTTAATAATGGGCGTCGATTGTGCTAGTTGAAAAGTGAAAAGTGTTGGAAAATGGGTAGTTTGGCTAGCCAAAGTCCACTCAGCAACACGCCAAACAGGTCAAAGAGTGATGACTTGGACCGTCGTTCAAACCACCAAGCTTGAAAGGGAACTCTGCAAAACTGAGCAGGCTGCATGCTCACTCAGCAATTCACCGAACAAGTCGGCGAGCCCAACTTTGTCTGCCGTTTGAACCCTTAAATTGCTAGGAGTCCTGTAAAACTCATTGAGGTAAAATACTGCTTGGTGCATCACCAAGTGGTTCGGCGAGCATGACTTAATCTGCCGAAGGGAGTGAGAATTGAAAGGTTTTTAAAGGCCAAACGATTTAAATTTCAAAGTCCTTCCCATTTTTAACTCTCATACACTCTCACCCGACTTTAGATCTTTCATACTTTCTTGATTTTTTCCTCGTATCTTGTGAATTCTTTGCTCGAATAGTGGAACTTTCCAGCCTAGCTATATAACTCTTGTTTTCTGCTTTAAAGGTTGGTTTTTCGAACCCCATACTTTAAATGTGTTGTTGAAATTGAATGGAATAGGTAAATTGTTGTTTATTGTTGTTGGGTAACTTGTTTTAATTGCGTTTAAGTGTTTGCTCGTATTTTGTTTTAACTAATGCGTAATTGCCTTAATTTGATTGATTCCCGTGTTGTGCTTGCTTAAATCGAGTCTAAATTATTGGGTTACGGTGTATATATATTGGATATAGTGGGGGTGAAGTCTAAGTAACCCTGAATTGTGCTAAATGACGTAATTTGCCCAATGATGGAGAGTTTCACATCATTCTTAAGGGCAAAAGTCGTTAAATGGCCAATTTTTGCCAAATTTGAGGAAGTCTGAGTACCTAGAGGGCATGGGTAGTATGGGTCTAGCCTTAATTGTGTGGTGTATGTGTTTAATTTTGTTTTCGAGGGCTGCGAGTTAATTTTTGGAAATGAGGTTTACAACTAGCACGAAGTGCCATTTGACGAGCCAAGTCTGGCTCGCCGAATGGTTCAGCGGCTCACAAAAGTCCCCCACGATCGCCTTTAATTTCTAAAATTCGTTGAGTTTGTGCTGTAACTTTTAGCAAGATGATTGAGCTCACTGAGTAAACTCGAAGACTCACTGAAAGGTCTTATTGATTGCCCTTCTGTGTCCCTAACCCCTAAAATACACAGTAACTTTCAGTGAGCTACCTCTAACTCTTCGATTGATGTCGGTGATTCACCAAATGGCCCTTAACATCGCCGACCTGTCTTGAATGTTTGAAATTTTTTGTTCTGGTACTTTTAGCGAGCCCTATCTGGCTCGCTTAAGTGTCTCGACGACTTGCCAAACAGTTCGACGAGTCTTTCTGCACTATTTTTCTCCAACTTTTATGGATATTTTTCTAAGTGTTTCTCCGTTGTTTTGTAGGTATCACTAGAACCAATTTAAACGATAGTGGCATGCCGCCCCGAAAGTGGGCACGTAGAGTAGCCATCAAAGAGGAAGCAACTGCTTCCAATACTAAAGGCAATAAGCTACCTCCAAAAGGATGCAAAGGAAAGGGCAAATCGCCCATAGCTGAGACACCAGAGTACAACTCCGGCAATGATGAAGAGTCCTAAGATTCTCAGGCTTCATTCTCTGAGCCTGAGAATGACCAATTGCTACAATCATGGAGAGCAAAGCTTCGCTATAAGGGTACTCATGATCAATCTAGGGTCCTAGTAGCTCGGACTCCTCCTCTTCCAGCTCTAACACAAACGGTGGTCTCGGCACCACCAGTAAAGGGTCCTCTTCCTGATCACTCAACCGATTAAAGGCCAAAGGCCTAAGGACCATCTTTGAGGAAAAAAGATTGTCCACTGATGGTGTAGTAGAAATGCATCCAACAGCGTGGGACTCTCTCCAATTCCACAGATTCAAGATTTTCACCAGGCCCTATAGCCCAAACCTTCCTACCTGGGTCCGGAAGTTCTATGTTGCCTATGGTGATTTGGTGCCTCAGGGGAAGAAAAAGGCTAGTGCCTTCAAACTAATGGAGTCTGTGATGGTAAGAGGTAAGAAGGTCAAAGGTAATAGTGATGACATAAATGTTGTGTTTGATCGTGCTACCAGACTCATGCATGACAGCCAGAGCATGATCCAGACACAGACTCTGGATGACCTTAAGGGTTGGCTGGCAACCCTAATATGTCACGACACATGTCAGGACCTAGAGGTACCCATTAGATGTAACACGGTGTACTTGACGCCAAAGGGGACTCATACAAGCCCTTAGCATATCATGACATAAAAACATAGGGAAAAATGCGGAAAATTTATAAATTTTCTTTTATAATCGAAGATTTTTATAAAATGAGAGATAGTCTACAACACTATGTCTCAAACCATCTATAACATTTGAATTAAAAACTTTTGAATACAATCTTAGGGACATGACCCTTATAAAAAGTCTAAAACATAAAAGAAAGACATAAAAGAGATATGGTCAAGTCCTCGAATACTATGAGTACTCACCAATCTTCTTCTTCTTGATCTACTAAGGTCATAGCCACGAGAGTAGAATTTGTTATCTCCAAACCCTACACTTATAGAAAATGTAGAAATATGGGTTAGCACAAAATGTACTAAGTATGGAAGCCCGCATAAAAATCCTTAAAACATGTATCAAAAGGACATTTTATTTGTAACCATGCTATATGCCACTTTTGAACATCATCTTTGAAATAGTTGGAGACTGTAGCTCATAAGACAAACCATGCACAACTCATCATAACATAAAGGATATCATCATAATCACAAGCATAGTCTCCAACACAACATGATGCATACCCCAATCTTCACAAGACATAGTTCACATGCATAATTACATACTAAGATCATATAATCATAATAGAACTATCACATAGGTAACCTTAAGCCATACTTGTGAAATGCATATATAGGATCCCATAAACCTTACTACACTAAGTATCACTTCTAGGCCACCATGATCATGCATAACATAAGTTCATATATCTTCATAGCATAAGGAAGCCACACCATAACCCCATTATAAGTCTACTTATTCAATGTATAAATGAAGTACCATCCCCCCACTCACACTAAGTAAAGCTCATTAAGAAGTCATAAGTATAGTTCATGTTCATAATTCATATAAAGAATACATTTAACTCATAATCATCATATCATAAGAGAGACATACCATGCTCACTCTCAAAGTCTACTTGTACAATACATGAATGAAGTCCCATACCCCCATTCACATTGAGCAAAACCTTTTGAGGAACCATAGTACATACTCATGTTCTTATCATAATTCATGTTCTTATCATATAGGGAAATAGCCTTAACCGACATAGACCATGTGAGCTACATGGAATCCGGTGTTCACCCATACTGAAAAGAGATGTCCTACTTGCCTAAGGTAGAACGTACATAATAGATTTTAGGTGGATCCACTATCTATATACATTGTGGACACATAGTTATGGGATAAGGAGATTGCTACTAGAAACTCAGAGTACTAATGTAAAAGGTTTCCATCTCATGAGATAGCTTACATTGGGAAGCAAAAGTTTCTAGCGTAAAAGCTTCCATTTCACTTTTATATACTCTCAGTGATAAGCATAATTCCATTTAAAAGTCATATTAAGTTTTTACTTAAATTCATGTTCTTGAAAGAATGTACTAGGCACTCAAACCAACATAACATCATAATAGCTCATAGTTTCTTTAGGTAAGAATGTCCTTTCAACCTTAGAATCATCAATATATGAGTAAACTTTTAACGTCGTATTAATAATGTGTTCATGAGAATAGTCTTTCATTCAACACAACAAGATCACCATAGTCATAATAGTTCATGCATTACGAAGTGTAAGGGTATGGGGAAAACAACCTTTCAACAATACCACAATTACACAATAATCATAAGATCTTCACTTTCTAAGTTAATCATAAGCTTATACACAATCTCAATAAGATGTACAAGCCCTCATAACTTTGCCCCTCAAAGGCCATGAACCACAAGCAATACCTTAGTCACATCATAGTCATATTCATACATGGGGTGCATGTGTGTGATTGTCCTTCAAATAACACAACTACAACATTATCAGCATAAACACTTTACTTTCAAAGTGTTCATAAAACATGCATATAATATCATAATCATACATACCCCTTATATCTTGAATGTAAGGATCACAAATCATGTTAAGTCACCACATCTATCATTCATTATATTAGACATAGACATAATCATGACTCAAGTAGATCATTTGCTTCATGCATAAACTCATGTGATCACATTATAGGTCATGTGGGTGAAGTCTTTTCACAATAATTTCACATACAATTCAACATACATAATATCTTCCTTCTTAAAGCCTTAATACCCTTCGTTTATTCATATTAGCTTTTACCCTTAAATCCCTAGGAGTCATATTTCTATCACAAGCCTTAATCTCAAGCAATACTCCACATGGTCATCATGTAAACCTAATTCTCATGGTATATTAACCACATGATTCATTCTTACTCAATTATAGTCATAGAGCATCAAGTAGACTAAATATCAATACTACTTCAACCATAATTTCATTATGTAATCCATAATCAATTTAGTTCACATCTACAAGATTACTTATAATCAATTCATGTCTAAGTGATCTAATCTAAGGCAATTCATCAAGAAGTTCATCAAACTTAGAAGGTCACATCTAAACCCTCAATTTTCCTCTATCATGATATAGCCCTAGGCAACATCAATTTACCTTAGAATCTTAGGTTAATCAAGTATGCATGTAGAATCATACTTAAATCATACAATTACATCATAATCAACTCACATCCAATCAATTGGACCAACTTGCAACAACATTCATAATGTGAAGAAACACCATAGGTAGGATTGGGGGAACTCATGGGTTCTTGAGGAATTCAAGTTGAAATCATATAAAATCTGTAATCCATTCAAAAACAAACATAATTCAATCTTTAAAAGAAAATTTGAAAGGAATCCATGGGGTTGAGTTGAAACCCTAGCTATTTGGGGGATTTTGGAAACTTGAAATCATCTTTTGAGAGGGTTCTTGAATGGAATTTAATCAAGGATGAAGACTACCATACCTTTATGGAAGAAACTCCATGAAAATTGAGTGAGAAAGGGGAGATCTTGAGCTTGAAATCTTGAATCCTTCTTCTCCAATGGTGGTTTCTAGAGAGAGAATATTTGGAGAGGTGGGTAGTTTCTAATTTTGTGATTTGGAATAATGAATTGAAAAAGGAGTTTAATACCTTTAAAAGCCTTAAAATGCTTTGATTAGTCAATAATAACCGTCCCCAACCCCTAACTAATTAATTAGCAATTTACCAAATCACCCCTCACTTGGCCGAGCCTTGGACAAACTTGCAGGTGTGAGTCACGAAACCCCACCCATGGACCGTGGGTGGGTCCACGAGTCATACTGGTTGTCCGTGGTTTGGGTTTGCAACATGTCACTTGAGGCCTTGACCTTCGAAATCCATCCAAGGGGTGTGGATGGACCACGGGGTGTAGGTCCAATCTGTAGGTCCCCAACTTTTTGACAACTTTTGGTTTTTTTTGGCAGCTTTGGGGGTTAGGCTTTAGGGTCCCCCTCAAGGACCCTTGGTTGGTCCTTAGGGAGTCTTACCTTAATGTTTAACCCCTAAAATCCTCGACCTAAGCTTGGGACTTTCCAACTGATAACCCCATATCAAACTCAAAAACGAACTCGTTAGGTACTAGTTTCACCTACTAGTTTTTTGGGTCTTACATTATCCCCCCCTTAGGAACATTCTTCCTCAAATGACACTTTAAACACTTCAAGGGATTAACGACTCAATACTAGAAGCCCATAATGCATGCAACATCATAAACAATGCACAAAACTAGGACGAAACATCAACTTCATCTCAACACAATAAATGGAACACAAGGAAGTATGAACTACATCTAACAACCCATTTATGCACGAGATTCTCATAACTTGTCATGCTCAAGGAGGAATTTTTCAACTCCTAATTAAAGCATGCTAAAATATTCTTCTCATGAAATACAATAGGAAACTTTTTTTCAAAGCACTACAACATGAGGAAAACATTTCACTTGAACTTATTTTCTTTCAAAACACAAGTTTTCATGAACATGAATTATTCAAAGTAGTCATGCCAACACATAAGCAAATAAAAACAATGTTAGCTAGGCACACCATATCCCCATGTGAGCCTACACAAACACTTCTAAACATCATCAATCACAAAATCATAGGAGGAACTATCTTTTCCAAACTAAAATTAAACTCAACACAATATTTTGGAGCCAATATACCATTTAATCAAAACCATAGCAAAGCATGTTCATCAAATCATCTCATGAAGTCAAATAAGTCATCACTAAACTAAGATGCAAAACAACATGAGGAACATGTAAATCATGAAAAACCCATTTTATACAAAATAAGAATCTTTCAAAACATGCATAACAAAAGAAGGTCATGGAAATTTTCTAAAACACATATGACTCTAAGACATAAAACAATCCCAAAAAAATGAAACTCTTTGTCTCAAGCTAGAATAGGAATAGGAGGAAGGGATGAGGATATCATGACTCTCTATCAATTTTGCAATCTAAGCACATGATCTCCCCCTTGGGAGTAAGCCCCTTTTTATAAAACCTCAAATACTACTCCTTTCAAACAAACCCAAAGCATTACCAAGACTAATTATAACCTTACTGAGTTCTAAAAACAATAGAGGTCTAATGACCATGCATCTAAACCTTACTAAGGTTAATGATGAGTCCAATATTTGGACTCATCTGGGGATTTATTTGGATAGATTTAGTGTCGTCAAATACTTATTTCTGTGCTAACAACTGATGTAAAATCCTTGATTTCCAGGTATTTAAATTGAGGAACAAAGCATGGACACTAACGAGCAAAAAGGAACAAGGAAGTTGAAAGAACGAAGAAAAGAAGGCCGATTGATCGCCTAATCCATTGGGTGAGTTGCCGAGTGGCTATTACCTCACATTAATTTCCAGTGTGTCAAGTCCTAAAGGAGAAAATCAAGTTTGCAATAGAAAGGAGCAGTGGCCGTATCGCCAAATGGTTCTGTGATGTAGCAATTGGATCGCCTAAAGTTACAGAACTTGAAGATGCTGAAGGCCAAAGCAAAAAGGCGATGGAACTGACTAAAGGGCAGATCGTCGAGATGATTGGCCATCCCGTCTTACTGTGCCGAATAATCCTTCGGAACATATTTTTTGGTGACTATAAATATATTTTCAAACATTATGTTTAGTATCAAATTTTATTTAGAATATTCATTAGAGTAATTTTTGAATTTGAACTAAGAGTATTGAGACAATATTTTCCCTTAGCTTTGAAGAATTGAAGTTTTCCATTTTTGAGAAATTTAAAGTGGGTCATTCAGATTCTTCAATTTCGACCTTTGTAAAGACAAAATTAATCTTACCTAGTTGATGGAAACACATTTTGGCAACTATTTCTATCTTTTTATGGTGTCTAGCTAAAACCCCAATTCTTGGGGTGTGATTATCTTATTATGGGTTGATTTAGCTTATGGGTATTGCTAATTTTTTTTTTAAATGTTCATTAGAAGTGATTTCATTCAGTAATTATGGTTGATTTTAAAGGGTTGTAGTTGCAAATACAATTCTACCTTCGTGTTTTTGGCTTGCTCGAGATAGAGTTTTTAAAATCAAGATTACTGAATTGATGGTCTGTGGGTATTGGGCCATTTTCCACATATTCAGCTCGAGAGAGAGAATGGACTAAAGCGTAGTCTATTTTTAATTGATTTCTTGTTGATGTTCGAGAGAAACCAACTTGATTTTGGGTAAATTGTTCAAGAGAAAGTTTATCCCCACTAAAGTCTAGCTTATTCACTGATTTAAAGGTATTTACTAACAATTGCATTTACCCATTTGTCTATATTAGCTTATAATCCAAGCACATCCTAAGAACTTGTCTCAATATTGTTATTTTCGTGTATTTGTTGTTGTTGTAGCTAATAATTAAAAACAAAACCTTTATTTGACACTTCTGTCACCCCTAAATTTGAATTGTGTTTTTATTCGTAAATATTTAATAGTATGATTGACTTGAACATATTTGTACTTTGCTCTTGATTCTCAAACATGTACTACTCCCTGTGGGATTCGAGCCCAACTCATTTAGTTGGTTTATATTACTCACTAATGATTTTTGGCACATATAATTTGAAGAAGTGTCCTGATACTTGAAATCAAAATGGCGTCGTTGGCAGGGAGTGGTGTTGGTTGAAAATCTTTAGTTAAGTTGAATTTTGTTCTTGTTAATTATAGTTGAACTTTCTTAATTTCAATTTTGGTTTGCTTGTTTGTGTTTTGAAATAGGACGTATGAGTGTCAACGGAAGCAATGGTAGCCATGTAGGCCACCAAGATGACATCAGAAACCTCAACGATGTCAACGAGACTAATGCTAATGACCCCCATCTTATGGGTGAAATTGGTGCCATTCGCTTGCCACTTGTTGAAGGGAACGCGGTGTTCCATATTACTAGCACTATGCTTTAGCTCTTGCAATTGATGGGGCAGTTTAGTGTTTTGGCTCATGAGGATCCCCATGAGCATATTAGAGTTTCAAGCATCTAGAAGGCGAGCCAATTCATGAAACTTGGCTACGATTCAAGAAGTTGGTGTTGCAATGCCCAACTCATGGCTTGCCTAACAACGTGTTGCTGACCAACTTTCTCTTGATGGTTTGATGCAGCAAACTTATGTGATAGCAGCTCAGCTCTTTAATGGCATGACCACAATCAACCAGGCATGGTACACCTGCGAAGATTAGGTCTCTCCTCTCACATTCAAATTGAATAAAGAGAAGATGGAGAAGGACCAAGAGAGGGACAAGAACATGGCCAAGATCATGACACAACTTGACATTTTGTCTAAAAATGTCATGGGAGGTGGTGCTCATAGTGCCAATGCCATGGGTGTTAGGTGTGTGAATCTCGAAAAAGCCAAGTTCGAAGCTTTGTACAATGAAGAAGTGAATTTCCTTGCCAACCAAGGTGGTGGTTATTGTATAAACCACCCAAGGTAGGGTGGTAACCAAGGTTGGAACAAGGATGAAGGTTAGAAGGATCGTGATCGAGAGTGAAGGGATCGTAACCCCACTTGGAAAAAGAGACGAGGAAAAGGATAAATATGTTTGTCCCCATGAGCGTCAAAAGCCAAAGGATTTCGAGGGAGGTCGATCGAAGGATATGCTTTCTTGTATCCTTAACAAAGTTGAGGGATCAAACAAGAGTTTAAAAGAAATAAAATAAGATGTGTCGACCTTTAGCCAGAGGGTCACCTCCCATTAAGTATCGATCAAAAAGTTGGAGACCTAAATGGGTCATATCTTGTCTCATCTAAACCCGAGACAGCAAGGGGGGTTACTTTGTTATACTATTGCCAACCCCAAGAATGAGGTTTAAGTGTGGATTTTGCATCATGCCACAATGTTAACTAAGGTGCTGCTTGGGAGGCTACCCAAGTTTTTATTTTCTTTCTTTTTAAGTTTGAAATAATGGTGTGTTGATTGTGCAGGTCAAAGTGTGAAAGTTGTTTAAAAAGTGCAAGTTGGCGAGCTAAAAGTCCAATGGGTGTATTATCGAAGAGGTTGGTGAACCCAACTTGGACCGTCATTGGACTCAAGACAGTTTGAAATTGGAGTTTGTAAAACTCGGCGAGCCCAGGAGCAACTTGGCGAATTGCCGACCAAGTCGGCGATCACGACCTAGTCCCCATTTGGACCCCCACATTAACTGGAGGTCCTGTAAAACTCAGTGAGGTAAGTGCCCACTCAATGTGTCTCCAAGTGGGTCTGCAAGCAAAACTTATGTAGCCGAATGGGCGAGAACTGGACGATTTTTAAGGCCAAAGGTTTAAACTTTCAAACTCTTTCACTTTCCCTCGCTTTTGAACTTCCCAAACTCAGACCCGCACAATAGTATTCTATATTTTTTGCATTTTTACTATATTTTAGTCATCAGATTTGTGTTCGTAGTTGGTTTTCTTTTCCGCCTAGCATTTCAAAATATTCCTTCGACATCTAAGGTTGGTTTTTCGAACCCCGAATCCATATTTAGAGATTTTGAACTCTTGTGCATTGATTTTTATCTTAGTGATGTGTGCTGGGCCTCTTTGATAATAATTGTAGTGTGCTTGTTTTAATATGAATACCTTGCTTATAATGTTTATAATATTGAATTCCCAAGTTTTTTGTGCCTTAAAAGTGATTAAAATTGTGGGATTGTGCATGAATGTTATTGGGTCTAGTCGGGTGAAGTCTAAGTAACCAACATTTGTGCCAAATGACATAATTTGCCCAATAATAAAGTTGTTGACCTTATTCTTAAGGGAAAAAGTCGTCAAATGACCAAATTTGGCCAAACCAGAAGACGTCTGATTATCCAGGGTGCATGGGTGTAATGGGTATTAGTTTAATTTGATGGGTGCATGTTTTGATTTTGTTTTTGGGGGCTCCAGGGTTGAATTTGAGAAGTTAGGTTGAAATTTGGTAAGTGGGGTTGTTTGGTGAACTAGGTCGAGCTCGTTGAACCACTTGGTGGTTCGCTGAAGTTCCCTTATCGCTTTTAATTTCATGCTAAAAGTGAAGTTTGGTTTCGTAACTTTCGGTGAAAAGCCTGAGTTCACCAAGTGCACTCGGCGACTCGCCGAAAGTCCTTCTTAATCGCCCTTTGTCTGCGCCTCTAATCCCTAAAAGCACTGTAACTTTTGGTGGGCTAGTCCTGTCTCGCCGAATGTTGACGGTAATTCATCGAAGGGGCCCTCCCTTCGCCAACATGCCCAAGTTTTCAGGAATTTTTTTGCCAATCCTTTCAGCGAGCATGATCTAGGTCGCCAAAAAGATTCGGCAACTCACTGATCGATTCGGCATGTCTGTCTACAACTACTTTTCTATGTTTTTGCTTGAATTGTTTCTAATGTTTTTTGATGTTTTTGAAGATATGACAAGGACTAACCTTGACATGCCACCTTGAAAAGAGCACAGGGTATTGTGATCAGTAAAGAGAGAGCAAACCCTCCCAAAAAGGGAAGGGAAGAGTCTCCAAAGGGAAAAAGTTTGTATCTTAGGCTTTGGAGCACAACTCCGATACGAAGGGTCCCCATACAGCATTCTCTGAGCTGGAGGACGACCAGCCCTTACAGTGCTGGTGGGATGAGATTTGTGCTAGATCTCGCACTGACTCAGCTAAAGCCTCCTCCTCGACTCCAAAATAGATTAAAAGCTGATGAGCTGTGGACTATCCTTGACGAAAAAGTGTTACCTATAGAAGGCCTTAAGGGCAAATACTCCTGAGTAAGGCACACTCTTAATTTTCACTGCTTTGAGCAGTTTACTAGACCTCGGGTCCCCTATATTCCTTCATTGGTCCAAATGTTCTACATAACGTATGGAGAATCAATTCCTAAAAGTAATAAGAAGGCCAGTGAGTTCAGAACGATTAAGTCGATCATGGTCCAGGGTAAGGAAGTTGGGGTGCACTAGCGAGTACATTAATATTGTACTTGGTAGAGGTATCGAAGTTACAATGGCATATGAGGGTTTGACTACTACTCAGTCCTTAGATGACTTGAAGGGCTAGTTTGCTTCATTTATTTTCGATACCACTCTTAGGTGGATTGAGGCAGGGGTCCACACAAAGAAGAGGTATTTGAGTATTGTTGCTCGGTTCTAATTTGGCTTCATTAGCAGCACCATCATACCATCCCAGAATGAGTCCATCCTATGACACCCTAAGGCGGTCTACCTTGGGTCGATCATATCCCAGAGGAGCATCAACCTGGGATTCCTTATAGAGCAAGAGATGCCCATGAGGGCCAAGCAGAGTCAAACCTCCTTGCCATTCCCGGTCTTGATCACGGAGTTGTGTCGGCATGCTGAAGTGCCCCGGGATGATACGAAAGATATTGAGGTTACTCCTTCTTCCTCCACTAACATTTGGCGTATTGAGGACGAGTACACGTGAGAGGAGGCTGAGAGAAGGAAAGCAGCTCTGATAGATAGTTCTCCGGATGTGGATGCTGATTCTATACCTGCAGAGGCATCTTTTCCTACTCTGGCCTTCGGGCCTTCAAGTACATCTACTTTGACTTCTACTTCTTCTCAGGTTCCGGGTGCTTCTACCTCTGCCCAGCCCGCAAGGATCACTCAGGCTATGATCCTGAAGATGGAGCACTTGGCACATTTGGCCAATGTGAGAGCTACTAGATTAGAGATTGTTATGACATGGATTATTGATGGATGAGTGAGGCTACCATTTTAGTCGCGCTTACCCCCTTTGGAATTCCATATACACTCTCACTGAGAGAGTTGAGGCTTGTGAGAGCAGAGAGGGGGAGACCTCCGAGGTTACGGCTTGAAAGTCGAGGTTATTGATCTGAGGAAGTAATTGGACTACCTAATGTCTACTGACTTCTCTTCACTACTGGAGGCAGCTGATGATGTTTATGGCCAGAGACTTCTGAGATTCCATAGGATACCACAAGAGAGGTACATAGGGATGACATCACAGTTGATAAGTCGGATGCAGAGACCGACAACGAGCAGATAGAGATGAGGGAAGAGAGCATAGATGGAGAATTGCCATATCTAGAGGAGACAATTGTACAGTCGGTGATCCAGACATCACTGACAGAGATATCTTTGGCAGCTCCTAGTGGACCCACTACTTCTGAGGTGACTTCGAGTACTAATGCTCCGACAGACGGAGCGACTGCTTAGATATGAATCCCTTTTTACCTCCCTCTTTGTCTTATTTTTATTGACTGTTGGATATTTTATTTCTTGCATTTGAGGAAAAATAGCTTTTGTTTGTGGTGGGGTGAGGCCCACCTTTTGTTATTATTGTTCTGTCTATATATTTGGGGTATTGAGCTATTAATTGTGTTTTGGCACTATTTTTGTGGATGATTGAGCCTGTGGCTCCTTGTTTTTATTGTAAATGACTTTTGGACCCTTCAGAAAATTTTTGTGCCACCTCTTGTTTGTGTTGGATTGTGACTGTTCTCTTGAAAATTTAAGTATCGATTTTGATCAGTTTCGATGACTTGAATAGAGCTCATAATCGAACAAAAATGAATATGCGGCTATGATAAAGCCAAATGAAGTTGCATAGGTAATATGTGAACTTTTTGCATCTCGTTATGACTAGCCAATTATTAAATTGAGTCTCATGTGATGAACATTGCACACTAGGGTAAGTATGGAGTCTTTTCTGACATTGGTGTCAATGCCTTGTATTATGAGATTACCGTGAACCATGTGTGATGACACCTAGAATTTGCTCCATTGGTCCAGTTGACTAAGTGATGCAATCTCTTGAAATGATCTTACGGAACTTTGAAGAGTGTTAAACAATTTGACATTACACATCTTTTGTGGCCTACCTTTTGAGCCTTAGCCTTTCCTCAGAAGAAACTTGATGAAATTGTGACCTTTCTTTATCCCTTTACCCTTAATCCTCATGATTTGTGGTTTGTGTGAATTGCAAACATAGACCAAAAGTCTAAGTTGGGGGTATGGTGAAAAGATAAGGTAAATCAAGAAGTGCAAAAAAGTCTAATGTACCCATGGCTATGAAAAAGATGGAAACCCTCCATACCAAAAAAAAAAAAAAAAGAGAGAGAGAGAGAGAAGAGAAAAATAAAAAAGAAAAAGAATGAAAAAGTTTGAAATAAAGTTGAGAAATTACAAAGAAAATGGGGTGTCCAGTATTCCATGGAAAGTAAATAATGGGGTGACCTTTGAGCATAAATGAGAATGATGAGGAGAAGGAAAGGTAGTGTTGTTCACACCACATTTCATGAGGATAGAAGTCACTGAGCCTAAATGACCATATTTTTACACTGTGTCTCGTTAAAAGCCTTGAAAAGACCTTTTTGATCTTAAGTGAGCTGAAACAAGTGTTGATCGGAAAATAAAGGCAAACCTATGGGTGTAACGACCCTTCCGAAATAACATAAGCCAATAATTTACGAGATTTTTACGCATATATTGTCCTCATGCTAGTAAAATGATATAAAGCCAATATTATCAACTTTTGAGTACCCAATGAAGCGGTTCATGCTTCATACAACCATTTAAAAACAAGTAGTAAAATTAATATATTACAAGACTTGGGCTTACACACCCCAAATGAACAAAACATATAGCCATAATTATATTACAAACCATGGTGACCTGATCCGATTAGCCCTCAAAGTTTCATGCAATTATACAGCACATAGATCATGTAAAGGTCCCAAAGTTTATACAAAATATAGATGCCTATATGCAAATGTGATCTTCCTTAAGGCTCTCAAAATTTCCATCTCCAATAGTCGGCTTCACACCTCCTCTCGATCATTCCCTACGATAGAAACAACTATCACTAAGCATATAGCTTAGTGGCGTAAAAAGTATAGGTTTGGTGCCCCCTAAATTTACCAACCAATCTTTCTCAAGTCATGAGCATCGTAATTGAAACATAATAAATACATCAAGTAACAATATATAAAGAGTATCAATTTAGATATTTAAAGATCCAAATGTCAAGAATGTTCAAGGCACCATTTTCCAAGAGATTCAATAACAAGACTCACCCAATATATACATCATGTTGTCACACCAAGAACAAGCAAGTATCAATAAGGGCTGACGCCATATATCAAGAAGGGTCAAAGCCCAATAATGAAAAGCACCAAGAACCATATTAAAAATGGCTTTCTAGGTCTTACTTAAAATGGACAACTTCCATTCTTAAGCTGGACTACAAATCCAGAATCAAGATGGCAAATGATGCGAATCAAGAGTCATGCCAATGGTGAAAAACTCACAACCACAAGAAGGACAACGTCCCAACAAGAGTGCCAATCGATCAAACAATCTGTATAAGTGGGCGAGTTACACAAGCGTTATACCAAACATGATAATGCAAAGTGACAAGAGGTAACCAAGGTACCAAGATATACCAGTAGTTAAAAGAGTGGAAGTACAAGTTTATATACAAACCTCAATACCTTATCGTAGAAACAATCCACACAACTTCGCAAGTTCAAACTGTAGACCAACCAATGTATCAAGGTCCTCAACTTGTTCACGAGTGTATACAACCTTAAAAAATACAATTAAATAGCTTCTCTAATTCTTAGTATCTCAATAATGTTGAAGTAAAATGGAATTATCATCACAAGTAAGCTTAGCCCGTATAGAAATTACTCTGCTCCCAAAACAGTTATTCTGGCAAGCCTCGTACCTCATGTTGCAACTTAGATGTGGAAATGAAAATAGCAAAACTAGACTTTATAACATTCATGAAAGATGTAGATACATCTCTTAAGGTTGCAAAAAAACAAGAATCACCGCAAAATATATTTTGTACAAAAGGAGCTATTCAAAACACTAACAGTTGTCCATACAGGATTTCCAAAACCGAAATCTGGACAAAACTTGTCCTATGTTGCGTCCTATATTTCAAATCCATAACACCTAAATTAGAGTTTACCTAAACATAAGAGTTGTAGATATATGAATTATCTTTCCAAATCATATTTATTCACCAAAAATGATTTCTAGAGAACGAGATATTCTTAAAGCAATACACACTACTCAGCTACGAAATAGATTTCAACTACTTACCAAAGAGTAATGTGTGTCTTGAATTACGACCAAAAGAACCAAGTTTTTCTCTTGTGATATTGGTGAACAAATGGTTAACTAAGGTTCAAAGGTTCTTAGACTTTGAAGGAACCAAAATTCTCTGGAGGAGATGTCAAAATATAGGCTCAGAAGTGATATTTATCCCAATGCATAGCTGTCTCTCAAGGCTGCCCAAATAGTGTTGTGTGCTGCCCAAAATGCATACATATACCCTTATATATATATCCTTTACCTCCTTTTTAAAGTATACAAAATTCTAATTAGACTATTACATAAATACCCCAATACTAATCCTTAAACTACGATACAATTTATGGTAAGCAAGCTAGCAATTATCACAAAATTTCAAGTTTCCAAAATAAGAGTAAACATATTGTAGTAATTAAGCAATGGTAATGCGACTCTTGTAAGTATTTATGGGTGTTACAACTCTCTCCCCCTTAAAGAAATTTCGTCTCAAAATTTACCTTACATTAGTCCCGAAACAAGTGCGGATACTGGGTCCTCATGTCTTCTTCTCTCTCCCAGGTAGCTTTGTTTCCCGAATGGTTCCTCCAAAATACCTTTACTAAGTGGAAATCCTTGTTTCTAAGTTGCTTCACTTCCCGAGCATGAATTAAAATAGGTTCTTCACTATACGTCAAGTCAGGATTAACCTCAATAGATTCAACTGGAAGAACATGAGATGGATTAGAATGGCATCTTCTGTGCATAGAAACATGGAATAGATTGTGGATCTTGTCTAACTCAGGTGGCAAAGACAATTTATATGCAACTAGTCCAACCCTTTCAAGTATCTCATAAGGTCCAATAAATCGGGGACTAAGTTTCCCTTTTTGCCAAATCTCATAATCTTTTTCCATGGAGACACATTTAAAAATACTCTATATCCCACTTGATATTAAATGTCATGCCTTTTAAGATTAGCGTATGACTTTTGTCTATTCGAAGAATTCTTTAGACGATCCTTGATAAGTTTTACCTTGTCCTCTGTTTGTTGCACAATTTCAGGACAAATGAGTTTCCTATCACTAACTTCACTACAACAAAGAGGGGTTCGACATTTCCATCCGTACAAGGCTTCATAGGGAGGCATTCCAATACTCGATTGGTAATTGTTATTGTAAGCAAATTCTATCAATGCCAAATGTTTGTCCCAACTACCTTCAAACTCCATAATGCAAGCTTGAAGCATATCCTCCAAAACTTGAATCACCCTTTTCGACTGGCCGTCCGTCTGAGGATGGAACGAATTGCTAAATTTCAACTTATTACCCAAAGCTTCCTGCAAGTTACCCTAAAATCTAAATGTAAACCTTGGGTCTCGGTCAGATACAATAGTCATAGTGATCCCATGTAGTCTTACGATCTCATTAATGTACAATTCGGCTAAACGCTCAAGTGAATAATCCATCCTGCTTGCTAAGAATTGAGCACTCTTGGTTAGCCTGTCCACAATCACCCATATTGCATCATGATTTCTTTGGGTGCGAGGAAGTCTAGAAACAAATTCCATAGTTATTCTCTCCCATTTCTATTCCTACATCGACAAGGGCTTTAGTAAACCAATTGGGACTTGATGTTCTGCCTTTACTTGTTGACAAACCAAACATTTAGAAATGAACTCCGCAATGTCCCTCTTCATACCACTCCACCAATAATTTTCTTTGATGGTCTAGTACATCTTTGTACCCCCAGGATGCATGGCATATGTTGAGGTATATGCTTCACTTAGTATTTCTCTCCTCAATTTTTCATCATTAGGGACACATAGTCTATCTTGATAAAATAGAAAACCATCCTCTGTTAATTTAAAATCAAGTTTTTCCCCATTTTGAACTTCTCGGGTCACTTTTACAAGTTTCTCATCTATCTTTTGTGCTTCCTTCACCTGTTCAAGTAATATTGGCTTTACTTGCAAATTAGCAATAACTGAACCATTTGAATCAAGTCTGAAACAAATATTCATGGCTCTTAACTTAAGGAGCAAGGGCAAAGGACTCAAAGAAATGCTTGCGAAGGATTTTCGACTTAAGGCATCTGCAACTACATTGGCTTTACCTAGATGATAATCAATTGTGTAGTCATAATCCTTGATGAGTTCAAGCCATCTATGTTGTTGAAGGTTTAACTCCTTCTCAATACCGAAGTACTTTAAGCTCTTGTGATCAGTAAATATATGACATTTCTCTCCATACAAATAATGCGGCCATATTTTTAAAGAAAACACTATCGCAACAGGTTTAAGATCATGAGTAGGATAATTCAATTCATGCGGTTTTAATTTTTGAGAGGCATAAGAAATAACCTTCCGTTCTTGCATCAAAACGCATCCGAGACCATTGTGAAAAGCATCATTGTATACTACATACTCCTTCCCTTCCATTGGTAGAGTAGGTATAGGTGCTTGAGTCAACAAGGATTTGTGAGTTTAAAAGCTATCTTGGCATTTTTCATTCCAAGTAAACTTCACTTCCTTCTGCAAGAGTTTAGTCTATGGAGAGGTGATAATCGAAAAGCCTTTCACAAATCTTTTGTACTATCCTGCTAAGCCTAAGACACTTCTTACCTTGGTTTGACGTTTGGGAGGTCTCCACTGAACAACTGCTTGTATCTTACTAGGATCCACCTTCACGCCTTTGGCCGATAAAACATGTCCCAAAAACGTCACATCATCAAGCAAAAAATCACACTTGGAAAGTTTAGCATAAAGTTCCTTCTCCTTCAAAATTTGCAAAATAATCCAGAGGCTTTTATCATGATCTTCTCTACTTCTGGAAAATATTAAAGTATCATCTATAAAAGCAGCCACAAACTGATCAAGATAAGGCTTGAATACTTGATTCATTAGATCCATGAATACCGCAGGAGCATTTGTCAACCCGAATGGCATTACCAAAAATTCATAATGACCATACCGAGTTCTAAAAGCAGTTTTAGGAATATTTTTCTCTCTAACACGCAGTTGGTGATATCCAAACCTTAAATCAATCTTCAAAAATACTTTAGCATTCCTCAGTTGGTCAAACAAATCATCGATCCTTGGTAGTGGATATCTATTCTTGATTGTTATTCTATTCAATTGTCTATAGTCAATACAAATCCTGAGAGTGCCATCTTTCTTCTTTATGAATAAAACATGGGCTCTCCAAGAAGAAATACTAGGTCGACTAAAACCCTTCTCAAGAAGTTCTTGCAATTGAGATTTCAATTCTCATAATTCTGCCAGAGCCATTCTATAAGGAGTGATAGAAATAGGGGTAGATCCAGGAATAAGCTCAATTGGAAATTCAACCTCTCTTTCTGGGGGCAATCCAGAAAGGTTTTCTGGGAAGACTTCTAGGAAATCACACACAGCAAGTATGTCCTTGATACAAGGACTCTCCAACTGTGTATCAACTATGTGAGCAAGGTATGCCTGACAACCTTGATGCATCAATTTTCTTGCCAAGGCTGCAGAAATAATACTAGATGTCAATGATCTTTCACCTTATACAATGATGTGTGAAAATGTAGGATCTTTAAAAGTCATATGCTTAGACCTACAATCTACCACTGCATGATAATTATAAAGCCAATAAATCTCGATAATAACATCAAAATCCTTGAAGCGCATTTCAATCAAATCAGCAGGGAAGACTAGATTTTGAATCATGAAAGGACAATCTTGATAAAATCGATTACACACAACTTGATAACCCAAAGGACTTTCATCCAACACATCAAAATTAAGTCTCACAGATTTCATATTTTTAGCAAGAGCAATTGATGAACAAAGATATGAATGTGTAGAACCAGGATCAAACAATGTAAACACACATAAGCGCGTGCAGTAGCCCTTGGTCCACTAGCTTTATTCACTCCACTTTCCCCTACCACTTGAGTATTTTTAGGTCTTGCACCCTCTTTAGTTCGAGGAGGATTAATAGAAGGCTTATGAACTTAGCCTTTAGTTCTCAAGGAAGGAGCATTATTAAGATTAAGACAATACTTCACTTATAATCAAAGCTCCCACAATTAAAACATGCACTAGAAGCTCTCCTGCAAGTACTATAATGATTCTTTCCACATTGTGGACAAGTGAGAACACGAGACCTACCTTGGCTATAATTTGGAGTGCTAGCTATAGAAATTTTTGATCTATTTTGCTTTTGCTGAAGTGGCCTATTAACACTACCAGCCTTAGAATCATCAAACCTTACCCTTTTGGAGGGACCTCCAAAATTTGGTCTAGGCTTTCGGAATTTATTTTCATTTCAACTAGCTTCTTCTTTATCAAGTCGCTCCCAAGTAGAAGCAGCAGACACTAACTTACAAAAGTTCTCATGTTACAGGATCGCCACATTCTTCCTAATGGAATCATTTAAACCATCTTCAAATTTCTGACACTTGTCTTTTTCCTCTTTAATAATACCTCCAGCATAACAAGAGAGCCTTAGAAACTTCTGTTGGTACTCAGCAATAGACATGCCTCGTTGCCTTAAATTCAAAAACTCCTTTCTCTTCGCATCACAATAAGCAGGTGGGACATACTTCATACGAAATTCCCTAAGAAAATCATCCCAAGTAAGAACAGAAGGTTTTACCTTGGCATTCGTAACACTTACCCACCAATCGTAAGCATCCTTTTGTAATAGTGACATAGCATACTTAAATTTGGCAACATTTGAACACTCTAACTGCTCAAATACCGGCTCCATGAGCTCCAGCCATTGTTTAGCCTCCGTGGGATTAACGGTGCCTTCAAACTCCACTGCACCCATTTTTCTCATTTTCTCAAAGTTAATCCCGTTGGGATCATGCATCGCTTCAGCGATGTGGTGGAAGAATTTAGCCATTTGTTGAAAAGGAGGATTCATGGCTTGAGTACCACGACTCATGTGAGGATGTGAACCAGCTCTTGCACCCTCATAGTTTCCTACTTCAGACCCACTAGTGTAGGGAACATAATGATCCAAGAAAGGTTCTCCAACCTCTTCTAGTGCATAAGGTTGGGAAGCAGAGGCACCTAAGCCTTTACGAGTAGCTCCCATAGGTCGATCAGCAGACCATACCTTAAATCCTTCAAAAGGGAAGATCACATTGCATTATGGACATGTATATGATGTATATGGACTCTACATGAGATAAAAATATTATAAACCATATAAGTGAACAAAAACTCCAAATAAAACCTCTTTCAAAAGCGATCAAGTATACAAATAATTCACAGCAGAAGTCCTAGAACCACAAACCTAGGCTCTGATACCAAACTTGTACCGACCTTTTCGAAATAACATAAGCCAATAACTTATGATATTTTACACATATATTGTCCTCACGCTAGCAAAATGATATAAAACCAATATTATCATCTTTTGAGTACCCAATCAAGTGGTTCATATTTCATACAACCATTTAAAAACAACTAGTAAAATTAATATATTACAAGACTTGGGATTACACACCCCAAATGAACAAAACATATAGCCATAATTATACTACAAACCGTGGTGACCTGATTCGATTAGCCCTCAAAGTTTCATGCAATTATACAACACATAGATCATGTATAAGTCCCAAAGTTTATACAAAATATAGATGTTTATATGCAAATGTTATCTTCCTTAAGGCTCTCAAAAATTCCATCTCTAATGGCCAGCTTCGTGTGTCCTCTCGATCATTCCCTATGATAGAAACAACTATCGCTAAACATATAGCTTAGTGGTGTAAAAACTATAGGTTCGGCACCCTCTAATTTACCAAGCAATCTTTCTTAAGTCATGAGCAGTGCAATTGAAACATAATAAATGCATCAAGTAACAATATATAAAAAGTATCAAGTTCGATAATTAAAGATCTAAATGTCAAGAATGTTCAAGGCACCATTTTCCAAGAGATTTAATAATAAGACTCGATCAATATATACATCATGTCGTCACACAAAGCACAAGCAAGTATCAACAAGGGTCGACTCCCTCTATCAAGAAGGGTCAAAGCCTAATAATCAAGAGAACCAAGAACCATATTAAAAATGGCTTTCTAGTCGTACTTAAAATGGACAACTTCCATTCTTAAGACGGACTACAAATCCAAAATCAATATGGCAAATGATCCGAATCAAGAGGCATGCCAATGGTGACAAAGTCACAGCCTCAAGAAGGATAAGGTCCCAACAAGAGTGCCAAGTGATCAAATAATCCGTACAAGTGGACGAGTTACACAAGCGTCATACCAACACGACAATGCAAAGTGACAAGAGGTAACCAATGTACCAAGATCAACTTTCAGATATACCAGCAGTTAAAAGAGCGGAAGTACAAGTTTATACACAAACCTCAATACTTTATCGTAGAAACAATACACGCAACTTCGCAAGTTCAAACTCTAGAACAATCAATGTATCAAGGTCCTCAACTTGTTCACGAGTGTATACAACCTTAAAAAATACAATTAAATATCTTCTTTAATTCTTAGTATCTCAATAATGTCGAGTAACACGAAATTATCATCACAAGTATGCTTAGCCTGTACAGAAATGACTCTGCTCCTAAAACAGTGATTCTGGCCAGCGTAGTACCTCATGTTGCAACTTAGATTTGAATATGAAAATAGAAAAACTAGACTTTATAAACTTCATGAATGATGTAGGTACATATCTTAAGGTTGTAAACAAACAATAATCACCGCAAAATATATTTTGTACAAAAATATATATTCAAAACACTAACGGTTCTCCATAAAGGATTTCCAAACCCGAAATCTGGACAAAACTTGTCCTTGTTGCGTCCCATATTTCGAATCCATAACAGCTACATTAGAGTTTTACCTAAGCATAAGAGTTGTAGATATATGCATTAGCTTTTCAAATCATATTTATTCACCAAAAAATGAGTTCTAGAGAACGAGATATTCTAAAGTAATACACACTACTCAACTACAAAATAGATTTTGACTACTTAACAAAAAGCAGTGTGTGTCTTGAAATCCAGCCAAAAGAACCAAGTTTTTCTCTTGTGATATTGATGAACAAATGGTTAACTAAGGTTCTAAGGTGCTTAGACTTTGAAGGAACCTATATTCTCTAGAAGAGATGTCAAAATATAGGCTCAAAAGTGATATTTATCCCAATGCACAACTGTCCCTGAAGGCTGCCCAAATAGTGTTGTGTGCTGCCCAAAATGCATATATATACCCTTATATATATATATATATATATATATCTTTCACCTCCTTTTTAAAGTATACAAAATTCTAATTAAACTAATACGTAAATACCCCAATACAAACCCTTAAATTATAATACAGTTTATGTTAAGCAAGCTAGCAATTATCACAACATTTCAAGTTCCCAAAATAAGAGTAAAACATATTGTAGTAATTAAGCAACGGTAAATCGACATGCGACTCTTTTTAGCATTTATGGGTGTTACAATGAGAGGAGGGGGGGGGGGGGGAATCATGCATTGTGCTCACATCTTTTTGAGTGTGAGTGCTGATAGTGATTCTGGAGCTATAAATTGTTGAACCATTGTGTGTGAATATGGAATCATTCTTTATGTGAGGGCATTTGAGTACCTTTGTTGAGCTTGAACTTGTATTTGAATCAAGTATTGTGAACTTTAGAATCTTTAATAATTGTTAGTCACAACCTGAATCTTTGAGTGCACAATTGATCCCTGCATAAGTAAATTGAGTCTTTTTGTGTGCATTCATTGTTGAGTCTTGTGTACAAAAATTTGAGATATCCTTTTTGAATTGCTTAATTTGAGTTTTACTTGAGGACAAGCAAAAGTTTAAGTTGGGGGTTTTGATGAGTCTAAGATTTGGACTCATTTGGGGCTTTATTTGGATAGATTTAGTGTGCTCAAATGCTTATTTTATGCCAATAACTGATGTAAAATCCTTGATTTCTAGGTATTTGGATTGAGATATAAAGCATGGACGCTAACGAGAGAAAAGGAACAAGGCAGCTGAAAGAACGAAGAAAAGAAGGCATGTTGATTGCCTAATCCATTGGGCGAGTCGCCTAATGGCTATTACATTGCCTAAAGTTCCAGTGTGCCAAGTCTTGAAAGAGAAAATCAAGTTGGTGATAGAAAGGTGTAGTTGTCTTGTCACCTAACAGTTCTCGGTTGCAGTGATTGGATTGCCGAAATTTATAGAACTTGAAGATCTTGAAGGCCAAAGCAAAAAGGGGGTGGAAGTGACCAAAGGGCAGATCACCGAGCTGATCGGTGATCCCGACTTACTGTGACGAATGGTCCTTCGCAGCATATTTTTGGCGACTATAAATATAGTTTCAAACATTATGTTTAGTATCAAATTTTAACCTGAACATTCATTAGAGTAATTTTTGAGTTTGAACTGAGAGTATTGAGATACTATTTTCCCTTAGCTTTGAAGAATTGAAGTTTTCCATTTTTGGAAATTGGAAGTGGGTCTTTGAGAATTTTCAATTTGGACCTTTGTAAAGAAAAAATTAATCTTACCCAGTTGATGGAAACACAATTTGGTAACGATTTCTATCTTTTTATGATGTTTAGCTAAAACCTAAAACCCCAATTATTGGGGTATGATTATGTGATTATGGGTTGATTTAGCTGATGAGTATTTCTAATTTTTAGTTTAAATGTTGTTTAGAAGTTATTTCATTTAGTAATTGTGGTTGAATTTAAAGGGTTGTAGTTGCAAATGTAGTTCTTCCTTCGTGTTTTTGGCTTGCTCTAGAGAGAGATTTTAAAATCAAGATTACTGAATTGATGGTCTGTATGTATTAGGTAGTCATGGGTTCAGCTCGAGAGAGTGAATCCTAAACCATTTTCCTCACATTCAGGTCGAGAGGGTGAATAGACTAAAGCGTAGGTTGTTCTTGATTGCTTCCTTATTGGTGTTCGAGAAAAACAACTTGATTCGAGGTAATTTGTTTGAGAGAAAGTTTATCCCCACTAAAGTCTAGTTTATTCAATGATTTACATTTATTTACTAAGAGTTGCAATTACCCATTTGTCTATATTAGCTTATAATTCGATCACATCCCAAGAACCCATTTCCATATTGTTATTTTCGTGTATTTGTAGTTGTTGTAGCTGCTAGTTAAAACCAAAACCCCCTTATTTGACACTTGTGTAGCCCCTAAATTTGAATTATGTTTTTATTCATAAATATCTATTCATATGATTGACTTGAACAAATTCGTACTTTACTCTTGATTCCCAAACACGAACCACTCCCTGTGGGATTTGACCCCAACTCATTTAGTTGGATTATATTACTGACTAACAATCGTTGGGACTTATAGTTGGATGAAGTTTCTTGATACATGAAATCAGTTAACAAGAGTAACTCTATATGACAAGGGAATCATGGGACACATATACATCCAAGACTCCACAATCATGAAATGAGTTATGGAGGACTTATCATCTAGAGCTAGAAGAGGAATAGAAGGAAATATAAAGATATTGGGACATCTCATTGGCCCTTGCCTCCTAAGTAGCACCCTCAACTAAAACCCTTACCAAATTACCACCCTCAACATTCTCTAGGCATCCCTTAAACATCACTATTCATAAAATCCTCTATCACATCCTAAAACATATTATGATTGATGAGTCCACAAATTGGACTCATTTAGAGCTATATTTTAATAAAAATTGTGTCCTCAAATGTTTATTTTATCTAAATATCTTATGAAAACCCTTAAGTTTCAGGTATTTGAAATTTGAAGGAAAGTAAGGACACTACGTCACAAAAAGGAAATAAGAAGCTAAAAAGAATAAAGAAATGAAGGCCTGAGGATTGCTGAGTCCACTTGGCAAGTTGTCGAAGGGTCTTACTTCGCCTTTTGTTCTAATGTGTTGATCCCTAAAGGAAAGGATCAAGTTGGTGAAAAAAGGAACAATTGGCGCATCCCCGAGAAGTTTCGTGAAGCAGTACCATGTCACCCAATGACCCAGAGCATGACGATGCTGAAGGCTAGTGAAAGACAGCGATGAACTCCACCAAAAGGTGAATTTCTGAATTGATCAGCGATTTCGACTAACAACGACGAATGATCCGTTGCAACACAAATCTTTGGAAACTATAAATACTAGTTAAAGTTGTAGTTTTAAGTGTGGAACAATTATTATAATTTTCATATAGAATAGTACTTTTGATATTTTTTCTCTAAGTTTGAGAGGGTTTTGAAGACTTAAAGATCCAAAGGGTTTCATCTTCAAGATTTGGATTTGGGTCTCTTGGATTCTTCAATTTTGGCTTGGCTTGTATTAAGAGTTAAATATTCATACCCAGTTGAATACGAGCTCAATTTGGTATAAATATCTACCTCTTATACATGTGTGGCTAAAACCCCAATTCTTGGGGTGTGATATAGCGAATATGGGTTAAGCTAATTGTTGGGTCTTGCTTTTTGATAGTTTAATCGTATTTTAATTGTGATTTCATTTATTAGTTGTGGATGAATTTAATGAATTTGTATTAACAAATACAAGTTTATTTGTGTTTTGGGCTTGCTCAAGAGAGAGGTCGTAAAACTAAAAATACTAAATTCATAGCCGGTAGGAGTGGGTCAACATAAGGTTCAGCTTGAGAGAGTGAATCCTAGTCTCATTCCCACACACTCATCTTAAGAGAGTGAGTGGGTTAAGGAGTAGTCTTGTCTTTATGTGACAAGTGGGTGTTCGAGAGGAACGCATTTGAAACGGGGTAAGTTGCTTGAGAGAGAACTTATCCCCCTTAAAGTTTAGCCTATTCACAATTATTCTATGAATCTTCTATCGAAAGCATGTACCCAATAATCTAGATTAAACCATATTCCCGTCAACTTCCCAAGGATCTCCTCTAATTACGTAGAAATCCTTGTTTATTTTGCTGTTTTTTTTTACATACTAGTGACAAAACCCCATTGTTAATTGACACTATTATGTCCCCCTTTAATGTACAATGTTTTTAATCATAATGTCTTTAACTACAACTAGTTAGAACTAAATTTTATTTTTCTATTAATTCTCAAAACCTCTCTGTTGGGAACGATCCTAACCCTTGGTTGGGTTACTTTACTATTGTACGATCGTAGACACTTGCGTTGCAAATTGTGTCTTGATTACGCAAACATCAAAATGGTGCCGCTGCCGGGAGTGGTGTTATTTGAGAATTCTTAGATTAGTAGAATTTTTGTTCTTCTTAATTGTAGTTTAACTAACTTTATTTTTAGTTTTGTTTTGTTCAGTTGTTTTTTACTGAAACAGGAGAGATGAGTATGGTTAATGACTATGAACAAATAGAGCACCTCTCGGTGGATGTGATGAGGTTCAGCGATAGCAACTTGACCTTCAAACAGATAGAAGTGAGCTTTTCCATGAGCTTGGCTGAGGCTTAAAGAACTATTGATACAATGTCCAACTCATGAAATTCCCGATCTGGCTCTACTAGAGTGCTTTTATAGGAGTCTCAATCCTAGAAACAAAGGATTAATCGATTGACTGATCCCGACTGGCCTCGAGAGATACCTCTATGATATCGCAGCCGAATTCCTTGACCCTGTGGCTAAAACCAACAAGGATGCTGAAAAGGTCCAGTAATTGATAATTTTGTTGGGTCAGATGGATAACTTGACCCAAAGGGTCGAGGAACTAGAGGTGATGTCCAAAGAGAAGAGAAAATGCATACCACCTACCGAGTAGGGAAGGTTTATGGATAATGAAAACAGACGTATCGAGGATATATTATTAACTATTCTCCAAAAGTTAAATAAGCAAAATAGAGTGTTAGAGGAGATTAGAGAAAATTAAGAAGTGCTAAATCAGATGAGCGGTTCTCAATCTAGATCTATCTAGCTAATTGAATCTCTCTTGGTTCATGTATTGCCTCAGCTCCATCCAAATGAAAATTGGGATCACCTAGTTGCACTAGGTTCAACCCCAAAAATGAGGTTTGAGTGTTGACTTGCGTCGTACCACGACTTTAACTAAGGTGTTGTTTGGGAGGCAACCCAAAACCCTTTATTTCTTTATGTTGCTTTAATAAAATAATGGTTTGTTGATTTTGTAGATGGAAGTGCGGAGAGTGAACGAAAAGTGCAGATTGGCGACTAACATGTCCTATGAGCGAATCGCCAAACTATTCGGTGACCCCAAACTAGATTGCCATAAGACTCAAGACCAACTTACATTGTAGTCTGTAAAACTCGGCGAGCACAGGAAATTATTGGCGAATCGCCAACCATGTCAGTGATCTCGACGGAGGCCGCCGATTGGACTCCCAAAAAATATGGAGATTCTGTAAAATTCGGCGAGGCAAATGACTACTTGGCGTTACACCAAATATTTTGGCGATCGGGACTAATGTCCCCGAATGGGCAAAAATTGGACAGTTTTGCAAGCTAAAGGTTTAAAAATTTCAACTTCATTCACTTTCCCTCACTTTTTATCTGCCCAAACTCGTACTTGCAATCTAGTTTCTATATTTCTTGCACTTTTAGAGTATTTTGGTTTGTTGATTTATGCTCATAATTGGATTACCTTGCCTCCTAGAATTTCAATAATTTCGTAGTCAACAAAAGAGGTCAGTTTTCTATGCCCCGAATTTATTTTATAAAAATTTATTCTCTTTTGCAATAGCCAAATGTTGTTGAAAGTATTTTGACCCTAACGGATAGGATTATATTGTGTACATGTATGCTTTAATCAGACAATCTTGCTCGAGTAATTGTGACTGTTGAATTCCAGTGATTGTATGCCTTAATTTGGATTAAAATATGAAGGGCTGTGTTTGGGTGCTATGGGTCATACCTTGATTGTACTATTGCATACTTTGATTTTGTCTTCAGGGGTTACAAGGTTGAATTTGAGAAGATGAGATGAAGATAGGTACGTTGAGCCCTTTGGTGAGCTAGTTCGGGCTCGCCGAACCACTCGGCGGTTCGCCTAACGTCTCCATTTCGCCTTTAATTTAATGATAAATGTGTTGTTAATTCTATAACTTTCAGTGAGAAGTTAAAGGTCACCAAAGACTTTCGGCTACTTGCTGAAAGTCTCATTTTACCCTTATCAAACCCCCTGTATCTCTGTGCACTGTAGCTTTTCAGCAGACTAACTCTATGTCGCCAAATGATATGGGCTACTCGCCGAAAGTGTTGGCGAATATTATCAGTACTTTTGTCAAATATTTCTCAAACTTCTCTTTGAGATTTTGCAGACATGACAAAACGTAAAGCAGATGAAAGAATAACGCTAGCTCCGGAGAAGTCCAAAGGAATTGTGATAAAGGAAGATTCAGTTACGTCGAAAGGAAAAGCTTCGAAACTACCCACAACTACTAGGAAAGGCAAGGGCAAGAGGACCACTCCTGCTAGGAAAACCATTACCCTAGACCCTGATACTCCTTCATGGGCTAGGGGATTTTGCAGAGCGGTAGATGCCTTTCTGGCAGACTCACACTCAACAGACCTTGCTGAATCTAGCACGGCAATTCCCCCTGCGGTTCCCTCGAGCACTGATTCCCAAGCTCAGGGTGAGGGATCAAGCACTGAGGCCCTGACAAATGGAGAGACTGCATAGACAGGATTTCTCTTTACCTCCATCTCTGTCTTTCTTTATTTTACATTTTGGATTCTATGTTATTTGCATTTGAGGACAAATGTTTTTATTTGTGGTGCGGTGATGTCCACCTTTATGTTCTATTGATGTTCATGTTTTGTCTGTATTTGGGTAGTTATGTTCTGTTAAAAATTATGTTTGATATACTGCTTTCTGTGGATGTTTGAGCTTGTGGCTCCTTTTGTTTTAAATTGCAAAATCATTTTGACCCGTCCAAAAATTTTTTCCACCTCTCGTGTGTTGAAAATGGTTGTCTTTTGCAAAATTTAAGTCTCAATTTTGATCAATACCAATAAATTCAATAGTGCTCTCAATCTAAGTAACATGAATGCACGACTATGATGAGGTCAAATGAAGTTGCATAGACAATATATGAACTCTTTCCATCTCATTTTGACTAGCCTGTTATCAATTGAGTCCCATCTGATGACCATTGCACACTAGCGAAAGTGTGGAGTCTTGTTTGACTGTAGTGTCAATGCCTAGTGTGATGAGCTTACGTTGAACCATGCTTGATAGATCCTATAATTTTCCCCATTGGTCCGATCAACTAAGTGATGTTATCTCTTGATATGATATTAGGCAACTTCTAAGAGTGTGAACCAATTTGGCATATACCTCTTTTGTGACCCACCTTGTGAGTGTGTGAACCGCTTTTGAACACCCCTTGAGCCTTACCTTTCTTGGAAGAAACTTAATGAAAGAATAACCTTTCTTTATCCATTACCCATAATCCCTATGAAGTTGTGGTTAGTTGAATAGCCAACTTAGGCCAAAAGCCTAAGTCAAGGGTGTGGTGAAAAGATAAGGGCAATTCAAGAAGTGGAAGGAAAGTCTCCTCTTACCCATGGTTTTGAAAAAAAATGGAACCCTTCCATATAAAAAAAAAGAGAGAAAAAAAAAAAGAAAAAGAATGAAAAAGAAAGTTGTGGAATAACGTACAAAAGAAATGGGGTTCCCAAACAATCAATGGAATGTGGATAATAGGATGACTTATGAGCACTAAAGAGAATGATGAAAGAAAAGGAAAGGAAGTGTAGTGAGCACCACATTTCATGAGGATGAAAGTCACTGATCCTAAATGATCATACATTTGCACCCAGCCCCATTACAAGCCTTGAAAAGACCTTTTTGATCTTGAGTGAGCTGAAAAAAATGTTGATTGGAAAATATGGAAAAACCTATCGCTGAAAGCATCCGTTGTGTTCTTCTTTGTGAGTGTGAGTGTTGCATTTGATTCCAAAGCTTTAATTAATTAAACCTTTGTGTGTGAAATTGGAATCATTCCTTATGTGAGGCATTTGAACACTTTGGCTGAACTTGAACTTGCATTTGAAGCAAGTATTGTGAGCATGAGATTCTTTGATATTGGTGAGTCACAACTTGAATCTTTGAGTGCACGTTCAATCTTTTCTTAAGTAAATTGAGTCATTTTGTGTGCATTCATGATTGAGTCTTATGTAGCACTATTCGAGACACCTTGTTTGAATGGCTGAACTCCAGTTTGCTTGAGGACAAGCAAAAATTTAAGTTGGGGGTGTTGATGAGTCCACAAATTGGACTCATTTAGGGCTATATTTTAATAGAAATTGTGTCCTCAAATGCTTAATTTATCTCAATATTTGATGAAAACCCATGTATTTGAAATTTGAAGGAAAGCATGGACACTACGTCACAAAAAAGAACAAAGAGGCTTAAAAGAACGAAGAAATGAAGGCCTGAGAATCACCAAGTCCACTTGGCAAGTTGCCGAAAGGTCTTACTTCGCCTTCTGTTCCAGTGTGCTGATCCTTGAAGGGAAGGATCAAGTTGGTGAAAAAAGGAGTAGTCGGTGCATCCCCGAGAAGTTCCACAAAGCATTACCATGTCGTCCAATAACCCAGAGCACGAAGATGCTGAAGCCTGGTGCAAGACGGCGATGAACTACACCAAAAGGCAAATCGCCGAGTTGATCGGCGATTCTGACTAACAACACCGAATGATCCGCTGCAGCACAAATTTGTGAAAACTATAAATACTAGTTAGAGCTGTAATTTTAAGTGTGGAACAATTATTATAATTTTTATATAGACTAGTACTTTTGATATTTTTGCTCTAAGTTTGAGAGGGTTTTGAAGACTTAAAGATCCAAAGGGTTTCATCTTCAAGATTTGCACTTGGGTCTCTTGGATTCTTATATTTTTGTCTATATTAAGACTTAAATCTTCATACCTAGTTGAATGTGAGCTCAATTTGGTATAAATTTCTACCTCTTATACATGTGTGGCTAAAAACCCCAATTTTTGGGGTATGATATAGCGAATATGGGTTAAGATAACTGTTGGGTTTTGCTTGTTGATAGTTTAATCGTATATTAATTGTGATTTCGTTTAGTAGTTGTGGATGAATTTAATGAATTTGTAGTTGCAAAAACAAGTTTAATTATGTGTTTTTGGCTTCCTCGAGAGAGAGGTCGTAAAACTAAAACTACTAAAATGATAGACAGTGGGAGTGGGTCGACATGAGGTTCAGCTCGATAGAGTGAATCCTAGTCTCATTCCCATACACTCAGCTTGAGAGAGTGAGTGGTTAAGGCGTAGACTGGTCTTCATGCGACAAGTGGGTGTCCGAGAGGAACGCATTTGAAATTAGGTAAGTTGCTCGAGAGAGATATTATCCCCCTTAAAGTATTGCCTAGTCACAATTATTCTTTGAATCTTTTATCGAAAGCATGTACCCAATAATCTAGCTTAACTTGTATTCCCGTCACATCCCAAGGATCCCCTCTCATTACTTAGAAATCCTTATTTATTTTGATGTTTTTTACTTACTAGTGACAAAACCCCACTGTTAATTGACACCATTGTGTCCCCCTTTAATTTACAATGTTTTTAATCGTTAATGTCTTTAAATACGAATAGTTAGAACTAAATTTTATTTTTCTATTAGTTCTCAAAACCACTCTCTTGGGAACGATCCCAATCCTTGGTTGGGTGACTTTACTATTATACGATCGTAGACACTTGCATTAGAAGTTGTCTATTGATTATGCAAACATCAATGAATAAGTGGGATTCCACTAACATATATACATAACCATAATCAAACCCAAGTACACTAAGGACAACATAAAAGCTCATCATATCCTATTTATCAAGTCAAAAAAGACAAGTACTAATGGAATGGAAATAAGCATGAAACACATACCTGGAGAAACATTAGGAGGTTACTCTTGATCACTTCTAGATTCAAAAGCTTATGATCTATTCTTATTCAGAGCCTTCCCACCCAAACTAATTGGACTGGAGGAAGGGTAGGGTTGGGATCTACAACTACTATCTACTTCATTCCTAGTAACCTTAGGGCAATTACTTATCTTAAGGCCCAACTCACCACAACCAAAACAAACATTAGAGCCCGCTAAGTATTCACGCTCATGCCTTCTATCACACTTACTACACCCCGGTATTAGGATCTCACTACTATCTCCTTGAGACTTGGGGTTAGACACCCTCTTTTGGTTAAACTTTAGGGGAATCTTTGAAGAGCTTTGACCATAAAATCTTTCTTGAGAGGGGTCATCATCTTCAACTCTATACCTCTTTGTTCCTCTAGACCTCTCTTTAAGTTTCTCCCTTTCAAACCATATAGCATGGAACATAAGACAATCAATATCCATATCATTCTTAAGCATAACCATACTACATTCTTTTTCTATCAAGTCGGATATAGCCGACACAAACTTACTCATCTTCATCCTAGGGTTGGCCACTAAGGATGGAGCATATCTTGACTAACCTAGTGAACACCTGAGCATACTCCTTAAACTCATCCTACCTTGGCGAAGGTTAATAAACTCAAGTATCTTAGACTCTCTCATTTCTAAAGGGCAAAACCTATCAATGAACCCATTCTTAAATCTTTCCCATTCCATAGGGCCTACTTCTACCGGCCTCGCTCCTTCTGATTGACTAAACCACACTAGAGCAACATCCTTCAATTGGTAAGCGACCCATTCCGCCTTCTCTACTGGAGTTACTCCTGCAATGTTCAACACCCTAGAGATCTCATCTATAAACCCTAGAGGATCTTCCTCTATCTTTAACCCAAAGAATTCGGAAATCTTTATCCCGACTTGAGTCAACAATAGAAAATGATGCCTAATCTTCTCATTAGACAAATACTCCCCTATAGGGACAATATGAGCTTGGAGAGGAACCTCTTGCTCCACTTTGTCTTTCTCATTCCTTTCAACATGAGCCCTTGAAGTAGCCATATCCTAAAAACCATAGGGCACACATTATGAGAAAGATCTAATAATGCTAAACTCTAGGGCACGACTTAGAGAATGAAGAAGTGAAGTTTTTCCTAACATTTGATAGCCACCTATTCATAAGTGTGGCGCGCTTCACATTTAGGAACAAGACTCTACTAGATGCTGTTTGAGACATCCTAAACTTATCCCAAAACCTTATGCTCTGATACCAAGTTTGTTAAGATCTAGGGGTACCCCCTAGACGTAACACAGTGTACTTGACCCCGAAGGGGTCTTATACAAGCCCTTAGCACATCATGACATAAGAACATAGGGAAAAATGCGAAAAATTTAAAACTTTTCTTTTACAATTGAAGTCCTCTATAAAATGAGAGAGAGTCTATAGCACTATGTCTCAAACCATCTACAACATTTGAATAGAATCTTAGGGACACGACCCTTAGAAAAAGCCTAAAACATAAAAGAAAGACATAAAGGACATATGGTCAAGTCCTCGAATACTATGAGGACTCACCAATCTTCTTCTTCTTGATCTACTCTGGTCCTAGCCACAAGAGTAGAATCCGATATCTCCAAACCCTACACTTATAGAAAATGTAGAAATATGGGTCAACACAAAATGTACCAAGTATGGAAGTCATGCATAAAAATTCTTAAAACATGCATCAAAGGGACATTTTATTTGAAACCATGCTATATGCCACTTTTGAACATCATCTTTGAAATAGATGGAGAATGTAGCTCATAAGCCAGACCATGCACAATTCATCATAACATAAAGGATATCATCATAATCACAAGCATAGTCTCCAACACAACATAATGCATACCCCAATCTTCACAAGACATAGTTCAAAAGCAGAATTACATACTAAGATCATATAATCATAATAGAACTATCACTTAAGCAACCCTAAGTCATACTTGTGCAATGCATAGATAGGATCCCATAATCATATCTACACTAAGTATAATTTCTAGGCCACAATGATCATGCATAACATAAGTTCATATATCTTCATAGCATAAGGAAACCACACCACAACCCCATTATAAGTCTACTTGTGCAATGTATAAGTAAAGTCTCAAACCCTCCCCACTCACACTAAGTAAGCTCATTAGGAAGTCATAAGTATAGTTCATTTTCATAATTCATATAAAGCATACATTTAACTCATAATCATCATATCATAAGAGAGGCATACCATTCCCACTCTCAAAGTCTACTTGTGCAATACATGAATGAAGTCCCATACACCCATTCACACTAAGTAGAACCTCTTGAGGAACCATAGTACATACTCATGTTCTTATCATAATTCAAATTCTTATCATATAGGGAAATAACATTAAACGACATAGACCATGTGAGCTGCATGAAATTCGGGGTTTAACCCCTACACCGAAAAGAGGTGTCCAACTTGCCTAAGGTAGAACTACAAAATAGCTTTTAGGTGGATCCACTAGCTATATACCTATGTGGGCACATAGTTATGCGATAAGGAGATTGCTACTAGAAACCCGAACTACTAACGTAAACGGTTTCCATCTCATGAGATAACTTACATTGGAAAGCTGGACTTTTTAGTGTAAAAGCTTCCATCTCACTTTCATATCCTCTCGGTCCTAAGCACAATTCTCTTTAAAAGTCATATTAAGTTTTTACTTAAATTCATGTTCATGAAAGAATGCACTAGGAACTCAAACCAACATAACATCATAATAGCTCATAGATTCGCTAGGTGAGAATGTCTTTTCAACCTTAGAATTATCAATATGTGAGTAAACATTTCACATCGTATTCATAGTGTGTTCATGAGAATAGCATTTCATTCAACAAAACAAGATCACTGTAGTCATAATAGTTCATGCATAATGAAGTGAAAGGGTATAAGGAGAACTACCTTTCAACAATACCACAATTACACAATAATCACAAGATCTTTACTTTCTAAGTGAATCATAAGCTTATACACAATTCTCATAAAAATGTACAAGCCCTCATAACTTTACCCTTCATGGGCCATGAACCACAACAACACCTTAGTCACATCACAGTCATATTCATGCATGGGGTGTGTGTGTGTTATTGTCCTTTCATTGACACAATAACAACACTATAATCATAAACACTTTATTTTTAAAGTGTTCATAAAACATGCATATAATACCATAATCATGCAACCCTTTATATCTTGCATTCAAAGATCACAGATCATGTTAAGTCACAAAATTTAACATTCATTATATTAGACATAGATAAATCATGACTCAAGTAGATCATTTACTTCAAGCATAAACTCATGTGATCACATTATAGGTCATGCAGATAAAGTCTTTTCACAATAATGCCATATTTAATTCAACATACATAATAGCTTCCTTCTTAAAGACTTAAAACCCTTAGTCTATTCATATTAGCTTTTACTGTAAAGGCCCTAGGAGACATATTCATATCACAAGCCTTACTCTCAAGAAATACTCCACATGGTCATCATGTAAACCTAATTCTCAAGGTAAACTAACCACATGCTTCATTCTTACTCAATTATAGTCATATAGCATCAAGTAGACTAAATGTCAATACTACTTCAACCATGATTCATCATGTAAGCCACAATCAATTTAGTGCACATCTACAAGCTTTAATTATAAGCAATTCATATATAAGTTATCTAATCTAAGGCAATTCATCAAGAAGTTCATCAATCTTAGAAGGTCACATCTAAACCCTCAATTTGCCTCTTTTATGACATAGCCCTAGGCCACATCAATTTACCTTATAATATTAGGTTAATCAAGTATACATGTAGAATCATACTTAAATCATACAATTACATCATAATCAACTCACATCCAATCGATTGGACCAACTTGCAACAACCTTTCATAATGTAAAGAAAGACCATAGCTGGGATTTGGGGAACTCATGGATTCTTGAGGAATTCAAGTTGAAATCATATAAAATCAGTAATACATTCATAAACAAACATAATTCAACCTTTAAAAGCAACATTGAAAGGAATCCATGGGGTTGAGTTGAAACTCTAGCTATTTGGGGGATTTCGGAAACTTGAAATCATCTTTTGAGAGAGCTCCTTGAATGGAACTTAATCAAGGATGAAGACTACCATATCTTTGTAGAAGAAACTCCACAAAAATTGAGTGATAAAGGTGAGATCTTGAGCTTGAAAGCTTGAAACCTTCTTCTCCAATGGTGGTTTCTAGAGAGATCATATTTGGAGAGGTGGGTAGTTTCTAATTTTGTGATTTTGAATAATGAATTGAAAAGGAGTTTTAATAAAAGCCTTAAAGTACTTTTATATGTCAATAATAAACATCCCCAACCCCTAACTAATTAATTATAAATTTACGAAATCACCCCTTACTTGGCCGAGCCTTGGACAAACTTGCAAATGTGAGTTAGGAAACCCCATCCACGGACCGTGAGTGGGTCCACGAGCTGTACTGGATGTCTGTGCCTTGGGTCTGCTACTTGTCACTTGGGGCCTTGACCTATGGAAGCCATCCAAGGGGCGTGGATGGACTACGGGGCATAAGTCCAATCCGTAGGTCCCCAACTTTTTGACAACTTTTAGTTTTTTTTCAGCAGCTTTGGGGGTTAGGCTTGAGGGTCCCCCTCAAGGACCCTTGGTTAGTCCTTGAAGGGTCGTACCTTGATGTTTAACCCTTAAACTCCTTGACCTAACTCGGGACATCACTTTACAACTCATAACCCCATATCAAACTCAAAAATGAACTCATTAGGATCTAGTTTCACCTACTAGTTTTCCAGGTCATAACAACCTAGGGTTACCCCCTAGATGTAACATGGCGTATCCGATCCCGAAGGGGTCACATACAAGCCCTTAGCATATAATAAACATAATTAATAGAAATGATGCATAATTAAAACTTTTTCCAATCAAAGTCTTTTCATCAATCCAAATGGAAGTCTAGAAATTGTCTCAATAAAACCATCTAATACTATCGAATATCAATAAGTGTCATAACCCTATACAACATAGTCTCAAAAAGAAAAAGTAGAAGAAACTAGAAATGAACAACTTCTGTCCTTGAACCATGAGGACTCACCAAAAGCATGGAAAGAATAAATCCAAGCTTTGCATAATAGGAGAAGTATACCTCAACGACCGGAACCTAAAGTAATAGAAAAATGTAGAGAATATGGGTTAGCGCAAAGATTGCACTAAGTATGGTAGTCATGCATAAAAATCCTTAAAGCATGCTCAAAAGGGACATTTAGTTGAAACCATGCATTTTATCAAGTTTAAAAGTCATTAAGCACATTTGTGAAGAAACGTAAGTCAAACCATCTTATAAGCAACCCAAATCTATACTTGTGCAATGCATAGGTAAGATCCCATAATGCTACCTAATGCTAAGTACCACTTTTAGGCTACCAACATCATGCATATCATACCTTGACCTCATCCATAGCCAATACTAATTGACAGGGAAAACATTCTTGTTCATACCTTGTAGCAAGTAATGTCACTCATAGCAACAATACATATCATACATGCATAATTCATAAGTCTTCATAGCATAAGAGAACCACACCACAACCACTCTTAATGCCTACTTGTGCAATACATAAATGGAGTCCCATACCCCCACTCATACTAAATAGAATTTCTTAAGAAGCCATAGTCATAGTTAATGTTCATGTTCTTGTCATATTCATAATCTTGTCATGTAGGGAAATATAGCCTTAACTGACATAGACTATGTGAGCTACATGGAATCCAGTGTCATGTCCCCACACCAAAAAGAGGTATCCTACCTACCTAAGGTAGAACTCATGTATTAGCTTCTAGGTGGATCCACTAGCTAAAGACCTATGAAGGCACATAGTTAAGGGATAAGGAGATTTCTACTAGAAGCACGGACTAACTGACGTAAAAGGTTTCCATCTCATGGGATAACTATGTTGAGAACCCGAACTAACTGACATGAAGGAACCCATTCGGAAGTCGGACTAACTTGCGTAAACACTTTCATCTCATATTCATATCCACTCAGTGCTAAGCATAATTCCCTTTAAATTCATGTTAAGTCTTTCTTAAGTTCATGTTCATGAAAGAATGCCCTAGCACTCAAATCAACATGTTATCATGATAGCTCATAGATTCATTAGGTGAGAATGACCTCTCAACATTAGAATCATTAATATGTGAGTAAACCTTTCACATCATGTTCATAGTGTGTTCATGAAAATAGCCTTTCATTCAACACAAAAAGATCATCATAGTCATAATTACTTCATGCATACTAATGTGTAAGGGTATATGGGAGAATGACTTTTCCAATCAATACCACAATTACACCATAGTCATAGAGCCTTCATTATCAAAGTAATTCTTGAAACACTTGCATGATTCTCATGTTCATGTACAAATTCTCATAATTTACCCATCAAGAATCATGAATCACATTCAACCCAACATATAGAATTTCTACATTAGATATGGGTAATAACACAATTCAATCAATTCAATTAATTCATACAAGACCCATTTACATGCTTCTAAAATCAATTAACCCATATTAAGATCACAATTTAGCAATAGAGGGGATCCATGGGTTATTGGGGGAATTTCACCATAATTCAACCATAAATCATCAAATCAATAATAACCCAACATAATTCAACTATTAAAAACATTTTAAAATAGAACTCAAGTCACTCAAACAAAATCCTTGAATTTGGGGAAAATTTTAAGTTTTGAAGGGGCTCTATGCATGGAATCTACCCAAAGATGAAAATTACCATACCTTGATGATGAATACTTCAAGACTTTGATGAAAAACCCTTGATTTCTTCAACACCAAGCTTCAAGTTTACTCTTCTTCTTCTTGGGTTTTTAGAGAGAGAAATATTGTGAGGAACATGAACTTTTGATTTTGATTTGGGTCTTTGTGAAAAATGATTTTGATTGGGTGTTTAATGACATAAAATACCTTATATATTTATTTAAAAATAATATAAAATATACCCATTGAATTTGGACTTAAAAATAAAACTACTAAAATACCCCTTTTTGCCCCCCACGTGGACTACCTTAAAAAAAACTAAGGCAAAGTCCAAGAGGGGCTTCACAGGCAGTGGACTACTCCACCTTTTGTGGTCCCTCATGTGGGCTATGTCCTTTGGCTTTTTAAAGCTAAGGCATTGTCCACGATGGTCCCCACGTGCAGTGGAAGCTTCTACAAGCCGTGGTCCCTAGCGTGAACATGTTTGCTGCCCATGCGACTAAGGCATTTCCACGAGAGGCACTCCATGAGCAGTGAAGTCCTTCACGCCTCATGGACCCTCCCTTTAACTACCTCTATTCCAAAAAATGGCTAAGGCATTTATTCAGGTGGGGCCTCCAAGGGCAGTGGAGCCTTCCACACTCCTTAAACCCTCAAGTAAACTACTTCCATGCCTAAAAATTGCTAAGGCAGTGTTCACGAGAGCTTCTAAGGGCAGTGAAGGCTTTCACGTGCCTTGAAGCCTCATTTGAACAATGCCTTTTGCCCACACGGCTAAGGCAAAAGTTCAAGAATGCTTGTAAGGGAAATGATGCCTTTCACCTTCCTTGAACTCTCACTTGAACTTATACTTGGTCAAATTTTGGGGCTATTTTACAACTCTAAATCATGCATAAAATTTTAAGACTCAAACGTTAGGGTCTAGTTTGATATATTAATTTTTCGGGTGTTAGATTATCTCCCTCTTGCGAACATTTTTCCTCGAATGACGATATAGACATCTTACGAAATTAAAGACACAAGACTAGCAGCCCAATATCAAAATAATGCACCACATAAAGGAGGAAACTTCAACTCCATCTCAACATAGTCAATGCAACAATAGGAAGTAGGAACTACATCTAACAACCCAATTTGAATGAAATTCAATATCTCTCTTGTTCATAGGAGGAACTACCTTCTCCAACAAAAGCATGCTCAACACAACATTATGGAGCCAATATGCAATGTCATAAAACATAATATAGCATGTTCATCAATCATCTCTTGAAGTCAAATATGTAACATAATACTCAAATGCACAACAAAATTAGGAACACATAAATCATATAAACAACTTATTCGTCACTAAATATGAATTTTCTCAAGAACATGCATAATCATAAGGAAATCATGAAGAACACATATATCACACATGACTCCCAAAACTAGGAACTCAAGCGGAACTAATTATGTAAAGCTTGAATAGGAGTAGAAGAAAAAAGATGAGGATAGCGGAATTTCCTCCATAAAACCTTTACAGAAGCTACTTCCTTGTTTCTCTACCTTTTAAATTGTCGGTCTAATTTCTTTACCGGAATCTCTTCATAAGAAATACTCTCATCAACTCCCAAAACTTCTAAAGGAATGATGGATACCGGATCTCCAATGCACTTCTTGAGCATGGAAACATGAAACACCGGGTGAACCAGAGCCAACTCATTCGGCAAGTCTAACTCATAGGCAACTTTCCCAACACATTTCAAGATTTGATATGGACCCATATACCAGGGACTAAGCTTCCCTTTTTTTCCAAACCTCATCACACCCTTCATAGGTGAGATTTTCAAGTAGACCCAATCATTAACTTAAAATTTTAGATCCCTTCTTCTAACATCAACATAAGACTTTTGCCAACTTTGAGCTGTCTTCAACCTCTATCTAATGAGTCAAACTTTTTTAATGGCCTCATAAACTAGTTTGGGACCAATTAGAGCAATTTAACCAACTTTAAACCAACCAACTAGAGATCTACATCTCCTACCATACAATGCTTCAAAAGGAGCTATGGCAATACTTGAGTGGAAACTATTGTTGTAGGCAAACCCTATTAATAGTAGATGGTCATCCCAATTACATTTGAAGTCTATAACACATGCTCTTAATATATCTTCTAAGGTTTGGATGGTACGCTCAGCTTGACCATCCGTTTGATAATGAAAAGTCATGCTAAGCTTTACCTTATTACCAAGCCCATTATGGAATGCCTTCCAAAAGTGTGAAGTAAATTGAGTACCCCGATCCTAAATAATAGATAAAGGAACCCCATGCAACTTCACTGTATCCTTGATGTACAATTTGGCATAGTCTTCCATCGAAAATGAAACCTTGACGGGAATAAAGTTGGCGGATTTTGTCATTCTATCGACAATGACCCAAATAGAATCATGTTTACTTTGAGTCGAGGCAAACCCACTACAAAGTCCATGTTCGCATCCTCCCACTTCCATGTGGGAATATCTATATCCTAGGACAAGCCTCCAGATCTTTGGTGTTCAGCTTTAACTTGTTGAAAATTCAGACATTTAGCCACAAAACCCGCTATATCATTCTTCATACTCTTCCACCAATAGACTTCCCGTAGATCATGATACATCTTGGTGGCTCCCGAATGAATAGAATAACTAGAACCTTGAGCCTATTCTAGAATTTGCTATCTCAGGCCATCAACATATGGAACAGATAATTGACCTTGGTACCTAAGAACCCCATCTCCCCATTGGGAGAAAGCCTCAACGGGCTTCTTGAGTACCAACTCTTTCAACTCAACTAATATAGGATCAAGGCCTTGCTTAGAATTCACGTCTATCACAAAGGATGATTCAGAACCATTATGGACTATGACCCCACCTTTGGTGGAATCCACTAGTTGAACACCTAGACGAGCCAACCTATGCATATCACGAATCAATTCTTTATTTTCATTCTCTACATGAGCTATACTACCTATGGACAATCTACTAAGGGAATCCGCAACTGCATTAGCCTTGCTGGGGTGGTAAAGGACACTCATGTCATAATCCTTTAAAATTTCTAATCACCTGCTTTGTCGGACATTCAAGTCTTTTTGAGTAACCACATATTGAAGATCATGGGTCGGATAATTATCCATACCAACATGGATCCCATACAAGAAATGTATCCATATTTTCAAAGAGAATACTACCGCCGCTAATTCAAGATCACAGGTCGAATAATTCTTCTCATGAACCTTAAGTTGCCTTAAAGCATAAGCAATTACTTTACCATGTTGCATGCCCCACTCTCGAGGCATCAGAATATAACACAAACCCATCGGTACCCTCCGGTAAGATCAACACCAGAGTGGAAGTAAGTTTATCTTTCAAACCTTGGAAGCTTTTCTCACAAGCCTCCAATCATATAAACTTAGCTTTCTTTTGGGTCAAAGCTGTCAACGGAGAAGGAATGGAGGAAAAACTCTCAATAAAGCTCGTATAGTAATCGGCCGAACCCAAAAAGATTCTAATATTAGTAGGAGTTAGAGGTCTAGGCCAACTCTTGACCGTATCCGTCTTCTTAGGATCTATCTCAATACCCTTGATCGACATAATATGACCAAAGAAGGCTACAGACCTTAGCCAAAACTCACATTTACTAAACTTCGCATATAATTGGTGGCCTTTAAGGACTTGCAATACAATCCTCAAATGATTCATATGTTCATTTGCACTCCTTGAATAGATAAAAACATCATCGATCAAAATGATCACAAGCATATTAAGGTATTGCCTAAACACCCTATTCATTAGGTCCATGAATGTCGTTGGGGAATTCGTCAAACCAAATGACATCTCAAGGAATTCATAGTGCACATACCTAGTTTGGAAAGTCATCTTGGGTATGTCCACCCCTCTTGCCCTTAGTTGATGGTAACCCAAACGGTCAATCTTTGATGAGTAACTAGCCCTTTGGAGTTGATCAAACAAGTCATCAATTCTCGGAAGGGGATATTTATTCTTTATGGTTACCTTGTTCAATTGGCGATAGTCGATGGACATTCTAAGAGCCCCTTCCTTCTTGAGAATTACAAACATTGAAAGAATTATATGAAAAACAATGCAAACAAAATTAACGAATCCCCAATTAGACCCTCAAGCATTCCAACTAACCGCTCACTCCGTACCCTTACTCCTCATCAAATTACTCAACCATGGTAACATAGTACACTACATCAAAATTCCTTACCACTAAACCTAATCTATTACTCCAAGGTGAAATCCACCTAAGCACATTTCATCACATACACTACCTCAAACTCTCACCATTACGACACACAAAAAACCCTTGCTATCCATTACTAGCCCCTTGAACATTTTACCATTCCACTATACCTAACAAGTTCGCTTAACACAAAGAAAAATCAAATATAAGTCGTTATAACCTATATCCACTAAGTGCATCATATGTAAGTCAACACCACCATATAGTCACAGGCATATATCGAATGTATACAGGATTATCAATATTTACAAATAACAACATCTTCATATTTCTGTAGCTACACAGTTATGCATATCATTGGTCCTCTCATGGAACCCAAACCCAAACAGTTAGTATACCGAAACGTGGTACCCGATCCCATAATTATGCCAAAACGACGCAACCGATCCCATAGTTATGTCCAAACATGACAACAGATCCATGTTAGTTATGCCAGAATGTGGCAACTGATCCAAGTTAGTTTTATCGAAACGTGGAAACCGATCCATTCAATACACCACAATCATAATCACAAGTATCTTCTCAAGTTCATACCAACGAGTCATGATTCATGGCATTCATCATTCATCTATCCTTATTTACAACAAGTGTAGTCAACAATGCATCATTCAAATACATACAAGTATTATAATGAAGCAGGAACAAACATACATCACACAATCATAGAATCACAACCATCACCTACAATGGATTATTCATCAACACGCCTCATGCAAACCCTAATTCGACCATACTCAGCCCTAATTCATCGTCTAAGGCTTCTTTCTAGGGTTTTAAATCATAAATCATTTGGTGCACGAAGGCCTACGCATAAATCCTACCCTCAATTCACCTATATTACGTAGTAAGCACAAATTTAAACTACTCAATTCATAAAACCTAGCCTACCTGGGGGCCAAGCAAATGCACAGAGTTTTTGACTTCGATTCCCATTTTCTGGGCTTCGCAATGGTGAATTTGGCCAAGAATCCACAAGATATCACCATCCTCATGCTAGAAATCATCTTCTCCTTCCTTCCCAAGCTTAGAGTAGTTTTTCTGAGATTTTTACGGTGTTTTACGACTTATTTAGGTATTTTAGGAAGATGGAGAAAATAGAATTTCTCGTAATTTACGTTCTGCCTCGCCTATCCCGCCTTGGCATCGCCGCCCTAGCGGTATCTAGCCTATTGTGGCGGGACAGTGGCCCAGAATTTATCAAATTTTTTTATTTCTACTAAATAACGACGGTTTGGGTCATTATAATGTTTCAGACCATTTATCTTGCTAAGGCTTAGTCATTGAATATGCAAGATTATCACAAGTTTTAGCATAATTAATATTGATGATATACCAATTATCAATATGATCTTACTATAAAAACACATGTTAATTATTGTATTAAGCTTACTACTATTTGACCTATTCTTCAGCCATTAGTTTACACTCCTATATTTCTGCAAGTAGTTTAGCACTCCTCTTTCATAGGAGCTAGTTTAGGCAATTGGTTAGTCAATTCTTGTATATAAACACAACATTGAATTAACAAAGAAAAACAACTCTTATACTCGTTCTTTTGCCCTAATACTCACAATATTGTATATTCTCATCGTGAGTCTAAATTTACCATTATAACAATAATTTTGTACTCTACCGATAATATTGGTTCTACCAAAATTAATCAAAATAAGAAAAATTAATTTCTAAAAACAAAGTGTTTAATACGGTCAAATCAATTCACTTTTTCACTAATTGAAGCTAAATTATTTTCTTCAATCTCCACGGTAGACTAAGCAAATAATATATTTTGCTTTTCTCATTTCCAACAAATAACAAATTTTCTCATATTGTTTGCTTGTACACACAAAGTACTTTTACTTCAAACATAATATCAAGTCACGTTGATGGTCACATCTCTCATATTTTTTATAAGGCTAGCAAACTTACTTTTTTCTATATCATACTATTTTCACACACTTGAATCAAAATGAGTTGCAAGACTCACACAACCAAGAAGTTGTATTTCAAAATTCCTTTTTAACATAATTTGACTTGACAAGTTAGAAAATTTCATCACATGTTTTATGATGTTTTTCATTTCAAGAATAAATTTTATCCCACTCAAATATTTCAGCACAAAATGGCTACTAAAAAATATGCACTTGTAATTTTTTCTAGTGCATTTCTCAAAGATGCAAAAATCAGAATTTGACAATGTTTTTTTTCCTCATTTTATGAACCCCACTATTTTAAGAATTTAAATATTTTTTTCATGAAAAGTAGTGCCACTTTATTCATAAAAAATATTAGGTAAAATGTATTCTTTCTCTATCTTATCTCAACTTAAGTAGAAGATTTTGTTATCCGTACATCTCTTCTTTTCCATATCTTGAAGAGAGCGATGTTGAACGCAATGATTTTGAGATTTCCTATATTCATATCTGCTCCTTTTCAAACTGTAACAAAAATATGAATCTTCTTAAAATTGTTGGCATAATATACCACAAGAAAAATAAATTACAGTTGATGACAAAAATGAATAAAAATTATATTTAGGTTGAGGCATGAATATCTCGTTGTGTTTAAGGAGATTGAAGTCCACTGCGCCATAAATTACACCGATCTAATAATATATCTCTTGACTTGTCCCCTCTAGGATACAACAACCCAACAAATTGTACAACTCAAGTAGCTATGGATTAGTTGAAGAGTTCAAAACTCCACAAAAAGAACAATCTCCTTCAATATATAATTATTCTCTTTGTATAGTTAATTAATGAATAACTTAGAATATTTTTTTTTGTTTCAAATCTCTCTTTCACTACAATAATCTCAAAGTAAACACAATATAATACTCCTCATGTTATTTCACTCTATATTTTCTTGTATATCTCTTATATCAAAATGTAGTAACACCATCATTATTTAAAGGTGATGAATTATTCCTTGCAATAAATATGAAGATAATGGGTAGTAAATTGGATAAATGAATATCATAAAGTTATGCAAGTTACAAGGAATAGTTAAGTAGAATAATGAGTTTGATGTTACAAAAGTTTTTAACCACTAATGACCATACCCTACCACAACTAATGAGAGTAAAAATACATAAATAATGTGACATATGATATACTAGGGAATTTGTCCACGCTTCGTACAATGGTTAAATTTTTAATTATAATTTTACAAAACGCACCTCCCCGTGGTTTACAATATTACGTATGCCTTTCTTATTTAGATTTTTTTTTTTTGTAATCATTCTTTAAATTTATTTAAAATAAATATAAATTAATTATAATTTGACAATTTTTTCCTTTTGTATTAATTTCTTCATATTAATTCACATTATTTTAAAAAATGACTTATATAATGAAAGTTTTAAAAATAAATCAATATGAAGAAGTGTGAATCTTTGTTTGGTAAAAAAGAACACGTTTATATATATTTATATAATATATATTATAGTATAAACTTATTTGTGTTGATTTATTTTTAAAGTATTGATTAAATATGTCATGTTTTTAATAATATGCATTAATTTGAAGAACTTAATACAAAGAAGGGCAAATTTATCAAGTTATAATTGATTTATATTTATTTAAATAATATTAAAGAATGGTTTTAAAATATAAAATAAGGGAGTAACATCATTAATTGTTCTAATTATATTATTTTATCATGACAAATACCAACATGATTTTTTTTTTTTGGTTAAACTTAACAATTAATATAGAACAAAAGAGAGAATTTATTGTTAAGCAATAAGCTATAATATATATATCCTTTATTTAATTTCATTTCTATTGTACATAGCAAATATTTCGTAGTAAATTATTACACATACATATAAGCATTTATTGGAAATTAACCCTTTAAATTAATTTTAATCTAAATAAAAGTTTTTAAAAAATTCTATAATTGTTAGTAAATAAAATAAAAATTAAAAATAAACTAAAACAACCCTTGAATTACATTTTTTTCTAGCATGTACTCTTTCCATGTCGTTTATCCTTCACTAATGTCTCTACTATTATTTTGTTCTTTTTTCTCCCTATATGTTGTACAAGTAAAAGAACACACACACACACACACACACAGATATATATATATATATATATATATATATTTAAAAAAGGCAAAAGAATTTTACTATACAACTACAAAGTAGTAGTAATTCAACTTCATTAAATTAAAGTTTGATAATAATTATTTTAACAAATGGAAGAAATGAAACAAATCTATTACTGATTTAAATGTTAAGTATTCTCAATAAAAACTAATCTCCTCCTCATAATTAAGACTTATAAATATGTTATAGTAAAAATTGTAATTTCATAATTATATATAATAAGAATATTATAATGAGGATAAAGAAATAAAAATATTATAATACCGGTATTTCGATATAAAAAACACCTATAAAAAATTATATATGAATAAAAGAATCATATACCTTTTTATAGATTTAGTACAACAAAAATTTGAAAAAATTATCAATTGAAGAACAAAAGTTAATATTTATTTTCAAGAAAATAAGCGTAGCATAAGCCTTTCTGCCTTGTGTTCTTATTTAAACGGTGTTCATATATTTATATTAGTAATTGTAATTTAATTATATATATATATATATATATATATATATATATAAAGGTTATTTCGTGTTGTTTGGTTATAATATTATTATATCATTTATTTTATTACTTGTTTATTGACATTTTTATGAGGAAAAATAAGAGACTAAATTATATAAATAGAAATTGTACAACAAATAACTCTCATACTTCTAAAATTCAATTACTTGTACTTCGAATTAAATTTTAAGTTCGTATAAAAATTATACTTAAGAGGCATAATAAAGATACACAAGAAATAAAAAAGGGAAGAAAGAAAAACATAATACAATACACATATCATTGCGACTTTAATCATCAAAATTAAAAATAGAAGGAAAAACAGAATCAACACATAGTTGTGTAAGATCTTGTCATATCCACTTCACAAGCCTATCATTATTCAAAGCTTTCTTCTTCTTTTTCAAGTCAAACAAAGGTAGAGAGGCATCACTACTGTTGATATTCACTTCACAAATATATCACTATTCAAAAGCTTTCTTCACATAAAAATTAAATGAAGAGGCATCATATAGATATATAAGAATAAAAAGAGAGAAAATAAAGAAAGAAAACAAGAAAAAGTATAGTACACATATCATTAAAATATAGAATGGAAAAGAAATCAATACATAATTATCCAAGTTCTAGTCAATATCCACTTCAAAAGCCTATCACTATTCAAGAGTCTTGTTCTTCTTTTTCAAGCCAAATAAAAGCATGAATATAATACTATGGTGAAAATGAAGGGTAATTTTGGATACAATCTCATGAAACAAAAAAATATGAATTTATAGAGTAAATAATGGAGAAATACCATAAGATTTCATATTTAATATTTTAGGGTTATGAATATGAAAAGTTAAAAATTATGAGAGTTATGAATATATGCACATTATATGTAATACAGAAGATATATTATAGTGGGAAGTGACAAGTTGAGTATTTGAATATAAAAACTTTATGAGATATTAAAAATAAAATAAATAATTAAATTAAGAAAAATGGTCAAAAAAGGATAAAAAAAAAATAAAAATGAATGGAGGCCATAGAGAGGTACCACATCACCTTTTCTAGGTTCCTCCTTTATATATATATATATATTACTTTTTTATTTTTTTTATTTTTTTATTATTAATATTAAAATGTCAAATTACTACTGATCCAAGCTAACAATATAACAATAACTACTTTTCAATCACAAATAAAGTGGGATTGATAAAATAAATTGTCACTGACCAGAATTCACATTTTATATTCACTTTTAGGCCAACATCATACAGTTAAAACTAAAACTATTTTTTTTTATATGTTTTACAAAAATAAAAATATCGATTTTTTAACACAAAATGAAATTGAAAAGGGGATTTTATGATTCATTAAAGGGGAAATTTGGGTAGAGTAATCGCCAAGAAAATGAGATATTCCATAAAGAGAAGTGGAATTAAAATTTATGAACGAAGAATTTGAAGTGAAATTAATTAAGAAATTTGTAAATAGGGAGAAGAAGGGAAGAGTCAATATAGAGGATATTTGATTTTGGAGATGAAAAGATAATGTCAAATCTAGGTTAATTGGAGATGTTTAATTGTATGTTGTAGATTTTTACTATAAATGTAAAAGTTGATGTTTAGTTAGGGTTGGATTCATTGTACCAAGAGATTTAAAAATGTTTTTTTTTAAATTTTGTTAGTGTATCTCCAAGTGTCCTAGTTGTCCATCAAAATTCACAACCTGACTTACTCCCTCATCATAATTTTGTGTGATACAACCTGATTAGCCATGCAATTTTAGAAAACATTCTTCCTATTTTTTTAAAAAAAAAAAACAAAAAATTGTGATTTTAAATAGGGAAAAACTTTTATGAGGCTATAAAAACTTGTAATTAAATTTGAAAAAAATATCATTTTTTAAAAACATATTAGAAAGGAAAAAGGTCACATAAACGGGTGATTTAATAGCCTATCATAAATGTTATTTTAGTTATAACTATTGTGACCTTACCAAACTTCAAAAATCATGACTTCAAAACTCAAATGTTTTTATGTGTTGACATATCAAATTTAAAGGTACTTTTGAATAATAATAAGTGTTTGACAAAACTTTTAAAAATTGTTTCTAAGTATATTTTCTCAAAAGTATTTTCAAAAAAAAAAAAAGTAATTTTGGGAAAAAAATATTTTTTGTAACTGTTGAAAAACAGCGGGCCAATTGCACTTTTTCCCTTATTTTGTGTTAGTCTTTGATTTTTGCCTCTCATAACAAATTACAATTTTGACAGGGCATAAATCAATATTTCTTCATGTCATAATATTTCACAAGTTATCCCTAGTTAGGCCTTCAATTTATAAAAACTTATGCCTCATTAGGCGCAAGTTTGATTGCTTTTGGGCAATATTAAAGACCAATTCATTTGAATGCCAAACAATAAAGACTAGTCCATTATATGGAAAATGTAAAATTGTAGGGAAAACCTTTTTCTGCTACTCTTTAAAAATATTTATTTTCTCCCAAACGTGTAACAAAACATCTTAATTTTAAAAATAAACAATTATTGAAAATTAATAAACAATTTTTTCCTCTAAATAATTTGGCCAAACATACTTACAAATGAAAATGACTATTTGGTGTTGAAAGTTCATTTGATGAAAATTGAACTTGATATCAAAGAAAAACATACACACCAATAGGTACAAGGAAAACTTACCTTGGTTGTTGATCACAATAATAATGAGAGGAAATGAGAAAAACAAACACATTTTTTCTTAAATCTATAATATTTAACTAATTCTTGATGGTAAAAATACTTCAAGACATGAGTTGCAAAGATTACAAATTACAATTGAAAATAAAAATGAATAAAATATTTATCTTCAGGTTGAGACAAAGAAATCTTGCTCTCTTTAAAGAGATTCAACTCCATTGCAATAAATATTTTCATAGGTCCAACAGTAGTAAATTACTTGTCCCCTTCAAGGTACAACAACGGAGTTCTTCCTTACAATGAATAGGAAGATAATGGATTAGTAAATAGATAGATAAATGGCCAAAAGAGGAGCGATAAGCTTTCTATATTTAGTTAGGCAATAACATGGATTCTCGAATAAATGGAAGTAGAAGATGATTTTCCCATGGGAACCATTATCCTCTGTAACGACCGGGTGCCTTCGTTATAGAAAAGCCAACGGGGAAAAATTTTGGGTCGGAAAATTTTTTCGTAGTATCTTGAAATTTCCCAACCTAGTACAGATTTGGACGAAATCGGAGTCTTTGAGGTGTAGGGATATCTAGTAACAATCAAGGAATTTTATTATGATTTTGATTATATGAGTAGTTAGATAACTCATTAAAGAACCTGTATGACTGTACGAAATTTAATTCGAATGAGTATAACTCCTAGAATCGATCTTAGCATAAAGGGTATTTTCTGAGTGTCGTTGGTTAGAGGTGTGTTGTGAAATGGGAAATTTGGAATTTTTTAATTAGCTCTCTATCTCGCGTAACCCTCCTTGGTGGGAATTTTTGCCGCTTTGGCGGGGCCGCTACAACGGGGTGACGGCCGCTATGGCGGGCTCGACACGAATTAAGGTCGGTAATAAACCCCTAAACAACCTCATTATGGACTTTTCAAATTTTAGAGTTAAGGAACGAACCCCAGGCGACTCCTACTCATTTTTCACCATTCCTAAGGCTAAAGGTAAGTTTTTCACTCCCTAAATCTATTTTTTGATCCGTAAAACATAATAGAATAGGTGAATATTGACGGGGAAGGGCTTTGTTATAGATTCATTGGTAGAAATAACGCTAATTTGGATAATTGGGATCATGGGTCTTATCTACATAGAATTGTTAGTCATTCGGGTTATTAGCTATTGTTTGTTGATTCCCATGCTATTGTAATTGTTTGTAGACAAAGAACAAGCGGAACGAATCCAAAAAGGGAAGGATCAAGTTTCTTAGGGTTTTCAAGCATGTTTCGAGCTAGGGGATGGTTGCGATTATATGATTGTATGATGTATGCTTGTTCTTGCTTCATTATGATACTTGTATTTGTATGAATGTTCCAATGTTGATCACACTTATTGTAAATGAGATAGAAGAATTATCATTGCCATGAAATCATGACTTAACTTTATGATCTAGATGGTTGTGATTGTGGTGTGTGAATGGGATCGGTTGCCACGTTCCGGCATAACTAACTTGGATCGGTTGCCATGTTCCGACATAAAAATGGGATCGATTGCCACGTTCCGACATAATTATGGGATCGGGTACCATGTTCTGATATGCTAACTTTTTGGGTTTGGGTTCGATGAGAGGACCAATGATGTGATATAAAATGTGAAACTGATCGTTGTTGTAAATGTTGATAATATTGTATATGTTGATATTTATATGCATGTGATTATATTGTTATCTTGACTTATTTATGTTGCACTAATGGGATAGCCGTGTGATCTTACTAGTACATTATGGTTGTGTACTGATTCTGTACTTGCTCTTATTTTTGTTGAATACAGGGCATCTTCAAGTGGCTATTGACAGATATCTGTCACGGACTTAGAGTGATGGCTAAAGATCCGTGCGGCACTTGACAACTTACTCACTATTCTTTCAAGATCTTGTAAGCTCAAGTAAGCCTTTTGGAAGGAAGATTTCTAAGAGAATAGGAAGAAAGACTTGGAAAGAACAAGAGAGATTTTAAAGAAGAAGGCTTTGTATTGATTGTGGAAAGCTTTTACAACTTTGCTTTGTTGTTTGCTTGATGCCTTGGCCAATGGGTGGCACCTCTATTTATACTTGCACCCAAGGACCTAAGTGTAAATAATATTTACATGGTAAGTCCCTAAAATATTTACACATTAGTCCCTATTCTAGAATTCTCTACATAGTCCTAAAGTCTCCAAAGCCTTCTTGAGAATTCTAAAGGATTCTAGAGTCTTCCGCAAGCCTCTCTACAACTCTAGAATCACCCGCTCCTCTTTTGGATGCGGAAATTGGCTAGCATGGTGGCGGGACGTCACATGCTCCCCCACCTGATGATGCGACGACCGCGGCGCATTTTTGCAAGAACTCCCGGATTTGATCTTTGAATTGCCACAAGTCTTCATATTTCTCCCATGTGGCTTCTTCCGGAGTTTGTCCCTTCCAATGTACAAGGAACATGGCGCTGGCTTGTTGACCTCGCTTCCGTTTGGCTTGGTAGTCTATGATAGCCTCAATCTCCCGGTCATGCGAGGCGGTGACAGTAATGGGTGCCCGTCGAGGTTGGTTCCGGCTAGGTTCTTCCTTGTCCTCATGGTATTGCTTGAGGACGCTTGCATGAAATACCGGATGGATTTTAAAGTGTGGAGGTAACTCCACCTTATATGAGATCTTGCCTACCTTGGCAATGATCTTGAACGGACCCTCATATTTTCGCACTAAGTTTTGATGAACGCCCCTTAGTGCTTTGAACTGTCTTGGATTAAACTTTACCAAGACCATGTCACCTTCTTTGAAGTCTGTGGGACGTCGCTTGCGGTCGGCGAATTTCTTCATCTTCTTGGCTGCCTTATCCAAGTAGGACTTAGCAGTGTCAAGTTGCTCCTCCCATCCCTTGGCAAGATGGTAGGCTCCCAAACTCTTTCCTTGGAAAGCGGCCGGTAGTGAATGTGGAGTTTGGGGTTGTTGGCCTGTCGCCAACTCAAACGGTGTGCGCCCAGTGGATTCGCTCCTTTGCAAATTGTATGAAAACTGCGCCATGTCTAGGAGCCTTGCCCAATCCTTTTGGTGCGCACTAACATAGTGCCTTAGATAGCACTCCAACAGGGCGTTGACGCGTTCGGTCTGGCCATCGGTTTGTGGGTGGAAACTGGTGGAGAAGTGAAGCTCTGTGCCAAGTATCTCGAACAGCTCCCTCCAGAAGTTTCCTGTAAAGCGGGGGTCTCAATCACTGATGATATGTCTTGGCAATCCCCAATACTTCACCACATTCTTGAAGAACGATCGAGCAGCCTCTTTTGCGGTGCAACCGGCTGTGGCAGGTATGAAGGTAGCATATTTTGAAAACCTGTCCACCACAACCATGATAGTTCCGTACCCGTCAGACTTGGGTAAGGAAGTGATGAAGTCCATGGTCACGCTCTCCCATGGGCGTTCTGCTACCGGTAGTGGCTCCAGTAGTCCTCCTGGTTGCCTTTGTTCTACCTTGTCTTGTTGGCACACAAGACAAGTCTGCACATAGCTCTCGATGTCGTCCCGCATACGTGGCCAGTAATAGATTGCCTCGATCAATGCCCTCGTCCGTCGCTGCCCTGGATGTCCGGCCCATGGTGTGTCGTGACTTTCCTTAATGATCTGCCGCCTAATAGACCCGAACTTGGGCACATAGATCCTTCGACCAGTGGTAAGCAAAAGGCTATCTTCCACCCAGAAACGCCTTGTCTTGCCTTGGGTGGCCAGTTCCATCAGCTTCTTGGCCTCGGAATCATGCTTCATGCCATCCTTGATTGCGTCTTGAAGGTCACAGTGGGTTGTAGTGATGGCAGCAAGCTCGGCCTTCCGACTTAGCGCATCAGCCACAACATTGCCTCTTCCTGGCTTGTACTCTAAGTCGTAGTCAAATTCTGCTAGAAAGTCCTGCCACCTAGCTTGCTTCTGAGTGATCTTCTTTTGTGACTGGAAGTAGCTAGTGGCTACGTTATCCGTCTTGACTACGAACTTGGAGCCTAGCAGATAGTGTCTCCATGTGCGCAGGCAATGTACGATGGCGGTCATTTCCTTTTCCTGGACCATATAGCGCTGTTCGGTCTCGTTCAACTTGCGGCTTTCAAAGGCAATGGGGTGTCTGTCTTGCATTAAGACTCCCCCAATGGCAAAGTCCGACGCATCTGTATGTACTTCGAAGGTTTTTGAAAAATCGGGCAGCGTCAAGACCGGTTCTTCTGTTACTGCGGTCTTGAGTCCTTCGAAGGCTTGTTGGCACTCCTTGCTCCAAATCCATGGCTTATTCTTCTTCAATAACTCGGTTAGTGGAGCGGCCTTAGTGGAGTAGCCCTTTATGAACTTGCGGTAGTAGTTCGCAAGTCCAAGGAACGATCGTAGTTCGGTCACTTTGGTGGGCGCCTCCCACTCCTGGATTGCCCGTATTTTGGCCTCGTCCATCCGTAGTTTGCCCTGGCTGATTATATGACCCAAGAAGTGTACCTCGTGTTGGGCAAACTCGCACTTTTCCCGCTTGATATATAACTGGTTCTCCCGTAAGACTTGGAAGACCCTTCTTAGATGTTCCACATGTTCCTCCAAGGTATTACTATAGACGACTATGTCGTCCAAGTATACTACCACGAATTGATCTAAATAAGGATGAAATATTTTATTCATAAGCGTGCAAAAAGTTACCGGTGCGTTGGTTAAGCCGAAAGGCATCACCAACCACTCGTATGCTCCGTACCTGGTTACGCACGCCGTCTTTGGTTCATCCCCTTCTGCGATGCGCACTTGGTAGTAGCCTTTCCTGAGGTCCACCTTGGTGAAGTACTTGGCCTGTCCGAGTCTATCAAATAAATCTGCGATAAGCGGGATAGGGTATTTATTTTTAATAGTTACCTTATTTAGCGCCCGGTAGTCGATGCATAAGCGCAACGATCCATCTTTCTTCTTTTGAAATAACACCGGTGCGCCGTAAGGTGCCTTGGACGGACGGACGGATGTGACCGGCTTCGAGGAGCTCCTTCAGCTGCTTCCTTAGCTCCTCTAGTTCAGGTGGAGCCATACGGTAAGGTGCATGTGCGGGTGGCTTGGCTCCAACCTCTAACTCAATCTTGTGATCTACCTCGCGCCTCGGAGGTAGAGTCTTGGGCAGCTCGTCTGGCATCACGTCTTTGTTTTCTTCAAGAACCTTCTCTATAATCGGTGGCAAGGACTCCTTAGCACCATTGTCTTCTCTCAAACTTGCAATGGTGGCTAGGAACGTCGGTTCTCCTTTCTTTAGGCCCTTCACTATCTGCATGGCCGACAGGTGGGTGTGTCCTTCCTTCCTCGGTACCTTGACTAGAGGTACCATGCACGACCCTTCCCGCTCCATGATCATGAGTCGTTGGAGGTAGGGGTCGATCATTGTGTGGCAACGTTGGAAGAACTCCTGTCCAAGAATGATATCAAAGATATCTAAAGGAGCGACGGTAAAGTTAGTCTTACCTTGCCACTGGCCCAACGTGATGCTTACTCCATGAGCGACTCCACACACTGGAGTCGGTGGGGCGTTAACAGTCTTGAGGCGGGTGTTGCTTGGGGCGTAGTTTAGCCCTAACCTCTCTGCCGCCATCTTGGTCATTATATTTGCTTCGGCCCCGGAGTCTACCATGGCACGAGCTGGCCGTCCATTAAGGGTGATGTCTACATATTGTGCGCTGAAGGCCCCTAACTTCGCATTCTGCTTGGCTATGGCCCCGCAAAGTCCCACCATGACTAACTGCGTTGTGCCCATCTCCTGCCCTTGCTCCTGCGCGTCCTTCTCCTTTCGCTCACGTAGGACGGCGCCAAGGTTCTTCATCTCTGGGCACCTGGCATAGCCGTGTGGTCCTCCACAGATGTAGCATCCATCGCCCTTCGTGGTCTGCGCCTTTTTCTCTGTGTAACTCTGGCGCCCGAACCGTTTGCTGTCCGATTTGTGGGAGTCGTGCTGTTTAGAGGGTGCCTGCTGCTCCTTGCTTCGGCCACGATCTCCCCCACCTTTGGCATGACTACTTTTTGTATCTTTGCCCTTAGCTCTGTCATGCCGATCATGCTTGAAGTCGTTTAAGGACTCGGCTTGCGTAATGGCCTCATCTATGGTCTTAACTTGCCGCCGTTCCAGCTCCGTCCTGGCCCAGTTCTGCAATCCGTCCATGAAGTGGAACAGCATGTCATCATCCGTAAGGTTGGGAATCTGAAGCGTTAGAGTTGTGAACTCTTTCACGTACGCCCGAATGCTTCCTGTTTGCTTCAGTTCCCTGAACTTACGCTTGACTTCATATATGACGTTGCTAGGGAAGAAGGCTTTCTTGAATTCTTCCCGGAATTGCTCCCAGGTGTCGATAACGCACGTCCCCTTCCCTATTTCGGCCTCTTTGCGTCGCCACCATAGCATGGCCATTTCGGAAAGATACAACACGGCAGTGTTGATCTTATTTTCGTCGCTTCTCACCCGATTACACTTGAAGTAATTCTCCAAGTGCCACAAAAAGTTCTCCACCTCTTGAGCATCACGGACGCCTTTGAATATTGGTGGCTTGGGAGCCTCGACCCTGGCCTCCCTATCATGATCGGGTGACGCCGAACCCCTAGCCTCCACACCTTCCTTGAGTGCCTTCATTTCGGCCTTTATGGTTTCAATGGTGCTTAATGCCTCCATGAGCCGGCACTCTAAGGAAGTGATGGCCTCCTTCATTTCGAACTCGGCCCGCTGACGTCCCTCCAACTCCTTACGGATGGCTTCGGTCTCTTCAAGGGTGAAATCTTCAAGAGTCTTGAATTTGCCGTCGACCACATTTATGCGCCGGCCTAATATCTCTACGGCCTGTCTTGCCATTTCCACCCTTGCGACCCATTCCTCTCCCGCGGTGACGTCAACGGCCTCCTCGCCACGTTCCTCGTCACTTGGCTCGGTGGTTGAAGGTGGATGAGATGTAAGCGCCTCACTTGGTGTGGTTTCCGGCAGCATTTCTTCATGGCTCCTTTGATGTTTCTTACCCTTGCGGCCCTTCTTTCCAACTTCCATACGGACGTTGGTGGTGCTAGCGGTGTTCACGTCTCCTTCAGTTGCCATTCTCCCAGTATCAAACCTCCGCTCTGATACCACTTGTCACGGACTTAGAGTGATGGCTAAAGATCCGTGCGGCACTTGACAACTTACTCACTATTCTTTCAAGATCTTGTAAGCTCAAGTAAGCCTTTTGGAAGGAAGATTTCTAAGAGAATAGGAAGAAAGACTTGGAAAGAACAAGAGAGATTCTAAAGAAGAAGGCTTTGTATTGATTGTGGAAAGCTTTTACAACTTTGCTTTGTTGTTTGCTTGATGCCTTGGCCAATGGATGGCACCTCTATTTATACTTGCACCCAAGGACCTAAGTGTAAATAATATTTACATGGTAAGTCCCTAAAATATTTACACATTAGTCCCTATTCTAGAATTCTCTACATAGTCCTAAAGTCTCCAAAGCCTTCTTGAGAATTCTAAAGGATTCTAGAGTCTTCCGCAAGCCTCTCTACAACTCTAGAATCACCCGCTCCTCTTTTGGATGCGGAAATTGGCTAGCATGGTGGCGGGACGTCACATATCGCTTAGGAGATTAGTGATCGTTGCTTCGAATTCAAGGGTGAGCCAATTCTTTCGGACTACCATGGGATTCTCTTTCGTCTATTCCACCATTTTCGGACTTAGACATTTGTTCTAGTAAGTTGATTAGTTCATTAGTTTGGGGTTGTATCCCTTCTTGTTTAGACTTAGTTCATTGTTAGATGTTTTAGTATATTGACTTTCAGGTTCTAGGTTATTTCTTCCTCATTTGTTTAGTGTGGGTGTCAATCACGATGGTCTGGTCGTGACAAATTTGGTATCAGAGCCTAGGTTGATTGATCTCGATGTACCGAAATGAGTCTAATAGTGTCTCGCGGAATGGTACAGGGACGTATTTACTTTTCTTCAAGAGGCTATAGGATTTTAGGAGATCTCTCTATTTCCTCTTGTCTTCTTCATGTTATAACATGATTCCAATTGGTATCTGTCGATGCGAATTGGTACCTAACCTCCTTCACTCTTCTATTTGTAGATGATTAATACTAGGTATAACGGTGTCAGGCCTGTAGTTCCCGTCAATGCTCCGACAGAGGAATCTACAGTGAGAGGTCGCGGTCGAGGTAGGGGTAGAGAAAGAGCTAGGGGTAGAGGCTGTGGAAGAGTAGTGTCTGCTGGTAATGGAGCTCCTATTGAGAATGCTCATGTGAATAATAAACCTCCCATGCATCATGAGGAAATGGAAGAAGAGGTTGAGGTTGAGAATGTTGAGGAAATTAGACAAAAGGAAGAGGTGCAGGCTGAGGCTAGAAGTATTCCTCCCTCAACAAATTATGTCATTTTTGAAGGGAATGGCTGGTCCATGAGTGCTTCCATCTGTTCAAGAAATTCAAACTCCTACTAATCCTCTTGTTTCTAGCACTGAGCCCAACACGGGTGGAAACTTAGGTACTAATGGTTTCTTCCATCCTTTGTTGGGTTTTGTTATGAACAGTAATGAGCATTACATGTTGACTAAGTTTCTGAAGCCTAAGCCTCCGGTATTTCTTAGTTCTGATAGTGAGGATACGTATGAGTTCATTCTAGATTGCTATGAGTGGCTGTATAAATTGGGTATTGTTCACCAACATAGGGTTGAGTTTGTGTCTTTTTAACTTCAAGGTGAGGCTAAGAAGTCCTGGAGAGCTTATATGGAGTGTAGATCTTCTACTTTACCTCCACTTACTTGGACCCAATTTCATGCTCTATTTCTAGAAAAGTATATGCCTATAACTTTGATGGATCAGAAGAAAGATGAGTTTATGGCTTCAAAACAAGTTAGCATGTCTGTGGTGGCTTTTGAGGCAAAGTTTCATGCTTTGTCTAGATATGCTACTCAGTTGGTTACTATAGAGGAGGAAAGGATCTGGTTATTTATTAGATGATTGAATTCTGAGTTGCAAGTATTATCTGTTCATATGACTTCTGCAGGGAGGAGCTTTAATGAGGTGACAAATCATGTTAAGAAAGTGGAGGGGGTAAGGCGAGATGGTTAGGCAAAGGCATTGGCTAATAAGGCCATGAACTCGAGTAACTTTCAAGGTTCTTATTCCAGAGGTTGAGGTAGGTCAACACTGGTATCCAAGCCAATTCAATCCGCAATGCCCGCCTCTATAGGTATCTACTCAGGAACTCCATCTTATAATTTTCAGGATAGCCAGGGTGTCGTGCCTTCAATGGGCGACATACCATCTTTTGATCGTATTTGCTATAATTGTGGAGAACTTGTTCATATGAGGAGAGATTGTCCCTACCCACGTGTGTTTGATGTCGTGCAGCTGACTTCTAAAGCGATGATACCCGCGGGAAATGGTAATAATGGTAGAGGACGTCCACAAGGTGGGCGAGGAGGTAATCAGCAAGGCCATGGAGGTAGAGGAAATTGTAATGGTAATGGAGGTAGGGGTAACGCGTAACCAGGAAGTGAAGTGGCTCGTCATGATGATAAGCCCTAATGTTATGCTTTTTCGGGCAAGAATGAGGCAGAGGCATATGACGAGGTGATCATAGGTACTATTATTGTCTGTGACTAGATGGCTAATGTGTTGTTTGATCTGGGTTCTACTTATTCATATGTACCTGTGAAATGTGCCTCAGATTTTGATATGATTTGTGATATTCTTGATGCCCCTATTCGTGTTTCTACCCAATTGGAGAGTCAGTCATAGTTACCTATGTCTATCATGCTCATTTTTAAGTATTGTAGGTCCTGTGTTTTAAAATACATTTCTAAATATGTTTTTATAATTTATTTTGCAATATGACCTATCCATAATTGTGTAGTTTGATTTATATCTACTACACAATCTAAATCTACGTATTCAGGGTGTTCGTTTATTTGTTTAGGACTCCATTTTTGTATATTTAGTCTTTTATTCCATAAAGCTTTTTGTCTATCTGAACTCGTATAATCTCGGGTAAATAGTTGTGGTTTTTTATGTTTTGGATATACTCTTGGATTATTGCTACTACTAGGTTCTTCTTTTATTTTTTCATCATAATTTATTTCTACTTCTGTATTTTCTATTAATTTTTTATCATTATCTATGTTAGTTATTATTTCTGTATATGTTTCACTTATTTCTGATTCACATATATCTGAATTTTGATCTATTTCCATATTTTCTTCTTCTATGGTTTCTATATGTAATTCCATTTCGTTTTCATATTTATTTTCTGTTTTAGTATTTTCTTTATTTTTTGTAAGTTTTTCTTTATAATTTTGTATTTCTATCACTAATTTTTCTTCTTCTTTTTGTTTGCATTGTTTTTCATATAATTCTTTTAATGTTTGTAATTCTTTTTCCAATTCTTTTATTTTATCATTTTTTGTGTCAGTTATTTGTTGTATATTTTTTATTTCTTTTTGGCTATCTATTTCTTCATTTTCTTTTGCTATTCTTACCATAGCTGTCAAGCTATCTTCTAATTTTACTTCTTCTTTTTCTAACATTAAATATAATTGATTTCCTATCTTCTTATATTTTCTTCCTAAATTTGAGAAAACTATTTTTATTTTTAGTCCGTCATAATTTTCATATGTTTTTTCATTTATTGCAAATTCTTCTTTATTCATTTTTATTTATGTTCTAATCTTTGTTTTAAGTGAATAATATATTTATATTCTAATGAGGATATTTTTGTAATTGATTTATCTAGTTCATGGATTTCTTCCGTAGTTTTGATTATTTGTTTATTTAATCTTTTATATTTTATATATAAATTTTTTAACTCATGTTTTGCTTGTTTATAGATTAGGGTACTTTTATGAGGTCTTCTCATCTTAATTTATTAGTTCTATTAAATTTAGTGTTAGCTCTGTGATGTTAAGGTTATCCTTTTTAGTAACTAGCTTTTTAATGTTGTAACTGACTTTTTTAATCAATAGCTCTGAATATTCATCTGTAAATAGTTAGGGACTTACTTTGTAAATTATGTTTCTTATTTTGCAGCTTTAGTCCTTAGGAAGTTTGTATAAATAGGTTAGCATTTAGAAGAGAGAGATCATTGGGAATCCGACAATCCTCTCTAGAAATCTTCTCTAAATATTTCTCAGTTTTGTAAAAATTTATATTATTCAATAAAAATTTAACTTTTAATCCCCAAACTATGGAGCAAAACTTAGCAGATAATACAAATCTACAATAGGTATGATGCTATTCATGCCATTTTGCTTATAATATTTATGATTATGATAATTATGATATTAATAAACATGCTTAGATAAATTAATTAATTCCTGTCAACCATATTATATTATGTGATATGCTTATGCTTGTTATTATGATTTAAAATTATTCAATACTTTATTATCTAGTTTGCTAGCATAGAGAAAAGTAGGAGAAAACTTCCGGAACTATGCCATCCAAAAATGGGAAACCGATGAAGGCAAGAAGGCCATGTTAGGGGAGTATCTAAGTGTTGAGGCAATGTTTAGGAAGATAATATCTGAAAAAGGTATCATGCTAGTAATGACAAGATAATAAAAGATGAATACTTTAGGTCATAATAAGCTATCATAAGAGTACCCTATAGTAGACATGGAAGGTAGGAATGATAAATAATTTGATAAAAGCAAAAATAATAAATAACATGAACATAACAAACCCGTTAACCGTAGTAGTTGACAATAATTATTTTGATGATAATCATAAAATACTTAATTTTAAAATATTAGAAAAAATAACAGAACCTAATCTAAGAAGATTAATATGGGAAAAAATATTAAAATACGAAGAAGACGAGATAAATCACTTATTAAAACAAGAATGGTTTGATGACATAAGACATATATTACAGAGTACAGATTATCTAGACTTCATATACTCATCAGATTACAATAGTGATTAAATTATGATAAATGAAGATTATTTTCGACTATGGAAAGAAATATCAACAGAAATAGATTCAGGGGAACAAATTATAAAAACATATTTAGAAATGTATTTAGACTTGCGCTGATTTGGTAATATTAGATATGACTAATTTTCATATAATCTCAGTCATGACTTGGTTGTCCCCCTACTATGTTGTGCTTAATTATAATACTAAGTTTGTAACTCTAGAAATTCTGGGAAGGGAAAAGTTAGAGTGGGAAGGGGTGTACAAGCCTAAGCAAGCTAAGATTATATCCTTCATCTGGGCTAGTAAATTGGTAGAGAAGGGTTGTTTGGCTTATTTGGCTCATATTAGGAATGTTGAGATTGAGACTCCATCAACTGGGTCTATTCATATGGTGTATGAATTTAGTAATGTGCTTCCTAATGATTTGTCTGGTATGCCTCCGGATAGAGATATAGATTTTTGCATTGATTTAGGGCCTGGTACGCGCCCCATTTCTATCTCTCCATATCGCATAGCTCCGGCAGAATTAAGAGAGCTTAAGGCTCAAATCCAAGAGCTTCTTGATAAGGGATTCATTTGCCCTAGTGCTTCTCCATGGGGTGCTCCAGTTTTGTTTGTTAAGAAGAAGGATGGTAGTATGAGAATGTGTATAGATTACCAGCAATTAAATAGTCTTTATTCGAAATAAGTACCCTTTGCCTCGAATAGATAATCCCTTTGACCAATTGCAAGAGGTAGTGGTTTTCTCTAAGATTGATCTAAGATCCGATTACCACCAATTGAAAACTAGGCTTGAAGATGTGCCTAAGACGGCATTTAGAACTCGTTATTGGCACTATGAGTTTATGGTTATGTCTTTTGGTTTGACCAGTGCACCTGCAACTTTCATGAGTTTAATGAACAGGGTATTCAAGCAATTTCTTGATTCTTTTGTAATAGTCTTTATTGATGATATTTTAGTTTATTCAAAAAGTGAGGAAGAGCATGCCGACCAGCTTAGTATTGTTTTGGGTATTCTTGGGAAGTAAAGGTTGTATGCTAAATTTTCAAAGTGTGAATTTTCGTTGAAATCGGTTGCATTTTTGGGGCATGTAGTTTCAAAAGAAGGGATAATGGTAGATCCTCAAAAGATTGAGTCGGTTAAGAGTAGGGTTCGACCTAGCTCTCTGATGGAAGTTAGGAGTTTTATAGGACTCGCTAGCTAATATCGTCGATTTGTGAAGAACTTTGCTTCTATAGCCATGCACTTGACCAATATAACCAAAAAGGAGATACCATTTGGATGGACTGAAAAATGTGAGGAGATCTTTCAAAAGCTCAAGACTGTCTTGACCATCGCGCCTATTCTAGCACTATCGATTAAAGGTAAATATTTTATTGTTTATTATAATGCTTCACATTCTAGTTTGGGTGTTGAGTGTATGCAGGATAATAGTTTTATAGCCTATGCCTCGCATCAATTGAAGGTGCATGAAAGGAATTATCCAACATATGATTTAGAGTTGGCAGTAGTAGTGTTTGCTCTTAAGATATGGCAGCATTACCTCTATGATGTTAAGTGTGAAGTATTTACCGATCATAGTAGTTTGCAACACGTGTTCACTCAAAAGGATCTGAATTTGAGACAACGAAGGTGGATGGAGTTACTTAAAGATTATGATGTGACTATTCAATACCATCCAAGCAAGGCTACTGTGGTGGCAGATGCTTTGAGTCAAAAAGCGGTGAGTATGGGTAGTTTAGCTTGCTTGAGTGCATCAAAGTGACCTTTGGTTAAGGAAATTCAGACCTTAGAGTCTAAATTCATGCAATTGGACATCTTAAAAAGAGGTGGGGTGTTAGCTAGTATTAAAGTAAGGGCCATTTTCATTGAGGAAATCAAGGTCAAACAATTTGAGGACGAGAATTTGGAGGAACATAGAAAGAAGACTGCAATTGGTAAGGCACACTAGACCACTCTTGATGCGGATGGTGTGCTCAATTTTAAAGGGAGAATATGTGTTCTTAGAGTAAATGACTTGATTGAGAAATTGTTGGCAGAGTCTCATAGTTCGCGATATTCTATTCATCCAGGTGTGACCAAGATGTATAGAGATTTGAAGTGAATTTATTATTGGCCGGGCATGAAGAAAGACATAGCAGAATTTGTGGAAAAGTGTCAAAATTGTCAACAAGTGAAATATGAACAACAAAGGCCAGTGTGTTTATTTCAAAGAATGCCAATTCTGGAATGGAAGTTTGGAAGAATAACCATGGATTTTGTGGTTGGTCTTCCCAAGACTTTGGGGAAGTTTGATTCCATTTGGGTAGTGGTTGATAGATTGAATAAGTCAACCTATTTCATTCTGGTAAGAATAGATTATAATGCTGAACAATTGGCTAAAGTATATGTGAAAGAGATAGTGAGGTTGCACGGGGTGCCCCTTTCTATCATCTCAGACTGTGGTACCTAATTCACATCCAATATGAGGAGGAACTGATTGAAATTCTTGATCGTGATATGCACAAGTTGAGGACCAAAGAGATTAAGCCCGTGAAGGTTCAATAGAAGCATCATCCAGTTGAGGAAGCTACTTGGGAGACCGAGTGGGACATGCGAGACAAGTATCCCCAATTGTTCGTCGATTCAAGTACTACTTCATTCTTTCCTTAGCCTATTATTCCTAAGTTGTCACTCTAGGACGAGTGATAGGCAAATTGATAACTATTGCAATGACCAGGTTCCGTTGTTATAGAAAAGCCAACGGAAAAAATTTTTGGTCGGAAAACTTTTTCGTAGTATCTTGAAATTTCCCAACCTAGTCTAGATTTGGATGAAATCAGAGTCTTTGAGGTGTAGGTAAATTTGGTAATAATCAGGGAAGTTACTTATGAATTTAATTCCTTGATTAGTTAGATAACTTGTTAAATAACCCTTACGACTTTATGGAATTGAATTCGGATGAGTAGAACTCTTGGAATCGATCTTAGCTTATAGGGTATTTTTTGAGCATCGTTTGTTGGAGGTGTATTGTGAAATGGTAAATTTGGAAATCTTTAATTAGCTCTCTGTCTCATGTAACCCGCCTTGGTGGGGATTTTCGCCTCTTTGGCGGAGCCACTACAACGGGGTGACGGCTGTTGTGGCGGGCTCAACATGAATTAAGGTCGTTAATAAACCCCTAAACGACCTCATTATGCACTTTTCGACTTTTAGAGTTAAGGAACAAAACCAGGCGACTCCTACTCATTTTTCACCATTATTGAGGATAAAGGTAAGCTTTTCACTCCCCGAATCCATTTTTCGATCTGTAGAACGTAATAAAATGGGTTAATATTAATGGGGAAGTGTTTTGCTATAGATTCTATGGTTGAAATAACCCTAATTTGGATAATTGGGATCATGGATTTGATCTAGGGTTCATAGAATTGTCAGTCATTCAGGTAATTAGCGATTGTATATTGATTCTCGTGTTATTGTGATTGTTTGTAGACCAAGAGCAAGTGGAATGAATCCGGAAAGGGAATGATCAAGTTTCTTAAGGTTTCAAGCATGTTTCGAGATAGGTGATGGTTGTTACTCTATGATTGTGTGATGTATGTTTGTTCTTGCTTCATTATGATACTTGTATATGTATGAATGTTGCAATGTTGATCACACTTGTTGTAAATGAGATAGATGAATTATTATTGCCATGAAATCATGACTTAATTGTATGATCTTGATGATATACTTGTGATTGTGATTGTGGTGTGTGAATGAGATCGGTTACCACGTTCCGGCATAACTAACTTGGATCGATTGCCACGTTCCAACTTAAAAATGGGATGGGTTGCCACGTTCCAACATAATTATGGGATCGGGTACCACATTTTGGTATGCTAACTGTTTGGATTTGGGTTTCATGAGACAACCAATGATTTGATATAAAATGTGAAACTGATCGTTCTTGTAACTGTTGATAATATTATATATGTTGATATATATGTGCATGTTATTATATTATTGTCTTGACTTTTTTATATTGCACTAGTGGGATAGCCGCGTGATCCTACCAGTACACTGTGGTTGTGTACTGATTTTGCACTTGCTCTTACTTTTGTTAAGTACAGGACATCTGCAAGCGGCTATTGACATACCTCGCTTAAGAGATCAGTGATCGTCGCTTTGTATTCAAGGGTGAGCCAATTCTTCCGGGCTACCATGGGATTCTCTTTCGTCTATGTCCACCATTTTTGGACTTAGACATTTGTTCTAGTTAGTTGATTAGTTCATTAGTTTGGGGTTGTATCCTTTCTTATTTAGACTTGGTTCACTATGAGATGTTTTGGTACATTGACTTTTAGGTTCTAGGTTATTTCTTCCGCATTTTTTAGTTCTTGTTAGACTTTGTTTAGAGTTTATGGGAACTCCCTATTTATTTTCTTAGTGTTGATTTAAATTAGCACCTCAGCACATAACAATTCTCCATGAAGCAACAGATAGGAGTAAGGCCAAATGAATCCCTACCAACGGCAATAAAGAGCAACATCAAAGAGTAGCATCTTCGTACACCATAATAAAGAAAATTAATAATATTAAATATTAATATTAAAAATGCCAAATTAAATATCTTCCTCTCATATTTAATATTAATACAAGAGAGTATATCTACTTAAGGAATACTATTATGCATAATAAAGGTGTGTTATGCATTGAATCTCCACTTGGTAAAATAATGATTTTTGCGCTTGAGTTATAGTGGACTCAAAATATTAGTTCTGACACACAATAATCGAGGTGTTGACATGAGCTTTACTATTCATCACATTACGATCCTGTGTTTGCCCGATTTCACGAGTGGTTTTGATAATAAGCCCAATTCTAATAAGAGGTAGCCTACTTCTATACTTACATAGGCTATATTGTTGACAGTTCTCTTGTAAGATTAACACTTCACCTATACAAGCTACGAATTTTCATCAAGAGTTTTTGCAAAACCAACCTCTACAATTCACTCAAGAAACAACGCACTCATATCATAGGAAGGGAAATAAAATATTTCACTTCACAATAAGTCATCATATATTTTTTCGTTGAACCTAATTATAGGATCTCTAGTCCCCAGGTTGTGTTCCTCATATATGACTCAAAAATTTACTGGCTTTAGTCCCATCCCTTTCGATGTGCTCTAGACCTTTTCTCTTGGTAAGGCCTTAGCAAAATGATCTCGAAAATTATCACAAGATTTGACACAATCAATATCAATGGTACGACTTGTCAAATATGATATCACATTACTCTATTTTCCTCCTTATATGTCTAGATTATTACTGTTGTAATAACGATTTTGAACTCTACCAATTATAGCGATGTTGTCACAATGAATTAAAAAAGAGATATTTGTTTTACAAAATTATGTATTTGAAATAACAAATCCCTCAATCAATTCGCTTCCTTTCCAGCTAAAAGCTAAAGCAATATTAGAGCATCCATGGTAGAGTTAGCAATTATAGTTCACCTTTTCTTTATTTCAACCAAATAGCACCATCACCCAAAGCAAAAATGTGACCCGTGGTAGAATAGGAATCACTTGATAAAGTGTTCTAATCGGAATACAAAAAGCAGATATTTTATATATGTCACGACCAAAGGCTAGCCCCTAGATGCAACACGACGTACAAGACTCCAAAAATTCTCATACAGGCCTCATAACATGTCATTGCGTAAGATAAACGAAATAGCGCAAAATTTAAAGCGTTTTAAATCCGTACAATAAAAAAATCTTCAAAAAAACAGAAGTCTATTGTCTCACATGGCCATCTAAAATAATATCTTGAAACAAAAGTAGGGTCACGACCCTTTACAATAGAAAGTCTATCAAATGTCTATTACATGAAAGAAATGAGCATCAATGAAGCATGTGTCCTCAAATGTATGAGGACATACCAATAGCCTTGGAAGAACTCAATCCAAGCACTTGAACTAAACGAATAGCAATTCACTTGTCGGAACCTACATTTGTAGTAAAATAAGAGAAATATGGGTTACCACAATTAAGTACCAAGTATGATAGCCATGCAAATATCATGTTTAAAAAGAACATTTTATTAGAAGGTCATGATATATGCCAATTTGAGAAAACTTCATGAACATAGGTAAAAAAGGCATAAGATACAATCACAACAAACATATAAGTCATTTTATCACATTAAGCTTTCACCTGAAGAAACCCCAAGCCATACGTTTTGCATTGTATGAATAGCGTCCCATACCACTATCCACACCAAGTACCACATCAAGGCCACCAAAAGTGAACTTACCATTCATCCTTTCCATCTTTACACAATACTCACACATAAGAGACATAAACATTTTATAAGACATGTCAAGGAAGTAACTCATAATACAATCCAAGTAAAGCATGTATCATAATCATTTAAGCATTTAAGTCATCATTATTCATTAGCTTCTTTTTGAGCACATTCTTTCATTAACATAAGAGATTAGAGAATCACGTCAAGCCTCTCAAAGCCTACTCGTGCAATGCATGGATGGCATCCCATACTACCACCCACACTTCATAGAACCTCTCAAGTAACTAAGGTACGTACCTCACATGATGGGAATAAGCATTAACCAACATAGACCATGAGAGATAACTGTGGAATCTTGTGTCATAAAGCCCCACACCGTAAAGAGGTGGTACACTTGCCTAAGGTAGAATTGGTAACGTATAGCTTAAGTGTATCCACTAGCTAGACCTATGCGGGCACATAGTTATGGGATAAGGAAGATGATTATTGAAACCCGGCCTAAACATTGGGAGAGTTTCCATCTAACCAAATCCACTTGGTGCTTAGCCTCCATTACCATAGAGTATTTCATTACTTTAACATTATTACACATGAGAGGGTGCCATTGGCCTACCGACCCAAAGTACATTGATTAACACATGAAAGGTTGTCATATGCCTATTGATTCAAGGTTCATTAGTTAGGAAAGCTCATTTAAATCCTCATGAAAGGGTGCCATAGGCCTACTGATTCAAGGTTCATCATTAACATTCATGGAAGGATGCCATAAGCCTACCGATCCCAAAGTTCATTAACATCATTTATGGAAGGGTGCCATAAGTCTACCGATCCCAAGGTTCATTATTAACATACGTGGAAGGGTTCCATTAGCCTACCGATCCAATATTCAACAATCAACCATACTTTCATTTATACAAGAAGAGGATGCATACCAATTGAAGATTCACATTACATTAAAGAACCCTTCACATTCTATCATCAACATTCATGAGTGCATAATCGAGAATGACCTTTCAATAATAGCACATTTACATTCTAAACATGATCACCATACTATCATAGAATTACCATGCATATCCTTCACCTCGTATTTATATAACCTTCATACTATTCCTTTCAAGGCCATGGATCACATTCACCCACACACTTTGAAATGCTACAATTAAGCATGAGAACTAACATAATGCTAACAATCTAAATCAATATAACCATAAACAATTTAACCTACTTCCATGATCAATCAAATCCCAATCACAAATAACAACATAGGGATTTGGGGGAAAACATGGGTTCAAGGTAAAATCATTAAAATCATCATATATTCATCAATTCATTCATAAATTATCGAATATGAACCCTTAAAACGTTTTGGAATTGAACCCATGCTAATATTAGAAAGCTTATTATTTGGGGAAATTTGGAACATGAAAATCATCTTAGAAATTGGCTCCGTAAAAGAAACTAAGTCAAGGATGAAGACTACCATACCTTTAGTAAGAATCCCCTAGAAATTTGATGAGGAAATACCTTGAATCCAAAAAATCTAGCTTCAATGACCCCCTTCTTCTTCCTTGAGTTTTAGAGAGAGAAATTTTGGGAGGGAGAAAAACTTTTGACTTGATTTGGGTTTTGGAGAATAAAGGAGTAAATGAAGTGTTTTAAAAATTAAGACTATATATATATATATATATATATATATATATATATCTGTGATATAAAACAATTAAAAATGACCCCACACAATAATTAATTAAAAAGAAATTACCTCTTAACCCTCAATTTGAGTAGCCCCCGTCAAGGAGCACGCTCACTTGGACGGCTCATGAAGGGGACCACGGCTCGTGGTCCCTTGGGCAGTAGTCTCCTCAATTGTCTCCCATGAGGCCAATACATGACCATGAGACATCCCACGATCTGTGGTCAAGACCACGAGTCATGGTAAAGGTCGTGGTCTTGAGGTAGTGTCAAGGCTTTGAAGCTTTGCCTCCATTGTGCCTAAGTGGTCTTCACGACCTCCTTAACGCCTCGTCAAGGGAACCACGACCTGTGGTCCCTTTACCAGTAGCTCTCTCATCTTGACATAACTCCCACAAAGCTAAGGCAACCCCACGAGCCTTCCCATGGCTCGTGGTCATGACCACGAGCCGTGAAGTGGCTCGTGAAGGGGAGCCTTGGCTTGACACCTTTCTAGGGCACACTGCCTTGCAAACCACAGGTGGCACCATGACTTGTGCTGGCCACCACAGGTCTTGAAGACCCTCGTGGTCATGGTAGGTAATGGCTAGGCCTAGTTTTAGGCAACCTTGGTCCCCTAACCATGGCCTTCACCCAAAACCCTTAGCCCTTTCTCTTAACCCTTGACGTTAACCCTCACGTTTAGGCACTAGTTCAACATATCATTTTTCGAGCTGTTACATTATCTCCCCTTAGGAATATTCATCCTCCAATGACACTTTAAACACTTTAGGGAAAATAACGACTCAAGACTAGCAACCCGACAAGCAATCAATATAATGCATGATTATAGGAGGAAACATCAAGTTCATCTCAAACATACTCCATGCAACACAAGAAAGTACAAACTCATTATGCATGACAACTTCAACATTTCTCATTTCATTGAAGGAATTTCCTTCTCCATCTCACATCATGTTCAGCATAACATCATTAAGCACATTATGCAATTAATCTCAAAAGCACAATTAACCATGTTCAACAAGTCAACTCATGAAGCATTTAGGCAACTCATTATAGATGCACATCAACATGAGGAACATAAATCATAAAAACTCATTTTCACATTTAAACATACATTTCATCAAAACATGCATAACATAAGGAGATCATGGAAACACATAATCACACATGACTCCAGAAACATGAAACAAGCTACAAGAAACTATTGGTCTCAAGTTTGAATAGGAATAGAAGAAAGTGATAGGATATCGGAACTCTCAACAATCATGCTATTCAACGTACCATCTCCCCCTTAAGAGTAAACCCATTTTAAAGCAAAAATGAAAACAACATAGGGACCTTCAGAAGACATTCACAACCATGAGGAACTATCACATAATGGTGCCTTTATTCGGAAGAGCTCATTTGTCCTTGTTAACTTGAAGCACATGGAAATGATTCTTCCATGGAGCATCAAGATCCGGGCCACTAAGAGTAGCTTGTTTGGCCTCTCTTTGTAATGTCCCAAAAATAGTAGACTAAACTAGGCCATAAGCTATGGTTATAAGGTTTGATGTGTGAGGAATAGGATCGTACATGAGACTTTTCATTTTTCGAATAAGGGGTTTAGTATTTGAACGTCAAGGTACGTCTTAGACCTCGTAGTTAGAAGACTACCTAAGGTTTTGTTGAGGGTAGCAAGGTCAAGAGCCAAGGCCAAGGGGGAAAGGCCCAAGCCAAGGCCAAGGTTGCCCAAGATTTGGAACCACACTACCTCAAGTCCACGACCAATACCACGGCTCGTGGTGTGGGTTGTGAGACCAAGGCAATAGCTCCCTAAAGTATTCCTCAATGTGGCTTACTTCCACGAGCCACTTCACAACTCGTGGTCTTAACCACGGATTGTGGGAAGGCTCGTGAAAATGCCTTAGGAGAAAGGGAAGCCAAAACCTTTAGAGCCAAGTAAGGGCCCTTGTTCACGACCACCTTCATAACTAGTGGTCTTGACCATGGTCCGTGAAGTGGTCCATAAAGTCCCCTTAGTCTCATGGGAGGCAAGGCCTTGAAGCCAAGCTCCTGTCCCAAGTTCACGAGCTTCTTCCCGACCAGTGGTCTTGACCACAGTCCGTGGAAGTGCTTGTGAAGATGCCTTAGGACATAGGGGGCTTAACAAATTGGGAAGGCCACTGGTCAAGGGACCATGGGCACATCCACGGGCCGTGGTTCACTTGACGGACCGTCTAGAGGGGGGTGGTCCCTGACTAGGGCTGCCCAAATTAAGGATATTTGGGCAATTTCGTTTTAATTAATTATTGTGTGGGGTCATTTTTAATTGGTTTATATCATATATATATATATATATATATATATATATATATATATAAATAGTTTTAAGTCTTAAAACACTTCATTGTTCCATTTTCACCCAAAACCCTAAATCAAAACCCAACTACCCTCCTCTCCAAATATCTTTTCTCTATAAACTTCCATTGAAGAATAAAGAAGGATATCAAGGAAAGCTTGAAGGAAGGAGATTTTCAATATGAATTTGATAGGATTCTATACCTAAGGTATGGAAGCTCTTCATCCTTGGGAAGCTATCACCCAAGGAGCCCTTTCAAAAGCTTTTAACTCAATTCTAGAAAAGTCAATTAGCTAGGGTTTCAACTCAACCCCATGGATTTTTTTGAAAGTTTTTCTTAAAGGTTGAATTATGTTTGTTATTGATCATACTACTGATTTTAGATTATTTTAACTTGAATTCCAAAGATCCATGAGTTTTCCCTAACCCTAGCTAGGGCTTTTCTCTACATTATGAATGTTGTTAGAAGTTGATTCAATTGATTGAATATGAGTTGACTATGACGCAATTACATGATGTAAATATGACTCTACAAGTATATTTGATTAACCTAAGATTTCTAAGGTGAATTAATGTAATTCGTGCTATGCCATGAAAGAGGCAAATTGAGAGTTTAAGGGTGATCCTCCAAGAAAGATGAATCTCATGTAATGCCTTAGATTAGATCACCTAGACTTGAATTGATTTAGGGTAAATTTTAGAAGAATGAATTGATTTGATTATGACTTATATAATGGATCATGGTTGTGTAGTGTTGAGATTGAGCTTATATGTTCCTTATATGACCATAATTGATCAAGAATGAGGCATGAAGTTAGGTTACCTTAAGAATTAGGTATATATGATGATCATGTAAGGCATTGCTTGAGAGTAATCCTTGAAGTATGAGAATGACTCCTAAGGTTTAATGAGTAAAAGCTAATATGAATAAGTTAAGAAGGATAATTCTTATAGAAGGAAGCCATTATGTATGTTAAATATTATATGGTATTGTTGTGAAAGGACTTCATGTACATGACTTCGAATATGAGTATATGAGTTTATGCATGAAATGTACATGACCATGATGATCCACTTGAAAGGTGGAGGTGTTAGTTATTGTGTATATTGTGGTATTGATACAAGATCCTTCTTTCCTACCCCTATATAAGGCTATGTACTATATGATATGACTATGTATGATATGATAAGACTACGTATGATATGTTATGAATATGATAGTATTGTTGTGTTAAATGAAAGGCCATCCTCATGAACACACTATGAATATGATGTGAAAGGCTTACTCATACGCTGATTTTCTAAAATTTAAGGACATTCTAATTTAATAGATCTATGAGCTATTATGATATGTTTTTTTGAGTGCTTAGTGCATTTTCTTATGACCATGAACATATGTAAAGACTTAATATGACTTCTAAAGGGAATTATTATTAGCACTAAGCGGATATGAAAATGAGATGGAAGCTTTTACGCTAGAAAGTCCGACTTCCTAATGTGTTCCTTTACGCTAGTTAGTCGTGGATCCAAAACATGTTATCTCATGAGATGGAAACCTTTTACGTTAGAAAGTCCGGGTTTTTAGTGGCAATATCCTTATCCCTTAACTATGTGCCCACATAGGTATATAGCTAGTGGATCCACCTTTAAGCAATTATGTACATTCTACCTTAGACAACTAGAACACCTATTTTCGGTGTGGGGATAGAACACCGGATTCCATGTAGCTCACACGGTCTATGTCGGTTAAGGATAAATTTCCCTAATTAATAAGAATATGAATTATGATAAGAACATGAGCATGCTCTATGTTTCCTCATGAGGTTCTACTTAGTATGAATGGGGGTATGGGACTTCATTTGTGCATTGCAAAAGTAGGCTTTAAGAGTGGACATGATATGTCTCTTTTATGATATGATGAATATGAGTTGAATGTATTCTTTGTATGAATTATGAATATGAATATGGACTATGCTTATGACTTTTAATAGGTTTACTTAGTGTGAGTGGGGGTATGGGACTTCACTTATACATTGCACAAGTACACTTATAGAGGGTTATGGTGAGGTTCTCATATGTTATGATGACTTATGAATTTTGTGTGAAAGGTAAGTAGGGATGTAAGGTTGACTTCACTTGTTACAAGGTATGAACATGAATGTGTCCTTACTTATGTATGTTGGCTATGAATAAGATAAAGTAAGATATGTATGTTGTTGGTGGCCTAAATTTGATACTTCGTGTAGATAGGATTATGGGATCCTATCTATGCATTGCACAAGTATAGCTTAGGGTTTCTTATGTGGTAGTTCTATTATGATGAAATGATCTTGGTAATTGACTATGTGTATGAACTATGTCTTGTGAAGATTGGGATATGTATTATGTTTATGTTGGAGACTATGCTTGTATTTATGATGATATCTCTTATGCTATGATGAATTGTATGTGAGTTGCTTTATGAGTTGCATTCCCCAACTATTTCAAGGATGATGTTCAAAATGGCATATAGCATGGTTTCAAATGAAATGTCCCTTTTATGCATATTTTAATGGTTTTATTGCATATCTTCCATACTTAGTATTTTTTGTGCTAATCCCTTCTTTCTACATATTCTATAAGTGTAGGCTTTGGAGATATTGGATTCCATCCTCGTGGCTAGGTTCATAGGAGATCAAGAAGAAGACGATTGGAGAGTCCTCATTGTATTCGAGGGCTTCACCATATATCCTTTATGTCTTTACTTTATGTTTTAGACTTATTTAAAGGCTAAGTCCCTAAGATTGTATTCAAGAGTTTTGTTCCAAGTAATTAGATGGTTTTGAGACATAGTGTATAGATTCTATTATTTTATATAAGACTTTAATAGTAACGAAAAATTTTAAATTCCTATCAATTTTCCTATGAACTTATGTATATGATTATGCTAAGGGCTTGTATAAGACCCATTCGGGGTTGAGTACGCCGTGTTACGTCTAAGGGGTACACCTGGGTTGTGACAAACTTGGTATCTGAGCATAAGGTTTTGAGTAAATTTTATGATGTCTCAAGTTACATCTAGTAGAGTCTTGTTCGTAAATGTGAAGCGGGCCACATTTTATGAATAGGAAGCTATGGTATGTTAGGAAAGATTCACTTCTTCATTCTCCAAGTCGTGCCATAGATCTATAAGCTCTCTCTTATCCCTTATCTGATGGCCTTTACGATATGACTATTAGATGGGTGTATAGTACAGAAGTGAGGGAGAAAGGTTGGTTGAGATGGCAATTATGGCTTTGTGACTTGATAGATTTGAGATGACAGATTGTGATGCTGTCTTTAGTATGAATGATGCTTCATTGTTGCCTTTATGTTATGAAAGAGGCTTAGAAGAATTGAGTAGGCCTACTCCCAAGGGGAGATAGTGTGCTAACCTCAAAAGGTGATTGTGAGGTATGTTTAGTTGTTGGGAGAACCCGGCTTAGTCATGATGTGTTTCGAGGTATGTTGGTAGAATTGGTGGAATAGTGGTGCTTAAGTGGTTCCTAGAGATTATTGAGTGAGTAGACTCCTTTAAAAGAGGATAGGAGGGTAATGCTCCATGGTTTAGAATCATCTTATGTGATGTGTGTGAAGGTTCAGTTATGACTTTCTCCGACCTTAGAATTGAATGAAGCGATGTTGTTAAGAGTTTGAATAGGCTTACGGCATGTAGGGATAATGTTCTTAAATGGTAAGGTCATTGAGTATCGTTGATGTTTAAGAATTATGCTTGCTTGATAATCTCACCTTAAGAGGTGTAGTAAGTTTGAGAAGTCTGGCCCGGTTTGATAGGCACATATGAGGCTTTGAGTGGTGTTGGTAGGGTTGCTTGTGAGCAAGAACGCTTTGATGAGAACCTCTCCAATTTTGAAGTAACAATTGGTATCTTAGACTGGCAAGTTAAGAAATAGAAGAATAAGAAAGTGCTTCCATGAGAATGTAGAGGAGTGGTATTTAGTCAAGGGTTTTAGTTGAAGGTGCTTAATTGGGAGGCCAAGGGCTAATGAGATGTCCCAATATCCTAATGTTCCCTTTTATTCCACCTCTAGTTCTAAGATGATAAGTTCACCTTAACTCATTTTATGATTTAGAGTCTTCTATGATATATGTGTCCTATGGTTCCCTTGTCCGTTAGAGTTACTTCTGTTAACCTTGGTAGGGTTTGGATGCATGGTTATTACACCTCTATTAGTTTTAGAGCCCGGTAAGGTTATAATGAACCTTGGTAAGTCTTGACTTGTTAGAAAGAATAGTATTTGAGATTTTAGTAACAAGGGGCTTACTCCCGAGGGGGAGATAATGTGCTTAAGTAGCAACATTGATTGAGAGTACCGATATCCTCATCCTTTTCTTCTATTCCTATTCTAGCTTGAAACCAAAAGTTCCTTCTTTGGGCTTGTATTATGTCTTGGAGTCATGGGTGTGTTCAAAATTTCCATGAACTCCTTATGTTATGCATGTTCTTGAGAGATTCTTGTTTTGTATAAAATGAATTTCTCATGATTTATAAGTTCCTCATGTTGTTGACCATTCTAGTATGATGATGGCATATTTGACTTCATGAGATTGTTTGATGAATATTCTTTACTAAACCAATGATGAAATGGAACATTGGCTTCATATAGTTGTGTTGAGCTTTATTTTAGTTGGAAACTATAAATTCCTCATGTGATTATGTGATTGTTGAGGTTTAGAACTGTTGGTATAGGCTCAATCCTAAGGGGGAGATGGTGTGCCTAGCTAACAATGTTGTTATGTGTTTATATATTGCCATGACTTCTTGATATGATTCATGTTTGTGAAAACATGTGTTTTAAATGAAAATGAGTTTATGTGTATTGTTTCCCTCATGTTGTAGTGCTTTGAGTAAGAATTGCTTAGGGTACTTCATGAGAAGGTTACATGAGCATGTTTTAGTTAGGAGTTGAGAGTTCCTCTTTAAATGAATGCTTTTTGAAAGGTGATTGCATATGAGCTCCTTGAGAGGATTTTAAGCATGTTATGACTAGGAGAAGGTAGTTCCTCCTATGAACATGAGATATGTTGCATTTCAGGCATAATCATTTGGTAGATGTAGTTCCTATTTCCTTCTATTGCATTGATCATATATTGAGATGGTGTGATTTTTCCTCTTTGTGTGTGTGCATTTTGATATTTCATGAATGATGGGCTACTAGTCTTGAGTCTTTAATTCCTTAAAGTTTTTAAAGTGTCATTCGAGAATGAATGTTCCTAAGTGGGAGATATTGTAATGCCTAGGATATTAGTAGACTAAACTAGAGGTATAAGCTAGGGTTCTAGGGTTTGATGTGTGAGGAATAGGGTCGTATATGAGACTTTTCGTGCTTAGAATGAGCGGTTTAGTGGTTGAGCATCAAGGTATGTGATAGACCCCGTAGTTTAGAAGACTACCTAAGGTTTTGTTGAGGGTAGCAAGGGAAAAAGCCAAGGCCAAGATGGCAAGGTTCATGCCAAGGCCAAGGCTGCCCAAAATTTGGAAGCACACTGCCTCAAGTCCACAACCACTACCATAGCTCGTGGTGTGGGTCATGAGACCAAGGTTTTAACACCCTAACGACTTCTTCAATGTGTCTTACCTCCACGAGAAACTTCACGACTCCTGGTCTAGACCACTAATCGACGAAAGGCTCGTGAAGATGCCTTAGGAGGAAGGGAAGCCAAAACCTTTAGTGCCAAGTACAGGCCCTTGCTCACGACCACCTTCAACACTAGTGGGCTTGACCACGGTCCGTGAAGTCCCCTTAGTCTCATGGGAGGCAAGTCCTTGAGGCCAAGCTATTTTCCTAAGTTCATAAGCCACATCACGACTAGTGGTCTTGACCACGGTCCGTGGAAGTGCTCGTGAAGATGCCTTAGGAAATAGGGAGCTTAGAAAGTTGGGAAGGCCACTGGTCAAGGGACCACGGGCATCATCACGGGCCTTGGTCCACTTGACGGACCGTCTAAAGGTGAGTGGTCCTTTATGGGGACAGCCAAAATTAAGGGTATTTGGGTAATTTCATTTTAATTAATTATTGTGTGGGGTCATTTTTAATTGGTTTATATCTTATATATAAATAGTTTTAAGTTATAAAACCCAAATCAAAACCCAACTACCCTCCTCTCCAAATATCTTCTCTCTAGAAACCTCCATTGAAGAACAAAGAAGGATATCAAGGAATGCTTGAAAGAAGGATCTTTTCAATACGAATTTGATAGGATTCTACACCTAAGGTATGGGAGTTCTTCATCCTTGGGAAGCTATCACACAAGGAGCCCTTTCAAAAGCTTTTAACTCAATTCTACAAAACTAAATTAGCTAGGGTTTCAACTCAACCCCATGGATTCCATTCAAAGTTGTTCTTAAAGGTTGAATTATGTTTGTTATTAATCGTACTACTGATTTTAGATGATTTTAACTTGAATTCCAAAGAATCTATTTGTTTTCCCCAACCCTAGCTATGGCTATTCTCTACATTATGAATGTTGTTAGAAGTTTATTTAATTGATTGAATATGAGTTGATTATTATGAAATTACATGATCTAAGTATGATTGTACATGTATATTTGATTAACCTAAGATTTCTAAGGTGAGTTGATGTAATTAGGGGTATGCCATGAAAGAAGCTAATTGAGGGTTTAAGGGTGATCCTCCACGAAAGATGAACTTATTCATGTAATGCCTTAGATTAGATCACCTAGACTTGAACTGATTTAGGGTAAATCTTCTAAACATGAATTGACTTGATAATGACTTATATGATGGATTATGGTTGTATAATGTTGAGATTGTGCTTAGATGTTCCAATATGACCATAATTGATCAAGAATAAGGCATGTGGTTAGGTTAATCTTAAGAATTTGGTATGTTTGATGATCATGTGAGGAATTGCTTCAGAGTAAGGCTTGAAGTATAAGGATGAATCTTAAGGTTTAAGAGTAAAAGCCAATATAAATAAGTTAAGAATGATAAGGCTTATAGAAGGAAGACATTATGTATTTTAAATTGTGTATGACATAGTTGTGAAAGGACTTCATCTACATGAACACTAATATGAGTATATAAGTTTATGCATGAAATGTACATGACCATGATGATCAACTCGAAAGGTGGAGGTGTTAGTTATTATGTATATTTTTGTATTGATGCAAGATACCACTTTCCCACACCTAAATATGGCTATGTACGATATGATATAACTATGTATGATATGTTAAGACTATGTATGATATGTTATGAATATGATATTATTGTCATTTTAAATGAAAGTTCATCCTCATGAACACACTATGAATACGATTTGAAAGGTTTACTCATATGTTGATGATTCTAAAATGAAAGGACATTCTCATTTAATGGATCTGTGAACTATTATGATATGTTGGTTTGAGTGCTTAGTGCATTCTCTTATGACCATGAACTTAAGTAAAGACTTAATATGACTTTTAAAGGAAATTATGCTTAGTATTGAGCGGATATGAAAATGAGATGGAAGCTTTAATGCTAGAAAGTTTGGCTTCCCAATGGGTTTCGTTTACTCTAGTTAGCCCGAGTTCTCAAAACATGTTATCTCATGAGATGAAACCTTTTACACTAGAAAGTCCAGGTTTCTAGTAACAATCTCCTTATCCCTTAACTATGTGCCCACATAGGTATATATCTAGTGGATCCACCTTTAAGCTATTATGTATGTTCTACCTTAGGCAAGCAGGACACCTTTTTTCAGTGTGGGGGTAGAACACCAGATTCCATGTAGCTCACATGGTCTATGTCCGTTAAGGCTAAATTTTCCTAAATAATAGGAATATGATTTATGATAAGAATATGAGCATGTTCTATGTTTCCTCAAGAGTTTCTACTTAGTATGAATGGGGGTATGGGACTTCATTCGTGCAATGCACAAGTAGGCTTTAAGATTGGGCATGATATGTCTCTTTTATGATATGATGATTATGATTTGAATGAATGCTTTGTATGAATTATGAATATGAATATGGACTATGCTTATGACTTCTAATAGGTTTACTTAGTGTGAGTGGGGGTATGGGACTTCGCTTATACATTGCATAAGTACACTTATAGAGGGTTATGGGGAGGCTCTCTTATGTTATGATGACTTATGAATTATATATGAAAGGAAAGTATGGATGTTAAGGTTGACTTCACTTGTTACCAGGTTTGAACATGAATGTCTTCTTACTTATGTATGTTGTCTATAAATAAGGTAAAGTAAGATATGTATATTGTTAGTGGCCTAAATGTGATACTTAGTGTAGGTAGGAATATGGGATCCTATTTATGCATTTCACAAGTATAGCTTTAGGGTTGCTTATGTGGTAGTTCTATTATGATGAGATGATCTTGGTAATTGACTATGTGTATGAACTATGTCTTGTGAAGATTGGGATATGTATTATGTTTATGTCTGAGATTATGCTTGCATTATGATGATATCTCTTATGCTACGATGAATTGTATGTGAGTTGCTTTATGAGTTGCATTCCCCAACTATTTCAAGGATGATGTTCAAAATGGCATATAACATGGTTTGAAATGAAATGTCCCTTTTATGCATGCTTTAATGGTTTTATTGCATGGCTTCCATACTTAGTATTTTTTGTGCTAATCCCTTCTTTCTACATTTCCTATAATTGTAGGCTTAGGAAATATTGATTTCTATCCTTGTGGCTAGGTTCATAGGAGATCTAGAAGAAGAAGATTGGAGATTCCTCATTGTATTCGAGGGCTTGACCATATGTCCTTTACGTCTTTACTTTATGTCTTAGACTTATGTAGGGGCTAAGTCCCTTAGATTATATTCAAGAGTTTTGTTTCAAGTAATTAGATGGTTTTGAGACATAGTGTATAGATTCTATTATTTTATATAATACTTCAATTGTAAAGAAAAATTTAAAATTCCTCTTTATTTTTCTTTGAACTTATATCTATGATTATGCTAAGGGCTTGTATAAGACCCATTCGTGGTTGAGTACGCCATTTACGTCTAGGGGGTACCCTGGGTTGTGAAAAACTTGGTATCAGAGCATAAGGTTTTGGAAAAATTTTAGGATGTCCCAAACCACATCTAGTTGATTCTTGTTCATAATTGTGAAGCGGGCCGCATTTTATGAATAGGAGGCTGTGGTATGTTAGGAAAACTTCACTTTTTCATTCTCCAAGTCATGTCATAGATCTATAAGCTCTCTCTAATCCCTTATATGATGGTCATTAGGATATGACTATTAGAAGGGTGTATGCTACAAGGAGTGAGGGAGAAAGGTTGGTTGAGATGACAATTATGGCTTTGTGACTTGATAGATTTGACATGATAGATTGTGATGTTGTCTTTAGTATGAATGATGCTTCATTGATACCTTTATGTTATGAAAGAGATTTAGAGGAATTGAGTAGGCCTACTCCCAAGTGGGAGATAATGTGCCTACCTAGCAAGTTGATTGTGAGGTATGCTTAGTTGTTAGGAGAACCCGACTTAGACATGATGTGTTTCGAGGTATGTTGGTAGAAATGGTGGAATAGTGGTGCTTAAGTGGTGCCTAGAAATGATTGAGTGAGTAGACTCCTTTAAAAGAGGATAGGAGTGTAATGCTCCATGGTTTAGAATCATCTTATGTGATGAGTGTGAAAGTTTAGTTATGACTTTTTCTGACTTTAGAATTGAAAGAAGTGATGTTGTAAAGAGTTTGAATAGGCTTACCCCATGTGGGGGATAATGCGCTTAGATGGTAAGGTCATTGAGTGTCGTTGATTTTCATGAATTAAGCTTGCTTGATAATCTCACCTTAAGAGATGCAGTGAGTTTGAGAAGTTTGGCTCGGTTTGGTAGGCTTATGTGAGGCTTTGAGTGGTGCTGGTAGGGTTGCTTCTGAGCAAGAATGCTTTGATGAGAATCTCTCTAATTTTGAGGTACCAATTGGTATCTTAGACCCGGCAAGTTAAGAAATTGAAGAATGAGAAAGTGCTTCCATGAGAATGTAGAGGAGTGGTATTTAGTAAAGGGTTTTAGTTGAAGGTGCTTAATTGGGAGGCCAAGGGCCAATGAGATGTCCCAATATCCTTGTGTTCCCTTCTATTCCTCATCTAGTTCAAAGATGATAAGTTCACCTTGACTCATTTTATAATTTGGAATCTTGGATGATATATGTGTCCTATGGTTCCCTTGTCCCTTAGAGTTACTTTTGTTAACCTTGGTAGGGTTTGGATACATGGTTATTAGACCTCTATTACTTTTAGAGCCTGATAAGGTTATAATGAATAAGTCTTGAGTTGTTAGAAAGGAGTAGTATTTGAGATTTTAGTAAAAAGAGGCTTACTCCTGAAGGGGAGATCATGTGCTTGGGTAGCAACATTGATTGAGAGTACCGATATCCTCATCCTTTTCTTTTATTCCTATTCTAGCCTGAAACCAAAAGTTCCTTCTTTGGGCTTGTATTATGTCTTGGAGTCATAAGTGTCTTAGAAATTTCCATGAACTCCTTATGTTATGCATGTTCTTGAGAGATTCTTGTTTTGTATAAAATGAATTTTTCATGATTTATAAGTTCCTCATATGGTTGAGCATTCTAGTATGATGATGGCATATTTGACCTCATGAGATTGTTTGATGAATATTCTTTACCAAACTAATGATGAAATGGAACATTGGCTCCATATCGTTGTCTTGAGCTTTATTTTAATTGGAAAGTGTAAATTCCTCATATAATTAAGTGATTGTTGAGGTTTAGAACTGTTGGTATAGGCTCAATCCTAAGGGGGAGATGATGTGCCTAGCTAACAATAATGTTATATGCTTATATGTTGCCATGACTTCTTGATATGATGCATGTTTGTGAAAACTTGTGTTTTAAAAGAAAATGAGTTTATGTGCATTGTTTCCCCTCATGTTGTAGTGCTTTGAGTAAGAATTGCCTAGGGTACTTCATGAGAAGGTTACATGAGCATGTTTTAGTTAGGAGTTGAGAGTTCCTCCTTAAATGAATTACTTTTGAAAGGTCATTGCATATGAGCTCCATGTGAGGATGTTAAGCATGTTATGACTAGGAGAAGGTAGTTCCTCCGATAAACATGAGATATGTTGCATTTCAGGCTTAATGGGTTGGTAGATGTAGTTCCTACTTCCTTATATTGCATTGATCATATCTTGAGATGGAGTGATGTTTCCTCTTTGTGTGTGTGCATTTTGATGTTTCATACATGATGGGCTACTAGTCTTGAGTCTTTAATTCCTTAAAGTGCTTAAAGTGTCATTCGAGGATGAATGTTCCTAAGGGGGAGATATTGTAGTGCCCCAAAAATTAGAAGACTAAACCAGAGCCATAAGCTAGGGTTCTAAGGTTTGATGTGTGAGGAATAGGGTCGTAGATGATAGTTTTTGTGCTTAAAATGAGGGGTTTAGTGGTTGATTGTCAAGGTATGTGTTAGACCCCGTATTTTAGAAGACTACCTAAGGTTTTGTTCAGAGTAGCAAGGGCAAGAGCCAAGGCCAGGGCTGCCCAAAATTTGGAAGCACGCTACCTCAACTCCACGACCACTACCACTGCTCGTGATATGGGCCGTGAGACCAAGGTTGTAGCTCCCTAAAGTCTTCCTCAATGTGGCTTACCTCCACAAGAAACTTCATGACTCGTGGTCTTGTTCACAGCCACGGTTCGTGAAGTCCACTTAGTCTCATGGGAGGTAAGGCCTTGAGGCCAAGCTACTCTCCCAAGTCCACGAGCCACTTCATGACTAGTGGCTTAACCACAGTCCGTGGAAGTGCTCGTGAAGATGCCTTAGGAAATGGGGAGCTTAGAAAGTTGGGAAGACCACAGGTCAAGGGACCACGGTCACCATCACGGGCCGTGGTCCACTTGACGGACCGTCTAGAGGGGCATGGTCCCTAACGTGGCCAGCCCAAATTAAGGGTATTTGGGTAATTTCCTTTTAATTATTTATTGTGTGGGGTCATTTTTAATTTGTTTATACCATATATATAAATAGTTTTAAGTCGTAAAACAATTCATTATTCCATTATAACCCAAAACCCCAAATCAAAACCCAACAACCCTCCTCTCAAAATATATTCTCTCTAGAAACCTCCATTCAAGAACAAAGAAGGAGATCAAGGAAAGTTTGAAGGAAGGAGCTTTTCAATACAAATTTGATAGAATTCTACACCTAAGGTATGGAAGTTATTCATCCATGGGAAGTTATCACCCAAGGAGCCCTTTCAGAAGCTTTTAACTCAATTCTAGAAAACTAAATTAGCTAGGATTTCAACTCAACCCCTTGGATTCCTTTCAAAGTTGTTCTTAAAGGTTGAATTGTGTTTGTTATTGATCATACTACTTATTTTAGATGATTTTAACTTGAATTCCAAAGAATGCATTTGTTTTCCCCAACCCTAGCTATGGCTATTCTCTACATTATGAATGTTGTTAGAAGTTTATTGGATTGATTGAATATGAGTTGATTATGATGAAATTACATGATCTAAGTATGATTCTACATGTATATTTGATTAACCTAAGATTTCTTAGGTGAATTGATGTAATTAGGGCTATGCCATGAAAGAGGCTAATTGAGGGTTTAAGGGTGCTCCTCCAAGAAAGATGAATTTATTCATGTAATGCCTTAGATTAGATCACCTATACTTGAATTGATTTAGGTTAAATATTCTAAAAATGAATTGACTTGATTATTGTCGCACCCCGTTTTTTCTCAAAACGGGTTTTGGTGCACAACCTAACAACTCTTTTGGGTTTTGGGAGATGAAGAGTCGCCACCTAACTAGTTAAGGTGCGTTAGGGCACCTATCTAACCTAACTAATTCTAACTTAAAGGTCAACGAACCAGAGATTGGGTAAGGGTTCACATTACCTTGAGGGAAAGGTGTTAGGCATCCCTCGAGGTCCACAATGAGTGTCCCGACTGTATCTCATGCAATTATGAGGGGGTTACAAGTAGCAATTTAGGTCACTTCATTATTATTTATTTAATTTAGACATGTGAACTAAGTGGTAACAATAAATAAACATTTAAGATTATTTCAGTTAATTATTATTTAATTAAACATGCTTACTAGGTGATAACATAACAGAAAAATATTAAACAATTAAGATCATTTTAGTTGTTTTAATTAATTAATTAAGCATACAGATCTAGGTGATATATCAAACAATAAATATAACAAAACAATAAATAAACAATTAGCAGACATTAATCAATTAACAGAAAGGAGAGAGAAGACAGAAATTGTACAATTAAATAAGCAAACAGATTTTATATTTATTAAGCTACCCCAAATAATTATAATTATAAACACATAAAGGGATAAAAAAGGGAAGGGAGACTCTGAAGGACTTTACTGATTAGCACTCGACTTTTATTTATTTTTTCGATAGGCTTACGTGTAGGGACAGACAAAACCAAGGTTTGTCGCTTAAGCCTGAGTCGATGTCATCATATCAGTAGGGCCTAAACTACCCCTACCCCACCACCGTATGCTTTTCGTCCTAAATGGTATCTATCATCCCCGTTTAATGTCCAAGAGGCATTGGACTACTAATGGGCAGATTTTAGACAAAATAAAATCCGACTACGCCCACCTAGACACGAAGCAAAATACATTGGACAACACTTAGCACATGAAGTCTCATATTGGCCTCTTAAATTTTAATTAAACATACTTTCAAAACAAATAATTGTGAGGGTCTCATGCTAAGAGTGTTGTACATATAAACATGCGGCATATATATTGAATTTAAAGGCGTAGAAAAATATTATAAATGTAGGAGGTAAATCAGATTGATTTGGAATGGCCAGAAGATTATTACAAAGAGCAGGTTTTAGTCATCACTGATTTTAAAATGGCAGAAATATTACTAAACAATTTAATGTTTGCAGGAATTAATCTTAAACGGATTTGGGTCAATGCAGCCAATAACAGGTTCAGGAAAAGACTTGTTAGCTGATTTTAAGTGGAAAAACCATGTAGAAAGTTAATAATTCACGCAAGATTCAATCGGGCAACAGATATTAAAACAGTTTAGCATGCTGGAAATAGTTGGGTTATTTTAAATGGCAAAGTAATTGCGTTTTCAAAATTTATTCAGCAACTGGCAGAAAACAAGAATAGCAGATTTATCATTTTTTTTGTTTGCTTTAGACGTGCAGGAAATTATTTACTAACTCCTATGATCATGACTTCTAAGTAAAGAAACAATATCCACAACCTATAGGCATGGTCTCTACACCCGAATGACATTAGAATATTTAAATCCTATAGTATGCTTTCTAACTGCGACAATGCTGATAATTGTTATAAAACTCACATTAACAGATAACAATTAGGAAGGATCAACACTTAAAAGAATCAGACTTAGTCCTTTCCGAATCATTAGCATGTTGAAACTAGTGCATTACTAAAATCTACTACTTATTTCATGTTGAAATAATTTCTATGGGCCTATTTTCTAAATTATTTAGCAAATTGATTACTAAAACTTTTAATTTAATTAATTCTCATATATAAAGGTGATTCAAAACCAACAAATCAGGCGACGTGTAAGATATTTATTTTATCCTATCGTTGTTATATGCTAAATGTCTAGATATTCATTAATATAAGAAAATAACCGACAATAGGCATTTAAGCAAGAGATTAAGTGACCAATTAATCTAAATGGAATAATGAGCAGATAAGTGATCACGACCTATAGGCATACTTTCTGCACAAATAAGTTGCAATAAAGTAAACACGTAGCACGTAGATCCCCTCCCCCTAGACGACCCCCAAAGTACAGCGCATATATGTACTAGAGAGTTAGTGAGTTATTACAAGATTATTACAGTATTGAATAAAAGAACTATGAATACATAATATAAACTTTAAAGCAAATCCATCCCCCGGCAACTCTTCAAACTAGTACTCAAGAATTCTGAAGCCCTGCTAATTAAAAGAACACACACTACAAGTGATACAAAACACAACATGATAGAAACTATTTACACTTAGACAGAGTAGAACAACGAATCACACATACAATCACATATAGCGAAAAGGGAGGAGAGAACTAACCCGGATACTTTCTTTTATTTATCAATATCCACTTTTGGACTTATGCATAACATTTAGTAACTAATAAGGCAAGAATTAAATACAGGTGTGAAATACACTAACTGGTTAAGCATATAAAATAACAATCAGCAATGAAGACAAATTGACTCCACAATTCTACCCAAACACAACAAAACTGGGTAGAGAAAGCCCCTCTTAGAAATGCTCACAAGATTTTACTTATTCTAATATTGGAGAGTTTTTTTGACTTAAAAATATCTAAAGCTTTTTGTGATTATAAAAAGTGTAAAAGTCTGTCTAGAGTAATAAGAATGAGGGAACTTATATATTGAATAAAGGCTGTTCAGAAATGGAAAAGATGTTAATTAACGTGAACCAATTTTGAAATATTATTTTCCTTTAGTAAATAAGAGCCAATCAGTAGATACACTTATTTTAATATTTATTTATTACCTAAATCAATCAAACCAATTACTAAATATAAACTAGGTAAGAAATCAGTCTTGCTTTAAATAAGGTAAACAAATTCAATTAAGCACAATACACCACGTAACAAGCTAGGAAAGAGTAAATTAAGATAACCACAATTTGATACGATCATACTAGCTAACATAATTATTCAAGACAGAATATACTTACCCCCAAAGTAATATTCACATATTAATGATTTACTGTAATCAGACAAATAAGAAAATTAGCAAGAAATATGATATCCATTAAACCAAGCAATTTCGAGATTAAGGGATCAATCAAAGTACTAATTTAAACAAATATGGAGAATATTAACCATTTAGTTTACCCAATTATTAACGCATAAATTAATAGGACATAATAAAAATTACTGTTATGAAGTATCAAGACTTGGCAAACAGATACTCGGAGCCAAATTGACTAAGAAGAACTGATCAATCAGTGATGCTACCTAAATTGCCCAAGTTTAAGTATTGATCATGTTAGAACACTATGCGAGAAGAACACTAAAACCCCATAAAGTTATCAAGATTTCTTCCCTTGGACGCTTATCCTAATTTAATCAATCAATTAGACTCCAAGATAGTATCAACTAACATTCAACAATTAAGAGTTGCAATTTAAACATCACAAAATTGGAGCAAGAATAAATAAACAGTAAATAAACATGATTAGCAAGAAAAATGAATCACATAAGAGGAACAAATGGAGTAGTAGTAAAAATGGGAGAATGTACCAGGGACGGATCTTTAAAATCCATCTTTTGACCAACTTGAAACTTTCAAAAACTTCGCCGAAGCTTTCCTTTTTGTTGGCCGAAGAAAAGAGGCTCATTGATAGCCTTGTGTTGCTGGTTTTACTGATTCTCCCTGCTGCTGGCTGCTGGATTTTCGCCAGCTGCTTGTTGATGGTGGAACCTGCGAAGAGAGGAGAGAAATGAGAAGAGAAAAGGGAGCAAGCAGAGGGGGAAAGAAGAGGGGCTGCCGACGATTACTATTCTCGTCATCGGCGACTGCTGGTCGCTTGGGATCTTGCCGGCTGCTTGCTGGTTTCGACTTCTTCATCACTTGCCGAACAACGAAGAGAAAGAGGAAGCGAGGTGAGAGAGAGAAAGCGCCGGAGATGGGAGAGTGGTGTTGCTTTGGTGGCTCTTCACCAGCCTTTGCTGCTCTCAACGTCACGTTTCGGGCGAAGCGATGGAGGCTGCAGTGCTGAAGAGAGGAGGAGAGGGGGAGAACAAAGAAAAAATGAAATTAGGGTTTAGATCTTTCAGATTTAAAAAAGGAAAAGGGAGAATTCAATCTTAGTCATCAAAATAACCTAAGATGAGCAATCAGGATTGAATAGAATAAGATTAACGATTAAGATTAAAAGATAGGGTTTATGGATTGAATTGGAGTGGCTATGATTGAAAACAACAAATGGCTATAATCGAAATGCCAATTTGAGTTGGGGTGGTTTTAATTGAAATAAATTAGGATGTACATGGCTAGAAATGAAAGGAATTAGATCAAGAAGGTTGAAATTGAAATAATTTAGAGGGAATTAAGAGAATGCTATCCAATTAATAAAATACTACACATATTAAATATTTTATAAAAATCCATTAAATCCTAAAACATTTGAAATAAAATAATTATTTTGAGTTTTTGTTAATAATTTCAACAATATTTATGATAATTTATTAAGCAAGCCTACTAAAATATATAATTTTAAGATAAAAATTAATTTAAAATTTTAAACTCGAAATATCTTTAAAAAAAATGTAGTTAATCGAATAGCAATCCAAAAGCATTAAAGGTCGGTCAAATTGGGTGTCAACAGCTGCCCCTTGGTTGCTTGGGAATGAAGAATGAATTGTCGAGCAACCAATGTTGACTTAGTAGCCAATTTTGTCTGACCGACGAGAGATGTCGGTGGGATCAATTGAACTAATAAAAGTTCGAAGGGTATGACCGAGACTTTGGTATTAAGCTGCATACATAACTCTGTTTATACGAGAATCAAGTCGTGTGTTAGGAGCAAACAAAACTCCTTAAAATTGAAAAGGCGCTACGATATTCGAATAGGAATGATATCGGCTTGAATGGATAAGATTAGAGTAGCGAGAAAGGCATGACGAAGAATTTTTTGGTTTAAGCAAAGGATCCGATGAGAAGAAGAAATACAAGTAGCAAATAATTAAGAGGGCCTTTGTTGCGATAGCCAAATGGTCATGATAATCGAAGTTAAGACGACAATCGATCTCGCCTGCAATCTCTAATATGACTAGATAAAATGTTAGCTTATAAATACAATAAGTGTGAACCATTATGATAAAATATAAGAGCTAGAAAATAATAATGACAAGAGGAGATAGTAAGACGTATCTGCATTGAGAGACATAGCGCAACCCTTGATAGACTTTGGCTTAACTTCTTGAAGAATTCCAACTCATCTCTAAATGTCTTATTGTAAGGCGTACAAGCCTAAATGCCATATTGTAAGACGAACGCCTTATGTCGTATTGTAAGGCAGATGAGCCTGAATGTTGTATTGTAAGGCGAACGAGCCTGATGTCATAGTGTAAGGCAGACAAGCCTTTAATGTCATACTATAAGGCGGAAGGGCCTGATGTCTTATTGTAAGGCGAACGAGCCTAAATATCGTATTGTAAGGCGGGCGGTCCTGATGTCGTATTGTAAGGCGAACGAGCCTAAATGTCGTATTGTAAGGCGGACGAGCTTGATATGTCATATTGTAAGGCGGACGAGCCTGAAAGGTCGTATTGTAAGGCGGACGAGCCTAAAATATCGATAGGTCACAATAGCAAGTTGACAAGACCATCTTCGAAATAGTCAAACGGTAGCTTGATTCGAATAGTTGCTCCTTATGTCAAATATTTCCTGCATCCAAAGAAAAATCATAAAATTTGAAAAGCAAGATTGGGTCATACCTGTGCTTATTTTGGTTTCAGAATTGCACTCCATTGTGAAATTTTTGAGGTTTTCTCAAAAATTTCTGCCCCAGTTTAAAGTATATGATATATATTCACTTTCTTAAATATTGTCATGAAATTTTTGAGGTTCCCTCAAAATTTCTGCCCCAGTTTCGTTAACGGGGATTTTGTGATCCTGCTTCACTCAAAGAATATTATTAGTTCAAAAATAAAAGTGATTGTTTTATATTTGGACATTAAGTCTCAACTTTGAATCTAAACGATAATTATGCTCAAAGATAGGTCAATTAGCATAGATTTGAATTTGGAAAAGGATGTCTTGAATGACCATGGGATAGAAGAGAAATTTATTTGATAGAGACTGGACCCATCAAAGGGTTGCCTACGTATCCAAAAGGAAATCAGGTCAAACGTAGTTCAAAGGTACAAGGAGAGATGAGCGGAATAAAAGAAAATTCCAAATATAAGGTCTAAGAATGAAAGAGATACTTTGCTAATAAGAGTCTTGTCCTCCTTAATTTCTTTGATACAATTTGCGCTTCAGTGTCAACAGCCTTAAGTATATCTTTGTAGGATCTCCTTGAACCATGACTGTATTTGTTGTAGAAGGATTGCAATTTTTGTTTAATGGTCCTTGCTGCACTATATTTTTTCCTTTTTCAATCATATTATGAATCTTATTTCTCAATGCGGGACATTCTTCAGTGTCATGACCTTGAATATTTGAATGATACGCACAATTCTTGGAATGATCCAAAGTTGAAGATGAGTGCTTAGGGATCCATCCTTCTCTTGGCATCAAAAGTCCTTTAGCCTATAATCTTTGAAAAATGCTAGTGAAAGTTTCCATTAAGGGAGTAAAGACACGAGGCTTTCTTACCTTATGTTGAGATACTTGCGGGTTGTAAGGCTTGAAACGCGTACCACATGAATCAAAAATAGCATGAACTTGTTCAGTATTCTAATTGTTTTGTTTTAGAGGTATAGTGGTGGATACATTCTTGCTCCTTTCATCAGATGGATTTTTTAGTACTTGAAAATGAATTTGTTCATCAATAATTCTCCCAGACTGAATGCCATATTCCAATTCTTTTCCAATTCGAATTAAACTGTCGAAGCTTTGAATACCAGCAAAGTGCAAAGTCTTGTAGTATATAGCATCAAGTGATCTGATGAGTGTTTGGACCAACTCTTCTTCGTTCAGTAAATGACGTATCTTGGAAGCTTCCCTTCTCCATCGTATGGCATATTCCTCAAAAGATTCATGACTCAATTTCCTTATTTCAAGCAAATTCAACATTGTAGGATCATCCTTCATATTAAACTTGTATTGTTCTACAAAGTCTCGAGCCATATCTTCCTATGCGATCCATTTTACAAAGTCTTGTTTGACATACCAGGTGAAGGCTATTCCTGATAAGCTTTGAATAAACAACCTCATTAGGAGAGCTTCATTATTTTTTAAGCCAACTAATCTATTGCAAAAGTCTTTGAGATGTGCGATGGGATCTTCACCAGCCACTGTTGCTCCCGGCGTCACGTTTCAGGCGAAGCCATGGAGGCTGCAGCGCTAAAGAAAGGAGGAGAGGGAGAGAACAAAGAAAAAAATGAAATTAGGGTTTAGATCTTTCAGATTTAAAAAGGAAAAGGTAGAATTCAATCTCAGCCGTCGAAAAAACCTAAGATAAGAGGTCAGGATTTAATTAAATGAGATTAACAGTTAGGATTAAAAGATAGGGTTTAGGGATTGAATTGGAGTGGCTATGATTGAAAACAACAAATGGCTATAATCGAAATGCCAATTCAGTTGGGGTGGCTATAATTGAAATAAATTAGGATGTAAGTGGCAAGAAATGAAAGGAATTAGATCAAGAAGGTTGAAATTTAAATAATTTAGAGGGAATTAAGAGAATGATTTCCGATTAATAAAATACTACACCTATTAAATATTTTATAAAAATCCCTTAAATTTTAAAACATTTGAAATAAAATAATTATTTTGAGTTTTTGTTAATAAGTTCAACAGTATTTACGATAATTTATTAAGCAAGCGTACTAAAATATATAATTTTAAGATAAAAATTAATTTAAAAATTTAAACTCGAAATATCTTTAAAAAAAATGTAGTTAATCAAATAGTGATCCAAAAGGGTTAAAGGTCGGTCAAAATGGGTGTCAACAATTATGACTTATATGATGGATCATGGTTGTATTGTGTTGAGATTGAGCTATATGGTCCTATATGACCATAATTGATCAAGAATGAGGCATGTGGTTAGTTTACCTTAAGATTTAGGTATGTATGATGATCATGTGAGGCATTGCTTCAGAGTAAGGTTTGAAGTATGAGGAGGAATCCTAAGGTTTAAAGATTAAAAGCTGATATAAGTAAGTTAAGAATGATAAGGTTTATAGAAGGAAGCCATTATGTATTTTAAATTGTATATGGCATTGTTGTGAAAGAACTTCATCTACATGACCACTAATATGAGTATACGTGTTTATGCATGAAATGTACATGACCATGATGATCCACTCAAAATGTGGAGGTGTTAGTCATTATGTATATTTTGGTATTGATGCTAGATCCTTCTTTCCTACCCCTGTATATGGCTACGTACGATATGATATGACTATGTATGATATGTTAAGACTATGTATGATATGTTATGAATATGATAGTATTGTTGTTATAAATGAAAGTCCATCCTCATGAACGCACTATGAATACGATGTGAAAGGGTTACTCACATGTTGATGATTCTAAAATGAAAGGACATTCTCATTTAATGGATCTATGAGCTATTATGATATGTTAGTTTGAGTGCTTAGTGCATTTTGTTATGACCATGAACTTAAGTAAAGACTTAATATGAATTTTAAAGGGAATTATGCTTAGCACCGAGAGGATATGAAAATGAGATGGAAGCTTTTATGGTAGAAAGTCCGGCTTCCCAATGGGTTCCTTTTACTCTAGTTAGTCTGAGTTCCCAAAACAAGTTACCTTATGAGATGGAAACCTTTTACGTTAGAAAGTCTGTGGTTCTAGTAACAATCTCCTTATCCCTTAAATATGTGCCCACATAGGTATATATCTAGTGGATCCACTTTTAAGCTATTCTGTACGTTCTACCTTAGGCAAGTAGGACACCACTTTTCGGTGTGGGGGTAGAACACCGGATTCTATATAGCTCTCATGGTCTATTTCTGTTAAGGCTAAATTTCCCTAAATAACAAGAATATGAACTATGATGAGAATATGAGCATGTTCTATGTTTCCTCAAGAGGTTCTACTTAGTATGAATGGGGGTATGGCACTTTATTCGTGCATTTCACAAGTAGGCTTTGAGAGTGGGCATGATATGTCTCTTTTATGATATGATGATTATGAGTTGAATGAATGCTTTGTATGAATTATGAATATGAATATGGACTATGCTTATGACATCTAATAGGTTTACTTAGTGTGAGTGGGGGTGTGAGACTTCACTTATACATTGCACAAGTAGAGTTATAGAGGGGTTATGGTGAGGTTCTCTTATGTTATGATGACTTATGAATTATATATGAAAGGTAAGTACGGATGTTAAGGTTGACTTCACTTGTTACAAGGTGTGGAACATGAATGTCTTCTTATTTATGTATGTTGTCTATGAATAAGGTAAAGTAAGATATGTATGTTGTTGGTGGCCTAAATGTGATTCTTAGTGTAGGTAGGAATATGGGATCCTATCTATGCATTTCACAAGTATAGCTTTAGGGTTGCTTATGTGGTAGTTCTATTATGATGAGATGATCTTGGTAATTGACTATGTGTATGAACTATGTCTTGTGAAGATTGGGATATGTATTATGTTTATGTCTGAGATTATGCTTGCATTATGATGATATCTCTTATGCTATGATGAATTGTATGTGAGTTGATTTATGAGTTGCATTCTCCAATTATTTCAAGGATGATGTTTAAAATGGCATATATCATGGTTTCAAATGAAATGTCCCTTTTATGCATGTTTTAATGGTTTTGTTGCATCGCTTCCATACTTAGTATTTTTTGTGCTAACCCCTTCTTTCTACATTTTCTGTAAGTGTAGGCTTTGGAGATATTGAATTCCATCATCATGGCTAGATTCATAGGAGATCAAGAAGAAGAAGATTGTTGAGTCCTCATTGTATTCTAGGGCTTTACCATATGTCCTTTATGTCTTTACTTTATGTTTTAGACTTATGTTAGGTTAAGTCCCTAAGATTGTATTCAAGAGTTTTGTTCCAAGTAATTAGATGGTTTTTAGACACAATGTATATATTCTATTATTTTATATAAGACTTCGATTGTAAAGAAAAGTTTTAAATTCCTCTCTATTTTCCTATGAACTTATGTCTATGATTATGCTAAGGGCTTGTATAAGACCCCTTCAGGATCGAGTACATTGTGTTACATCTAGGGGGTACCCCTGCATCATTCACTCTTCCTTTGGCCACAAGAGTAGGGCAATCTTTCACTTGGTGATCATTCTTCCCACAACCATAGTACCCATTTGTACCGGCTAGGCACTTCCCATAGTGCCTCTTGCCACAAGTGGTGCAAGTTGATTTAGAAATTAGAGGTCCACCACCTTTCTCTTGCTTAACCTTTGGAGTGCTTAAATAATCTTGGTGGTTTGGAGCTCTCTTTTTGAACCTTGGTTGACCTTTCTCATCGGATCTAACTCTCTTCATCTCCTTATTATTCCTCTTAATTTTGGACTCCTCAATAGATTGAGCATACACCATGAGTCTAGAAATGTTCATATCATCATGGAGCATTTCCGTATGGCACTCTTCCTCCACTAGGTCGGATATTAACAAATCTACTCATCTCATCCCTAGGGTTTGACACCAAAGATGGGACATACTTCAATAATAGGGTAAATTTCAAAGAGTACTCTTGAACATTCATGTTACTTTGTCTAAGGTTGATAAACTCCTCTACCTTAACCTCCCTCTTCTCACGGGGAAAGTACCTATCAAGGAACACTTTCTTAAACTCCTCCCATTCTATAGGACCCGCTCTTATACTTAGACAATTGGCTAGTTCCACTTTTTCTATAGAAGTCACCCCTATAGCATTAACAACCTTATACGCCTCATCCAAACACTTTGGGGGATCCCCTCCCACCTTGGAACCAAGAAATACTAAAGGACTCATCCTCACAAAGTCTCTCAACCTAGAAGCCAAAGTACTCACATTGAGGTTCACATGAGTCTCAACACCCCTAGTAGCTTGTGCCGTCATGGCTTGGGCTTGAGTAGTTACGGCTTGAGCCATCATCAAAAGTGCCGTCCTAACTTCTTCATTGGTTATGGCTGGAGCATCAACCAGAACATGATTTCCTTGTGGCACTTGGTCACCTTGAGGACTTTGGGGAGGAACTCCCTCTTTCACAATCTCCTCTTCCACTCTTCTTGCAATCGCCCTTCTTGTATTCACATCCTATAAACACAAGAGAAGGGTTAAGAAAAGGAAATTTATAGAGCTAGATTCTATGACACGACTTCAAGAATAATGAAAGAAGTGTATCTTCCTAACGTCCTATAGCCTCTCATTCATAAAATGTATCGCAACTCGCACCCATGAATAAGACTCTACTATACGTGGCTTGTGAGACATCAATCCTAAAAACCATTCTATAAACCTCGGTTTCTGATACCATGTTTATCACATCCCAAGGCTAACACCTAGATGCGGCACAGCGTACAAAACTCTGAAAAGTCTCATACAAGCCTCATAGCATGTCATTGCATAAGATAATTGAAATAGTGTGGAATTTTAAACTTTTCTTTAAATCCATACAATCAAAAATCCTTTAAAATAGTGGAAGTCTATTGTGTCACATGGCCATCTAAAAAAATATCTTGAAACAAAAGTAGGGTCACGACCCTTAACAATAGAAAGTCTATCAAATGTCTATTACATGAAAGAAATGAAATTCAATGAAGCATGAGTCCTCGAATGTATGAGGACATACCAATAGCCTTGGAAGAACTCAATCCAAGGACTTGAACTAGACGGATAGCAACTCACTTTCCAGAACCTACACTTGTAGTAAAATATGAGAACTATGGGTTAGCACAATTAAGTACTAAGTATAATAGCCATGCAAAAATCATGCTTAAACAGACATTTTATTTGAAAGTCATGATATATGCCAATTTGAGAAAACTTCATGAACATAGGTAAATAGGCATAAGATACAATCACAACCAACATATAAGTCATTTTATCACATTTAGCTTTCACCTTAAGAAACCCCATGCCATACTATGTGCAATGTATGAATAGCGTCCCATACCACCATCCATACTAAGTACCAACTCAAGGCCACCAAAAGTGAACTTACCATTCATCCTTTCCATATTTACAATATACTCACACATAAGAGACATAAACATTTTATAACACATGACAAAGAAGTAACTCATAATACAATCCAAGTAAGGCATGCATCGTAATCATTTAAGCGTTTAAGTCATCATTCTTCATTAGCTTCCTTTTGAGCACAATCTTTCATTCACATAAGAGATTGGAGAATCACACCATAGCCTCTCAAAGCGTACTCGTGCAATGCATGGATGACATCCCATACTACCACCCACACTTCATAGAACCTCTCAAGTAACTAAGGTACGCATCTCACATGATGGGAATAAGAATTAACCGACATAGACCATGAGAACTAACCATGGAATTCGGTGTCATAAAGCCCCACACTGTAAAGAGGTGGTCTACTTGCCTAAGGTAGGACCGGTAACAGATAGCTTAGGTGGACCCAATAGCTAGACCTATGCGGGCACTTAGTTATGGGATAAGGAAGATGATCATTGAAACTCCTAAAAATTGGGAGAGTTTCCATCTAACCAAATCAACTTGGTGCTTAGTCTCCATTCCATAGAGTATTTCATTACTTTAACATTATTACACATGAGAGGGTGCCATTGGCCTACTGACCCAAAGTATATTGATTAACACATGAAAGGGTGCCATAAGCCTACCAATTCAAGATTCATTAGTTAGGAAAGCTCATTTGAATCCTCATGAAGGGTGCCATAGGCCTACCGACCCAAAGTATATTGATTAACACATGAAAGGTGCCATAAGCCTACCAATTCAAGATTCATTAGTTAGGAAAGCTCATTTGAATCCTCATGAAGGGTGACATAGGCATACCGATTCAAGGTTCATCATTAACATTCATGGAAGGGTGCCAAAAGCCTAACGATCCCAAAGTTCATTTACATCATTTATGGAAGGGTGCCATAAGCCTACTAATCCCAAGGTTCATTATTAACATGTGTGGAATGGTGCCATTAGCCTACGATCCAATATTCAAAAATCAACCTTACTTTCATTTATACAAGAAGAGGATGTATACCAATTCAAGATTCACATTACATTAAAGAACCCTTCACATTCTATCATCAACATTCATGAGTGCATAATCGAGAATGACCTTTCAATAATAGCACATTTACATTATAAACATGATCACCATACTATAATAGAATTCCCATGTATATCTTTCACATCATAATTATACATTAAATTTCATACTATGTCTTTCAAGGCCATGGTTCACATTCACCCACACACCTTGAAATGCTACAATTAAGCATGAGAACTAACATAATTTCAACAATCTAAATCAATATAACCATAAACAATTCAACAAACTTCCACGATCAATCAATTCCCAATCATAAATCACAACATAGGATTTTGGGGGGAAACATGGTTTCAATGGAAAAATTATTAAAATCACCATATATTCATCAATTCATTCATAAATCATCAAATATAAACCCTTAAAAACGTTTTGGAATTGAACCCATGCTTAGATTGAAAACCGTACTATTTGGGGAAAATTGGAACTAGAAAATCCTCTTTGAAATTAGCTCCTTGAAAGAAACTAAGTCAAGGATGAAGACTACCATACCTTTAATAAAAATCCCCAAGAAATTTGAGGAAGAAACACCTTGAATCCAAAAAACCTAGCTTCAATGGCTTTCTTCTTCTTCCTTGAGTTTTAGAGAGAGAAATTTTGGGAGGGAGAAGAACTTTTGATTTGATTTGGGTTTTGGAGAATAATGGAGTAAGTGAAGTGTTTTAATACTTAAAAAAAATAAAAAAATATGTATATGTATCCCTGTGTGTGTGTGTGTGTGACAGAGAGAGAGAGAGAGAGATATAAAACAATTAAAAATGACCCCACATAATAATTAATTAAAAGGAAATTACCTCTCAACCATCAATTTGAGCAGCCCCCGTCAGGGACCAGGCCCACTTAGATGGCTCATTAAGGGGACCACAACTCGTGGTGGTGCCCGTGGTCCCTTGGGAAGTAGCCTACTCAACACGCCATGCCTCCCGTGAGGCAAAGGCATGACCACGAGACCTCCCACGATCCGTGGTCAAGACCATGAGTCATGGTGAAGGTCGTGGTCTTCTGGCAGTGGCAAGGATTTGAAGCCTTGTATCCCTTGCGCCTAAGTGGTCTTCACGACCACCCTCACGCCTCTTCAAGGGCACCACAACCAGTGGTAGCACCCTTGGTCCCTTGACAAGTGGCTCCCTTATCCTGACATAACTCCAACAAAGCTAAGGAAATCCCATGAGACTTCCCATGGCCTGTGGTCATGACCACGAGCCATGAAGTGGCTCGTGAAGGGGAGCTTTGGCTTGGCACCTTTCTAGGGAACACTGCCTTTTCAACCACGGGTCACACCATGACTCGTGGTGGCCACCACGGGTCATGAAGACCCTCGTGGTCATGGTAGGCAGTGGCTAGGCCTAGTTTTAAGCAGCCTTGGTCCCCTAACCATGGACTTAACCCAAAACCCTTAACCCTTGACGTTAACCCTCACGTTTAGGTTCTAGTTCAACCTATCACTTTTCGAGGTGTTACAATATAGAACAAATCACATGTTTTTATCCCAATTAAATATCTCATAACTCTTGTTATAACATGTCAATGTGCATTACTTGGCTTACTTGGAAACCTGCTAAGTATTCTTACTACATATGCAATAACAAGCCTAAAACAATCACTCAAATACCTAAAACTTCCAATTAAGCTAGCATATTCCTTTCTATTTATCACATCCTTGTCACTTTGAACATGATATCATTTTGTTGATGAGAAGTTCCAACATCTTCATCAACAAGATTCACAAACAACATGCTAAGAACTCACTACAAGCATAATGTAACAGGAGGTAGTTAAAACTTAAGTTTTATTATAATATCTTCTATTGTTATTCTTGTGATTTGCACAACATCTTTTGGTTAACGAAAGGCCTCGTCATCTTCCTTGGCAGGATGCCCATAGATAATTGATTCTTATAATAAAAGTTGATGGTGATGTGGAATGCAAAGTGTATGCACGTTACTGATTATACGGAAAAAGGGAGAAAAACACACTTTATTAATAGTTTTAGATCATAAGATACACAGATCCTAGCATTGTCATCAATGTTATATATAGTTGCTCCAGGTTTAGCAGCTTCCATCTTTAGCCAGAGTTCACTAAATTTTGTAAAATAACAAAATATATTTATGTGAAGTTAGGTGTTTTAGGGTATGCCTCTACCACCTCTATTTTTCATTCCTTTTAGGAATTTTGTTTTTCAATTGTAGTTAATTTTATTTTTACTGCTTTATATTAGATAAGACTTAGTCAATTAGTTGTTAGCCATCTATTCCTATTATTTAGGAGTAAGTTAGTGAGTTAGTAATCTGCTAGTCATGGGTTTACTACTTTCTATTTTTCATTCCAGTCTTATAAATATAACATGAAGACATCAATAAAAATGTTCTTTTACCGATATTCTTCTTGACTTCTCTGCTTTCTAATAACTCATACTTCTGAAATTTACCAACAATTGGTATCTGACCTTTTTATATTGCTGTATTTGTGGGTATTTTTTGGAGTGATTGTTTCAAGTGACTCAAGCACCACAACCAGAAACAACAAAAGATAAAGGAAGGAAGAAAGCTCAAGTTTCTCGACAATGGCACCTCCTGTCTTCAATGGTGAGAATTTTCACATGTGGGCAGTGAGGATGGAAGCTTATCTAGAATCCTTAGATCTTTGGGAGGCAATTGAAGAAGACTATGAAGTTCTTCTGCTACACGGAAACCCAACAATGGCTCAAATCAAAAATCACAAGGAAAAGCAAACCAGAAAGTTTAAGGTAAAGGCATGTCATTTTTCAGCAGTCTCTTCAACAATTTTCACTCGTACCATGTCTCTACAATCAGCAAAAGCTATATGGGATTATATAAAGGAAAAATATGAAGGAGATGATCATATCAAAGGTATGCAAGTGCTGAATATCATTACAGACTTTGAGTTACAGAAGATGAAAGAATCGGAAACCATCAAAGAATACTCTTATAGGCTTATGAGCATAGCATACAAAGTAAGATTACTTTTTCCTGAATTTAAAGACTCGCTTATTGTTGAAAAGATTCTGGTTATTGTACCTAAAAGATTTGAAGCCACCATTACCACTTTGGAGAACACAAAGGATCTGTCGAAAATCACTTTGGCAGAATTATTGAATTCCTTGCAGGCTCAAGAACAAAGAAGGGTTATGAGATAAAATGGAATTACAGAGGGAGCATTGGCGGTCAAACATGAAGTTTCACATTAAATCCATTGGAGGAAGAATTGAATTTAAAGACTCTCATATTGTTGAAAAGACTCTTGTTACTGTACCTGAAAGATTTGAAGCCACCATTACCACTTTGGAGAACAACAAGGATCTGTCAAAAATCACTTTGGAGGAATTATTGAATTCCTTGCAGGCTCAAGAACAAAGAAGGGTTATGAGAGAAGATGGAATTAGAGAGGGAGCATTGGAGGGCAAACATGAAGTTTCTCATTAAATCCATTGGAGGAAGAACAAATGGTGTATTTGGCAAAAGAAAATGCTTTCGAGTTGTGGCATAAGATACTCTGACACTATTATTATCAAGGGCTTCTCAAAATGCAAGAATTGGTGATAGTCTAGAACCTTTTTAAATTGGGAGCAAGTTCTAACAATTTTCGGGCATGTCAATTTGGAAAACAAAGTAGACATCCATTCCCAAAGGCAAATTGGAGAGCAACAAGAAAGTTGTAGCTGGTTCACACCGATATTAAAGGACCCTAAAGTTCTCCTTCACTTATAGGTAGTATTTATTATGTCATTTTAATTGATGATCTAACCCGAATGTGCTGGATTTATTTTTTAAAGTGCAAATCAGATGTCAAGATCATTTTCTAGAAGTTGAAAGCAAAGTAGGGAAATGAAAGATGCTACAAAATTCAGATTTTACGATCTGACAATGGCAAGGAGTACACCTCTCATCAGTTTGGTCTATTTTGTGAGGAAGCAGGGATTGAACGTCAACTTACTGCTCCTTATACTCCAGAACAAAATGGAGTTAATGAGAGAAGAAACATATTTATCATGGAGATGTCAAGATATATATTGCACAAAAAAAATTTGCCAAAGATATTTTGGGCAGAGGCAACAAATCAACTGGGTTCCTACAAAATCGACTTCCCTTAAAAGCCGTGAAAGATCAAACTCCTTTGGAAGCATGGTATGGATACAAGCCTCCGTTGAATTTTCTTAAAGTGTTTTGTTGTCTTTGTTTTACCTATGTTCCTCAGGTCAAACAAGATAAACTAGATAAGAAAGCTGCCTCGAGCATTTTTATTGGGTGAAATAATGTTTCAAAAACAAACAAAATCTTTCAACCTAAAGGTGAGAAGATAGTTATTAGTAGAAACATCCATTTCATGGATAACGAAGAATGGGATTAGGATGACTCAAAGAATTCTATCCAGCAAACAAGCTCGTTGTTAAATGAAAGGAACAATGATCCACCAGTTAGGGGAACTCAATTTCTCTCTGATATATCTGAGAGATGCACTATTGCGATTTGTGAGCCTGATAACCCTAAAGATGCTCTCAAAGATCCCAAGTGGAGAAATACAATGGAGGATGAGCTGTTTAAGATCGAAAAAATGATATGTGGCAGCTTGTTGACGAACCTCAAGGCAGAAAAGTAATTGGGTAAAGTTTGTGTTCCGAACCAAGATAAATGTTGATTGTTCAATCAACAAGCATAAACCAAGGCTTGTAGCTAAGGGTTGTGCACATATTTTTGGTGTAGATTATTCTAACACTTTTGCTTTAGTTGCTAGGCTCGACATGATCTAATTGCTTATAGTTGTTTCTGCACAACGTGGCTGGAAAATGCATCAGATGGATATCAAATTAGCATTTCTTTTTGGCGTTCTTGAAGAAGAAACTTATGTTGAGCAATCAGAAGGGTTTGTTATAGATTAAAAGGAAGATAAAGTCTATCGACTACATAAAGCTCTTTGTGGCTTAAAATAGGCACAAGACCTTGGTATAGTCGAATAGATGATTATTTGCTCGATCTTGATTTTAAAAAGAGTCTTTCAGAATTCACAATGTATATTAAACATAATAGCAGTGAGATTCTTGTTGCTTCTCTTTATGTGGATGACCTTTTGATTACATAGAGTAGTGAAAAGCTAATTGATGAGTTCAAGCAATATATGATGCAAGCTTTTGAAATGTCTGATCTTGGTCTTATGACATATTTCCTTGGAGCTGAGATTACACATGGAAAAGATGAGTTTTTTGTCTGCCAAAAAAAGTAGGGAAAAGTCATAGATTTCCCCTGAACTTGTCCCAAAAAGTCAGTTACACGATTAAACTATCATGGTGACCTATTACATACCTTAACTACTCAAAAGTGAATTTATTACCACCCTGAGACGTGTACCACCACTCTCACATTATGTGGTGTATTACACTCGCTGCCACATCAGCGCTACGTGAGTGTCATGTCATAAATTATAACTTTTTGTTTTCTTTTCTTTATTAATTAACTTTTCTTTTGTTAACTATATTTAACTCTAACTAATTCCTAATTAATTTTTTTAATTCTCTAATAATTATATCTTCCTCATCACTACTCCCACCCATTTTCAATTCTCATTTCATCGAAAAACCATATCCAGTCCCATCTTCATTGATTTTGTTCTTCACCACAACTATATCACCTTCAATTCTTCTTCTTTGTCACCCAACACCAAATATCACCACCACCAATATCAATATCAATTTTTTCTTGTTAACCACCTTTAATTACCTCTTTTAGTGTTTGTCACCTGCCACCCATCATCACCAAACCCATAAAGTTGCTATTAACACCAAACCCAAAAAATGATTGACAGCCAAGAATTCCTTAACAAAGTTAAAATAAATGCAAAGGATAGAAATAATCAGTCAAAATTTTTCTAGATAAAATACAATTATTCACCAACAAATCTATAGGAAGTAACGTAATTGTGAATCAAAAAAAATTGTGCTTTAAGATTGTGAGAAAAAAAAAATGAAGAAGTGTGATGATAATAAAGAATGAAGAAGAAGAGGACAATGGGTGGGGTTTGAAGAAGAAGAGGTGTGGGGGTGGAAATGGAAAAGAGGATTCTAACTATTTTTTACTTTTATTTCAAAATGACGCGCCTATTTTTTATTTTTGTTTTTCTTTTGCCATATCAGTTTTAGGGGATAAGAAAATTCAATTTAGAATAGTATAGGTGTGTAATAAGTCACTATGATAGTTTAAGCATGTAACTGACTTTTCGGGACAAGTTCAAGGGGGAATTTATGTCTTTTCCCAAGAAAGTACGCAAAGGAAATTCTCAAGAAATTCAAAATGGAAAATGACAATGAGATTAGTATTCCCATGAACCAAAAAGAAAAACTAAGTAAAGATCATGGAGCCGAAAAGGTGGATGAGACATACTTCAAAAGTTTCATTAGGTGTTTAATGTATCTAACAACAACAACACCAGGTATACTGTATGTTGTAAGTGTCTTATCAAGGTTCATGCATTGTCCCAGTGAAATACATTTGTAGGAAGCCAAAAGAGTTGTGCGATACATCAAACGAACCATCAGTTATGGAGTCAAGTTTCAGAAGAGTCAACATCTGAAGCTTTGTGGGTATTCCAATAGTGATTGGGGCAGTTTCGAGGATGATGCAAAGAGTACTTCAGGGTACTGTTTTAGTCTTGGTTCTAGAATTGTCTCATGGAGTTGTAAAAAACAAGATATTGTGGTTCAATCTACTGCCAAAGCTGAATTTGTGGCAGATTCAGCTGAAGTAAATCAAGCATTGTGGCTGAAGAAACTTTTGGTTGATTTGCAAATGGAACTGACTGGAAGCATCAAAGTGTTGTGGACAATGAAGCAGTAATAGCTATATCTCACAATCCTGTGTTTCATAGAAGAACTATGCACTACAAAATCAAGTTTTTTCTTGAGAGAAGTGTGAAAAGATGGAGATATAACTCTTGTCTACTACAAGACAGAAGAACAATTGACTGATATATTCACTAAGTCTTTACCCGTTAGCAAGTTTGAGCTTCTCAGGTAGAAAATTGGAGTTTGTAGTTTCCAAAGGTAGGAGGAGTGTTAGGAATTTTCTTTTTCAACTGTAGTTAATTTTACCTTTACTACTTTATATTATATAAGACTTAGTCAATTAGTTGTTAGCCATTTATTCCTATTATTTAGGAGTAATTAGTGAGTTAGGAATATGCTAGTCATGGATTTACTGCTTTCACTTTTTCATTCCAATCTTATAAATATAATCTGAAGACAACAATAAAAATGTTCTTCGATCAATATTCTTCTTGAGTTCTAATAACTCATACTTTTGAAATTTACCAACAATTCCTCATTCCATAATAATATATGTCATCCACAAAGAAAAATTAGAAAACTAATATAAGCATGTAAGATGTATAGTTTCTAATTAATTACCATTGATGCTTTTTTTTTGTTCTTTGTGAAGTAGAGTCTTCTCAACAGAGTCATAATGGCTCTTTCCCTTTTTTCGATCATAGTCTACATCAGATTTTTTTTCCTGTTTCATCTTCCTATGGTCTTCCTTTTCTTTTTTTAATTCCAGTTTCATGCCAAAGATATTGTAGAGTTATATAAAAATTAAGTTCACCAAGTTATATAGCTAAATTTAAGAATTCATTTTGACAGTAAAGTTAAACCTTCCGTTGATAGTACTAATGTATTCAAAGTAAGTATTATAATGAGAACGAAGAGTATAAGAAAAGAAACCATGAATAGAAAAAAAAAATTGAAAAAACATGAATTCGTTAGTACTCCTTTTCATTCTAATACTTTGTTTTGTAACTTTGAACCCACTACTATCAAGGGAAGAATTAGCTTTTTAGTCAACATGAATTTTTAAATTTAGATATATAATTTAGTGAACTTTTTTTAAAAATAATTCTAAGTATATTTGGCGTGAAACTGAGATAAGAAGGAAAGAAAATGAGGAAAATAAGAAGATGAAGAAAAACCAAAAAATTGATGTATACAATGACAGAAAAAAAAGGACCAGCATAGCTATGTTGAGAAGACAATACTTGACAAAAAAATAGAAAAAAGACATCAATGGTAATTCATTAGAAATTAAACACTTTACATACTTATATTAGCTTTGATTTTTCTTTGTGGATAACGTATGTTATTACTGAATAAGGAGGGAAAAATTAGTGGTGGTAGAGGCATACCCTAAAACACTTACTTAATATAAGTATATTATGTTATTTTACAAGGTTTGGTGACCCCGGGTAAAGAAGGAAGTTGTTAAACCTCGAGCAACTACATATAATTGTTGATGACAATGTTGGGATCGGTGTATCTTATGAACCTACAAGTGTTCATGAAGTAAGTGTATTTTTGTCCATCTTTTAAATTTCTCTATAATTAAGTTACTTTCATACACATTGTTTTCCACGTCACCCTCAACTATTATTATGAGAATCAATTTTGTGTGTGCGGCCTTCCAAGGAAGATGACGAGACCCCTCATCAACCAAATGATGTTATTCAAATCCCATCACAAGAAAAAAAAAGTAATATGATAAAATTTAAGTTTTAACTACATTTTGTTATGTTATACTTGTAGTGAGTTCTCAGGATGTTGTTTGTGCATCTTGTCGATGCAGATGTTAGGACTTCGCATTAACAAAATGATATTCCACAAGAAAAATGGAAGAAGGTACACTACTTATCCCAGTTACAAGAATTGTCCCCCGTTGGAGTTAGCTCTTCACCTAACTATGAAATGACTTTCACATAGGATTGCATAATTTGAACAATCACTGCTAGTGCTTACATGGTTACTACAACCAGTGTAAAATGTAAAATAATATATAAGGTAGATAGAAACCTAGGTGAAAAAAAATCTTTATGAGTAACCTCTGAAGTGACTGCAACATGTTTTAAAATTGAAAACTACTTTCACGCTAGCACTAAGAACAAATTACTCATACGTTTAGACTAGTATGATGATATTTCTGATAAAAAAATAATATTTCTTATACATATGGAGTGATATCTTTTTCTCCCAACTTAGCTTCATGGATGGAAGGATGTAGAGAGCTGGTGACAAGATGTTACTAAATACAATTTCATCTGACTGCTTCATTTAGTTTCTTCAGCTTTGAGAACATTGTTGTTAGTTTCTTGTGTGTGTTTTTGTGACAATCATTTGCTATATCATATGCTTATTGGTATTTCTTCATAGTTTGGTGCTACATATATTGATACTTTTGAGATTATAAGTGTTTCATAGAAGTCCTTTTAATAAGTAAATTTCAGGAGCAATTAACTGGTAGGTGTATATTTGAAAGATCTTTTCTTAAATAAATCTAATGTTTATGAGTTGAAATGGTCTCCATCGGAAACTCAGCTGTTGTAAATTTGTAGGTTTATGTGATGATCTTCGCAAAATCTATAAGGAAGACTTCGTTTCAACAAAACTCAAGATGGCTTCCACACAGGAAGAGGAGGATAATGTGGAACCTAGAGATAATTATTCCCCTCCACCTGGAAATGATGTTGGGATTGAAATTAAAAGACTAAGTCATAATCAAGAATTTGGATGCACCAATTTTTTGTTTGAAATTTCATTTTCACCAAATATATTCATTTCCTCTCCATCAATGTTAACGACTTCCCCAAGCCGTACAGATGATTTCACTATGAATACTGATGTAGGATTTGAGTTTTCTTAATCAAGAAGACAGGACTCCTATTGGTGAGCAAGGGGTATCTAAGGAGTGAAATCATCTCTACGGCTTGGGGAAGCCGTTGACATTGGTGGAGAGGAAATGAACATATTTGATGAAGGTAAAATTTCAAACAACAAATCGGTGCATCCAAATTCTTGTTTATCACGTAGTCTTTCAATTTCAATCCCAACATCATTTCTAGGTGAAGGGGAATACTTATCGCTGGATTCTGCATAATCCTCCTCTTCCTCTGAGGAAGCCATTTTGAGTTATGTTGAAACAAAGTCTTCCTTATAGTTGTTGCGGAGATTGTCACAAAATCCTACAAATTTACAACAGCTGAGTTTTCGATGGAGACCATTTCAACTCATAAACATTATATTTATTTTTAAAAAAGCTCTTTTAGCTATGCACATACCTTAGCCATTGCACTCTAGACTTTTGTGGCAATTGCTCTCCTAAATATTTACTTATTTTTTCAACGCTTCTTAGCAGTATTTTTCTTTTACAAATAACTCGGGAAAGTGGTTATGCCTTCTCATATATTTTTTGCTCCATAAGTTGTTTTTATATTCTCTCCATTATTTAAATACCCTTTAGACTACATGATCTTCGTGGAATCCTTGACAAATTTCAACTTGGACCATTCTCTAATCATAAGTTGATCTTGGATATCTATTTCTAATATTGCACTAACTATCTAGAGAAAGTCTTTATGCTTAGCAAGGTGGTTTTAAAACCTATAAGGTTTGGCTCTATTGTGGTCAGATATAAATGGGTCAATGATCATAGCCTGAAGGTTAGGCCATTTAGTCATCCAAAAGTAATTGACAAATGCCCTATCAATCTTTCTATGAACATGACTATTTTTCCATATATAAAATCTCCCCACACTTTTGTTCTGTCAAACTAGTATCCATGAGAAGGTTTGAGAAATCCTGAGTTTCTCTGTCATGTATAAGAGCCCCTCATATTCTATCTTAAGGCTTTAGCACAACACTCAAGTCACCCATTATCAACCAGGAATTTGACTAGCTAGAATAAAACATTTTAGACCATCACAAAGACTCCTCTTATGCTCTATTATATTATGCAGTTTGTAAATGATATTGAAGTCAAAACTAGTATCCAGCTCAAGTACATTGATTGAGCAATATGAATTGAGAATAAGCTTCACGATCACAATTTGTAGGGTATTCTCATCAAGTGGGTTATAACCATTTTTAGTCTCCGCTACAAATACCTGCACTCCTCCTTTTTTTACTATCGACTTGAGTTTTACTTGCTTCCATCCATCAGGTGAGATCTGTTAACTTTAAGTCTCTATCCCCAGAATATCAATTTTATCCAGTTGCGTTGGCACATCATTGTTTGTCTTAGCCTGAGCTTTATTTTGCTAAACTTGCTTAGCCATATGATTTTTAGCTTCTACATTTCTTCTATTTGGTCTCTTTGGATATGGTCCCCTGCACTTGCTGTTTTGTAGTTCATTCTACCTATTTCTGAATTTTTAGTTGGTATTGGTGTCTTATCTAGAGGCACTTATAGCAGAACACAAGCCACCATTTATAGGCAATCGCCTCTAGTTATAGTTGATTGCCTACTCAAACATCTCGCCATCTGGCCCTACTATGTTAATCTTCTCAAGGATGGCTTGTGTTACATTCATCTCAATTAGAACCTAGGCATATGGTATCCTCTTAAAATTTGAAGTGCACTTATCTATAAACAGAGGGTTTCCCAATCTACTATTGATCCTCCTAAGTGTTTCCACTACCATCCATTGAGTGGGAGATCATGTTACTTAACCCACAATGGGATAGTCTTCAGCATCTCTCCCAAGGCTTCACAATGATTGGTTTGATATTGATAAGAAGTGTCCCTAATAGCAATACCTCATCTATATTTCTAGCATTGTGGAAGAATATCTCTGATTTTGTGGATAAAGTATTGAGACTTTACAATGACATCTAACTTTGATATAAGGTATATAAACTAGTGTATTTATAGGACTACACACTTAGTATTCACCTATGAAAGTGTGAGTGTAAGCCTCTTCAAGAAGAATTTTGTAAGGCCAATTCTCAACGCACTTATGAACCAAGAAGTGTTTCTAGCAGATACAAACAAGACAATGACTATCAAAAATAATTAAAGGGTTACCTATGTGACTTATATTGTCTAGGTATACATGAAAACTAGACGGTTCACTGATATCAAATCTATTGATTGACCAGGTATATTTGGTATACGTTCACTATGAAAAGTTCAAAGGGAAACATACTTATCTAGATGAAATTAATCCTTACCTTACGAATCACACTGTTTTTTCATGCATATATTTTAACAATACTCATTCCCTATTAATTTTGGGGATTGTTGGCTTTAAGTAAGGTGTAAATTGGGAAATGTGGGAACACTAATTGAAGGAAAAATGAAAATTCAATTCTCCCTCATTGGTAGAATAGAGGAAAAGATTTGTCCTTGTATTTGGAAAGACTTTATGTAGCTCTTAAAGGGTTAAGAAGTCAGCTCCCTCTCTTTTCGTGTCTTCATTGCTCATACGAATCAGTTTCGACTTTGACTACGACAATTGATGTGATTGACTGATAAATTTTTGATAAATTTAATTTATCAGTCTCATTAATTAATTTATTTGCCTAATATTAATTCATTAAATTATTAATCAATTAATTAATTAGTTCACAAAACAAAGTTATTTGAAAATCATGAAATTGTTTCGAAAATGACCTATTCCTTCCGAACAAACATTTCCTCCCAACAAAGGCCATACCTATTTGGAATAGATGAGTCTACTCTGAACATGTGATTTCGCACCTATTCAACGCAAATAACTAGATATAAATATTAAGGTGTTTCCTTAGTTTTTGCATTGAATTTTTTCTTCTTTTGCATATATTTTGTTATAAACAAAGTCGAGTCTTTAAGTGATTTTGTTGTTGACTTTTGAGTTAGCTAAAGTTTGAGGTTTCACTATTTCTTCAAAAATATATCTCTTTAATCCTGGAAGGAAAGAATTCACAACCTTTGGTACCGTGAAGGGATTAAATTTCTTAAGGTCACACATGAATCTTGTGGATATTTCTTCTTTTCATTTTAAAAGTATTTCTAATTTACTATTTTAAACACAATAGAGAAAAATTCTAGATCTAGGCCTTTAGGCTTTTGGGATACAACCAATTGATCTTGTGGCTCACTATATGGGTGTTTCACCATTATCATATCTTTCTCCCCATCCTAGATCGAGGCCTTTAGACTTTTAGGACACAAACAATTGATCTTATGGCCCACTATGTTGGTGTTTCACCATTATCATGCCTTTCTCCCCATCCTATCTATAGGATTGTTATTCTTTTAGAGGAGAAAAATATGTTTGATATATTTATCATGATGTGTCCTACTCATTTCACTAGATATTCGAAGCAAAGTGATTTTGAGTTCTAGGTTAGCTGTGATGAAAGGTTGCATACCCTTGGTTAGTGGAGTTACACGAGGTGGATTATACTACTTTACATATAGTCAGACTTGTTAAGCATTGGTGGATGGCCTATACCGATTCTATACGAGGTGGTTCACCTTCTTTGAATTGGACTCAATTTTTTAGCGGCACTCTTAGAGAAACTTAGCCTTGCAGCCTAAGAGAGAGAAAGAGGGACCAATTTTGAGGGGCTTCCACATAAGGGCATGATGATTATTAAGTATAAGGTGAGATTTCATTCCTAATACCACCATGCACTTATGATACTTCCCAAGGAGGTAGCGAAGATTCAAAGACTAGTTAGAGGTTTGATAACTCTAATTCATATGGCTAGCTACCACTCAGTTAGTTTCTTTTATTTCAATACGTAAAACATCATGCTAATGTTATTGGGATGATTAGTAGGCAACCTATGGAGGTAACGACGAGAGTTTGTAGGTCTTATAATTTTAGTGGTATTTCATCCAGATTTGGAAGTTTCTTGGCTGTAGGTTATTCTTCTCAGTAAAGTCAACCAATCGATGCAACAGTTCACTCAAGACAAGTTTCTTGAGACTTGTATGTTAAATATTCTTTTTGTAGTGGGTATTTGAGTTCTTCTAGGTCATATCAATAACCTATGACTAGAAGATGATCTTATGAGTGTGGAGATGTGTCCCACTTGGTATAAGATTATTCCAGACTCAATCATGGTAGAGCCTTGCAGATTTTTCAAGTACAGCATCCAAAGCAGTTGCACTAGAGGATGAGGTGGCTTGCACCTATGTAGAGGTGGTGCACAAACATGAAGGTTTGGAAGTAAAAGAGTCACTAGACTAGGGTCGACTATGCCCATTGATACTACTTCACGATTAAATTCAAGGCTAAGTCCTTTGATAATTTGATTACAAGTATTGTTTTAGTACACCATCAACATGCTACAATTGTGTTTGATCCTTGATTTATGTTCCCCAATGTGTCTTTATATTTGTGTTTAGTTTAGATATGTTCGATGAGTCTATATCTATGACTATAATATGTTTCTACTCTCATGGATGATTCTTTAGTAGTTTTTTATGTGTACTAATCCTGTGTAGTTGCATTGATAGGGAACAATATGCAGGTGGACTTGATTATAATGGAGATGGTTGATTTCAACATCATATTGGTTATGTATTATCTTTATCCTTATCATGAGATTATATAATGCCACTCTAAGATAGTTACCTTAGCAATGTCGGGTATCCTTAGGTTAAAATAGAAGGGTACATTGTGTCATTTTTAAAAGGCTCAATGGTTGGTTGAGAAGGTGTCTTTTTTATTAGGCCTATGTTCTTAATACTAGTGCTTGGGGTCAGATCCAGTACTGAGAGATTTCTTAGAGGATTTCTGATAGATCTTCAAAATGTTCTACTTCCATTATATTGATTTTGGTATTTGGCTTGGAGTTGGGCACTCATTTCATTTATATTCTCTCTGACAGAGTTCAAGAAACTTTAGCGCATTAACAATTTAACAAGGATATGGGCAGCACAAATTAAAATAATTCTTCTCATCAATTAAGACTTCACAGTAGTAAAAACTTAACAAAGAGCAATTACAATTTCACTCAAATCTGAATCTAAACATTAAAAACAACTTCCATTATCCAAAAGCACAAAAATAGGGAATACCTCAAAGGAAAAGTAACTTAGAAATCTTACATGTTCTTGCAACATCCATTAATGGTTGAATCGGCATTTGCATAGACCCCTGTTTCTGCATCACTTTCTTTTTCCTTTAAATGTTGAAAGACTACATCAACAAGTGAAAATAAGTAAAACAAAATACCAAAAATATTTATACAAAATCAAAAGAAAAGAAAAAGACATTCCCCAAACTATAGATCTAAATATTTTTTAAAGACAAATGAGTTTCTCAATTAAATAAAAAGAAAGGAAGCTTCGCAAGGAAAGGACAATTACAACCGAAAATATACCACAACTATAAATCTAGATCGAAACCATACATATGAGAAATTTTTCATAATACGTGTTTATTTAGAAGTGTAGGCCATTAACATAAATGAAATTGGTCAAGTATCCTACATGAACATTAAAAAAGATCAAAATTTTTTATATGGTTGCTCAAAAAATGTCTCCTAGTGATGAAATTGAAGAAAAGAGCCAATTGAATAAATTACTATGATATATTGTTATAGAGAATAATTAATCTGCAAAAACTTAAAACCAGTATTTTGGGAAAAGGTCTTAGCTTGTCAATTTATATAGAGGATACATGACATAGGGAAAAATCTATTATTAAAAGTCAATAAATAGATATGAATGATCTAAAGAAGTAAATCTTGTTTATTTGTTTAGATTTTAAGAAAAATGCATATTTTATAAATAAAAAAATGGCTAGTCTTAAAGTACTTTCTCTGCATCTAGATTATAAATTGAAATACTCTAATTTTGCATTGACATGGCGTAATCTGTGACGTCATCCATGACGTAACTAGAAATTTTTTGAACGGTGTTCCAACATTGGACAAGTAAATATTTATATGTTATGTGAAAGGTTTAAGGTAATATAGTGATCCTCATAGTCATTGTTTTATCTTCTTGTTTTGCTTTTTTGGCCCTTCTCCCAATTTCATTATTTCTATTATTACTTGTACAGATGGATGACATAATTCTTGAGGTGATCTCACTAGTTTAGGGGTAGAGTTCCTATTTTAGAGTTTTGAATTGTGACATTGACCAAAGTCAATAATTTAGGTTAACGAGCTCCGATTTGATTTTTGATGATTCCACTAGATCTGGGGTGATTTATGATATAGTTAAATATTTTACATGGATCACAAGGCATCCAAGAGTGAATAGTGTAACTAAGCTGATATCTAGTTTTTTTCCTAAAGTTTAGAGCTGACCGCAATAAATATTTGGTCAAGTCGACATCACATTAGTGATTTGATTATTCCACCAAGCTAGATATGTAGGTTTGGTCTTTTTTCAGGAGGTTGCAGATAAATTCCTCTTTGATGAGCTTAAGGGTATTGTGGTAGGCTGCTTTTTGTGGCTCTACTCCTAAATGGGTGTTTCCACTATATGTTGCTATACACAGAAGGCAATATACCAAAAACAAACTGAGCAACTTGGGAATTATTCATTAAGATGTATGTTCATTATGCAAGGTAGGATTGAAACACAACAACACCTGTTATTCACATGTTCACTCTCAAAACAGATATGGCAAAAGATGCTTAGCTGGTTACTCATCACAAGGAGTAGCACTGGATGGAATGAGGACCTGAAATTGGTCACATGTCATGCTACTAGTAAATCTAATATGGCAGGTGTATACAAAATTGCAGCAACAGCAGCTGCTATCTTATATGGCAAGAGAGGCACTATAGGATATTCTAATATAAGGAGAGGACTACAGACATGATCGGCCGACTAATTATCAAAGATATACATCATAGAGCTAGCATGATACCTAGGCCAACAAGATATATGCACAGTCTTGATTTCTCTCTTTAGAATAGTATACAAGCTTGAGGAAGATTTAGAAGTTGTAGGGCTCTAATATTGGAACATGTCCATATCCAGAGTTCCAAATTGTACACAATGACACATCTAGTAATAAGATTTACTGTTACCAAAAATAAATTTGTGTTTGGATTGTGGAAATGTAGTTTAAGTCTCTAAGGTAAATTATAAGTAATTTCTTTATTTGAGAATCAATTAATGATCGAATTTATCCTGTTTTTGGCGCATGAGCTTTTCACACGATGGCTAATCTAATTCTAAAATAAATTTTCAGTTTCTGAACTTAGGGGCTCAGGGTTGTCTTTGTATGTCAGTTTTTTACCAAAATTTATATATAAACATGAGTGTTGATATAACTCAAGCCTCCAGAAGGAGTTTCATGGTTAAATCCAACAAAAAGTTCATCTTTAACTCCAAACACCTCCACTGGATTTCACATCTACAAAAGGAAATAGTAAAGTCAACAGTAGTTGGGAATAGATCAAAAATAAGGTTGATTTACCTTGTGAGCTGATATATCTCCTTATTTTCCATGGATTAAGAATGTTAATGACTGAGGGATGAAGCTCGGGCAAATAAAGGGTGAAGGGAGCCAGAAACATGGAAGCGGTGGAGTACAAGAAAGTGAGAAATGAAGAACTTTCTTTAGAAACCCTATTTTAGGGAATGGCAAGTTCATGGTCATCAAGACCAAGACCGAGTAGTCGTTTTATTTACTTATTTGGGTTTTTTGTCAATTGGTCTAGATTGGGTTATTATTTGGCATGTTTGTGTACAATACATCTTTATGAGAAACAAATAGACCATTGTTCCACCAAAAAAGACAAAATAAGAATATGGTCGTAGATAGACTCGTATACTCATATAGATTATATTTTTGATAAAATAACAGAGTTCCAAGGCTATTCAAAAAGGGAAGTAATTTTTTAAGAGTTCATGATATGTATACTCAACATTAAAGGTAGATTATGATTACTCTCTTAGACTTTGCTCTAAAGATGATTTATTAGTTTATTCAATGTTGAAATGAATGACTTATTGATGTGCATTCTAAGTAATATTACCTCTTGACACATAAAGCAACCCATAAGGTTCGAGATAAAACAAGTTTGTTATTCCAGTCTACAAGGATCTAGTCTATCCGAAATGATGTTAGAGATAAACCAAGCCAAAAGGTTCAAGAGTCTAAGGCAAAAATAGTCTATCCTAGGCTAAGTCCAATCATGAATTAGAAAAAAATAAAACTCAAGTAATTTCACATAGCATGCAAGTCACACAACCAATCCTGCTAGCCTGGTGCTACCCTCGATAAAGTATTAATCAACCCTATATCATGGTTTTTAAGAGGAAAAGTTGAAATAACTAGGTATCAGGCCCTAATTAACATTGATCATCATGAACTTACACATTCATGCTCAATCTAAATAGAAAGAAATTTGTAGCCTACCTATAGGTCGACCACACGCGCTATAAATCACAAGTCCAGAGCTTTTTCCTTTCTAATTACCTCTGAATATTGCCGCACTATTAAAAATAGGATTGAAACGTCAATACGGTTATTTAGACAGCGAAATAACCCAAACCGGAGTCGCACCAATTTTTCAAGTCAAACGGAACTGTGGGACCCGCACAGTAATTTTGGAATTGACTCCGTCTAAAGGTCCTAAACTACACCTCGAATATGTGTTCCCAAACTGGACATATTTCAAGGCTCGAAAGCAGCCACATGAACAACATGTAATAAAAACACACTTCAAGCGAAAATTAAAAAAAGGGCAGCAGCTAAAACAAGAAATTCACCTCAAATGGGGATTCCTCAAAACACAAACCCAAGTATTCACGCATTCAACAATCACATAGGCCTTCGAATCACTTAAATAAGTGCTTGGATGAGGGAGAAATCCCCTTTTTGGAAATAAGAAGTAATGCTGCAAATTCTCTATATAAATAGCCGAAATCTAGTCACTAAATGTACAATTTTAGTCGCTGAAAGCCTGATTTTTGGTTGTTAAAAGCCTGCACCGGATATCAACACTTTACCTAGTTTGCTTAAACTTTGAATTCTCTTATGGGGTGCTTTGGATTCTTTTGGAATCCCGTGCATGCAAACGAGATATGCAACCATACCAAATTAGATGTTCCAGACTCAACGGAGCAGTCAAAATACCTATATGAGGTCATCTCGGCACATCCCTCCCCATGATCATCCACGACCATAAGAAACAACATGTCTGAAAGGAAACTGAACCAAATAAATTCTCAGAAAGATATTCAACAAGGTTTAACAATCTGTTAAGGTGTTGAAAGAATTGAAGAATGACTTCTCCACCTTATCTCAAATATTGTCCTCTCATTTGGTGTCTATCAAATAGTTGGAACCTCAGATGTGCTAGATCGTCACTTATCTCAGATAAAGGAAAAATGGAACGTTTCCTAGTGACACCATCTCTAATCCTGTATATGAGTAATTAGGAAATGAGAACAATGTTGTTCCACGATATTAAATAAGATGCTTTTTGAGAGGCACCCCATGTTTTTATTTTTATTTATTACTTTAAATAACGTTTATTGTGAGTGAATGTTGAAAAAAAAGTCAAAATGTTGCGAGGGGAACAATAGACGATGACAAAAGCATAACGGCAATTCACCGAAGGTGTAGTGCTGACTCATTCTTGTCCGCCTTTTGACCTAGAAATTTTTTTAAAAATACACTGTCAATTTAGGCAATCTTAACTCCAAAAGGCGATTCGTTGAAGTACACTATGTGAATTTCATTATGTCCGCTGAATCTGCCTTCAGGTTTTGTTTTTGTTCAGGCATCTTTGGCAAGATTCACCTCCCGTTTGCAGTCCACCGAATGCAATCAGCGACATTAGTCATTACCACCGAATGTGCTTGGTGTAAAAAGGCAAAAAGGTCTTTTCCTTTCCAAAAAGAAAAACGCTTTTCTATCTCTTAGCTCCTTTTTACACCCTTTAACTTCCAATAGCATATTCAAGTGTTAGTGTCCTTATTATGTGATTATCGAGTGCATGGAATGCATAATTTGTCTTGATCAGTCGACCCCAAATCCCACTACTAAAAAACTGCCAAAAGGAGAGGGAAAAAAGCAATGGACTGCCACGTTTTTTCGGCCAAAAGCGATGGAAAAGCGATGCAGTCAATCTCATCGCTTTTTGGCTCGACGCTTTTCTGAAAACGACGGACTGCGTCGCCTTTGTTTTTTAAAAGAAAATATATTTTTTTGAAGAATGCGACGCCATCCGTCACTTTTTTTATTTATTTATTTATTTTAATTTTAAAAAAAGAGATGAAGTCCATCGCTTTAATTAATTTTTAATTTTTTTTAGAATCTTGAAAAGCGACGGAAAATGAGACACCGTCCGTCGCTTTTTTGGAAATAAAATTTTGAAAAATTCAGAAAAGGGACGAACAAAAGGACCCTGCTCGTCGCTTTTCTGGGTTTTAAAAAAAATAAAATCCAGAAACGCGACGGACAAAACAACCCTGTCCGTCGCTCTTTCTGCAACCTGCAAAAGCAATTCAACTCAATTCAATTCAATTCATCCTTAATCAAACACAGAACATTACAAAGAAGCTACACAAAATATAAAACAACAAACTTAAATTAACATTCAAAAATATCTAAATCACAATATAAAGACTTATAAAGTCTTTCAAAATTACAAATAGTTCATAAAGACTACATTTTATCAAGATTTCTAAATTTTGAACTTAATAATTAGTTCATAAATTCTATAAATCAAGATTCCTAAAGTTCACAACCTAAAGTTTAAAATCCAACAATAATTCAAGATTTCTAAAGTTCACAACTTAAAGTTCTAAAATTCCACAATAATTCAAGATTTCTAAAGTTCATAACCTAAAGTTCTAAAATCATATAATAATTCAAGATTTCTAAAGTTCACAACCTAAAGCTCTAAAATCCTTCAAAAATTCAAGTTCTCTAAAGTTCACAACTTAAATTTTAAAATCCTACAAATATTCGAGTTCTCTAAAATTCACAACTTGAAGTTCTAATATTCTACTATAATTCAAGATTACTAACGTTTCACAACCTAAAGTTCTAAAATCCTACAAAAATTTAAGTTCTCTAATGTTCACAACTTTAAGTAAAATCCTACAATAATTCAAGATTTCTAAAGTTCACAACCTAAAATTCTAAAATCCTACAATAATTCATGTTCTCTAAAGTTAACAACTTAAAATTCTAAAATCCTACAAAGATTCAAGTTCTCTAAAATTCACAACTTAAAGTTCTAAAATTCTACAATAATTCAAGATCTCTAACGTTTCATAACCTAAAGTTCCTACAAAAATTCAAGTTCTCTAAAGTTCACAACTTAAAATTCTAACATCATACAAAAATTCAAGTTCTCTAAAGCTTACAACTTTAAGTTCTAAAATTCTACAATAATTTAAGATTTCTAAAGTTCACAACCTAAAATTCTAAAATCCTACAATAATTCAAGTTCTCTAAAGTTCACAACTTAAAGTTCTAAAAACCTACAAAAAATCAAGTTCTATGAGATTCACAACTTAAAGTTCTAATATTCTACAATAATTTAAGATTTCTAACGTTTCAAAACCTAAAGTTCTAAAATATTACAAAAATTCAAGTCTCTAAAGTTCACAACTTAAAGTTCTAAAATCCTACAATAATTCAAGATTTCGAATGATCACAACCTTATAAAGTTCTAAAATCCTACAAAAATTCAAGTTATTCTAAAGTTCACAACCTAAAGTTCTAAAATCATACAATAATTCAAGATTTCTAAAGTTCACAACCTAATTAAAGTTTTAAAATCCTACAAAAATTCAAGTTCTAATTAAATTCAATAATTCCTATCCAATTTCTAAAATTAGTTATATATAAACTTCTAATCCAAGAATTAATTAGTTATATTCAAGTTCCAAGTTCAAGTTCAACTTCAAGTTCTAAATTCAAGTTCATATCTAGTTATATATAAACTTCTAATCCAACAATTAGTTTTATATTCAAGTTCTAATTAAAAAAAAAAAAACCTCATCGATCAATATATATTCATGACATTCAAACATTCATCACTCTATAGTCATGACATTCAAACATTCATCATATACACTTCAATTACTAATTTCTAACTTCAATGTAACACTTTACTAACTAACAATGTATCAATCAAATTTTTTTTTAAAATCTCAATTCACAATCAAATTACATATTCTCAAGTTCAAACTAGTCCTAAAATTTAAAAACCCTAATTCATTCACTAATTACAATACCCAATTTAAAAATGCTCAATTTAAAGGAAAACCCTAAAATAAAAAATCTACAATTCTCTACCTAACTAACAATAATCAAATCAAATTAACAATAACACAACTCAACAAACTAAAACAATAATATACTAACTAACAATCAACTATAATCACTAGAATTGAGAAAAAAAAACCTAAAACTAAAAACCAACCTTAACAAAGAGGAGAGGCAGTGACGGGACTAGTGGCGACGGGCAAGGGTAGTGGCGGCGACGGCGGCGGTGGAGGTGGAGGCGGCATCTGGTGGAGGGAGATCTATAGAGAGAAGGGAGAGAATAATAGTGAAGAGAGAAGAAGAGAGAAGAGAGAGAGATGAAAATAAGAAAATTCCAATCTGAGTCAAAGATATTTTAAGAAAAGCGAAGGACAACATCTCTTTGTCTGTCGCTTTTATTAAAATAGTTGACCAAAAAAGCAACGGACTAAGAGACTCTAACCGTCGCTTTTCTTAAATGTTTGACTAGTCATGTTGACCAAAAAGCGACGGACTTAGAGATGTTGTCCATCGCTCCTTTAAAAAAATAATTAATCAATTAATTATTAATTTATATATATATATATATATATATATATATATATATTTCATGCAAAAATCTACGAAAAAAAGTGACGGACTAAGAGATATCGTCTGTCGCTTTTTGAAAAATAATTTTAAAAATAATTATTTTTATTAAAAAGCGATGGACAACGTGGCAAATGGCGTCGCTTTTTAGAGCGACGACGTCCATCATTTTTTAGTAGTGTCCTTACCTCCCTCGTTTTTGCATTTTTCTTCTCTTTGAGGTTGATGTTCGACCTCTATTTTGTGATTTGAGCTTAAAAGTGTGTTTTGTGCATGGGATTAAGGCCATTTGATTGTTGTTGTTAAGTAATTTTGTTGGGTACTGCTATATAGTTGATATTGAATGATGCCCATGTATTAGATAGTTGAAATTGTGGGTAAATTGCTAAAATTTAATGTGTTGATTATTTATTGAAATTGAATGATGAATATTTCTAGGTCTGATTAAGTTTTATATGGGTAAAGTCTGACTATCCGAATGTTTACTCAATTGCATGATTTTTCCAAATGATGGATTGAGTGACGACTCTCATAAGGGCAAATCATCAATTAGAGTAATGCTTTGTGATATTTGGGAGAAATCTTGGTACCCACGGGGGATAAGCATATGGGTAGATTTTAAAGTTGAAGGGGAACTAGATATTATTTTGTATTTTGGTTCAATATGTGAAAATAGGCATTGATCTGAACGCTACCTGTTTGGCAAGCTTGTCTTAGCTTTCCAAGGCTGTTAGGCGAATCGCTAGGTAAGCCCCATCCCACCTTCTTGAGTGAATATGTGACCTTGGGTATTATTTCATTTGGCGAACTTGTCTTAGTTCACCAAACCCACTAGGTGAATGGCCAAGTGGGAGTAAACAACAACCTTTATGCTTGTTTCTTTTCATTTTGCATTGTCAGTTTCTGTAGACGTGTCTTAGCTTGCCAAAACCAACTCGGTCAATAGGAAGTTTCAAGAGTCATAGTCTTTAAATTAGTTTGTCTTATTTCTTTAATTTTTATATATTTAAAAATCATATAAAAATATTAATTTATTCAGTATAATAAATAATTTAAAATATTTAAAAATATAATAAATTTGATTGACTCTTGAAATTTTATCAGTGACGCAACAAATGGGACAGAAAAATAAATTGTATTATTTGAAAATGACATAAAAAAGTATTGTAAATCACTTTAAAATTATTTATTTCCCACATAAATTGGGATAAAAGAAATAATATACATTATTTGAAAGTTACACAAAAAATACTATAAATTACAACAATTAACAACTTAAATATTTAAAACACATAAAGAGTTTGATTGTTTCTCAAAATTTTATTAGTGCCACATAAATGAAGCATAGAGAATAAAATAGTATTAGAATAATTTATAACTTAAAACAGTTACATATCATATGAAAATTTAGCTGACTCTCTAAATTATATATGTCAAATAAATTAAAACAACCAAATAACATATGTTGGGCCCGTGCTAGCACGCAGGAAACACTTCGTCAACATGTCTACTTGTAGAGAGCGGTAATATGATAATTTTAATATTTTTCCCTTTAATTTTTTTGTTTTATTACTTTGTATAGATAAAACATTATGTAAAAAATATTATAAATCACAATAATTAATAGATTAAAATATTTGAAAATATATAAAAGTTTCCGCTAACTCTAAAAATTCCATATATACCACATAAATTAGGTTAAAGGGAGATACATATATTATGTAAAATACATTATAAATCGCAATAATTACCAGTTAAATATCAAAATGAACTTATAAAAATACATTAAAAAAATACTAATAGTCATAATAATTAGCAACTTAAAATATCTAATATATATATATATATATATATTATATTGACTCTCAAATTCACTTGTGTCACTTAAATTGATACAAAAGAAGTAACATATATCATTTGAAAATTACGTAAAATGTACGATAAATGATTATAATTATATAGTCATTACAGAAATTGATTTAGATAAAATGCCATGTATATCACATATATTGAAACAGAAAAAATAAAATCTACTGGGCCCCATGCTAGCACGGGGTCTCGTATCTAGTTTTATTAATAAAACACATCAATCGGCAACTTGCCTAGTGGAATACAGTTTCTATATTGTAGAAAAGATGGATTGAAGTGACATTTAGAATCAAAACTATTCAGAAATGGAAAATTTATTTGACAAGACACTATTTTGGCACGAATGACACGACCTTACTTTTTTGGGGTCGTAACTAAAGAAGGCTGGCAAGGGTGCTGCTGTAAATACATTTTTTTCTTGCACCAAAAATGCTTTTTAAAGTTAAACCACTAAAAGAAAAGTCTTAAACCACTAGATTGTTTCAAGAAATTACACTGCCCAATAATTTTTTCCTTTCCAATAAAAAGTACTACCCAAGAATGCATTTATTTATATTCACTTCAATACTCTATTCATTCTCTTTCTTCCAATTTTTTTTATCTTTCATTCTTGTCTATTCTTTCATTCTTCTTCCTTTTTAATATCCCTTGTTTTTAAGGGGGAAAAAAAATAAGGTATCATCATTAAATTTTAAAAACATTCGTTAAAGTACTCACTCTGTCCCTAATTACTTGTCCAATTTTTCTTTTTTAGTTGTCCATAATTACTTGTCCATTTTGACAAATTAGGAAAGGACAATTTTTTTTACCTATTATACCATCAATTAATTACTTTGAAAAAAGTAGAACTTTTTGAAATTCATAAGTTTCTAATTTACCCACTTCATAATTAATAGGGGTAAAATGGTAAACTCACTATGTCAATAATTGTTTTCTTAATAAGTGTGTCAATTAAAAAATGGGCAAGTAATTAGGGACAGAGGGGGTAATATTTATTAATTTATTGATTAATTAATACCTCTACAAAATAATAATATTTTACAATTTCAATAATTATATTCCACGTTGAGAATAGACTACTAATTTTCATGAAATTCAAAAAATTTAATGAATCCATTATTTTCTATAATATTTCCTTAAGAGTATTAATTGGAGGAATAAAATGAGAAAAAAATTAACTAATTTTATTTTAATTTAATTAATAAACAACTAATTTAGTGTGTGTGTGTGTATTATATTGTATTTAGGTTATTATCTATTTTGATTTGTTGTCTAGGCCTATCTTATTGGTCATTAAACATGTGTATTACGCGTCAAGAACATGTTGCTTCTCTGCTATTCTCACTTCAAACTTTGTGACATTTCTTTCAAATTTTGTGATTCACACTGAAAGAGGGATAAAGAGTGTCGCTTCAGGCTTGAAATGTCGTTTCTCCTTGTTCGTAAAGACACTCTTTCTCCCTTGCTCTTTCAACACTGCAGTTTTAATTTGTATATTGTAACACCTTCTTGGTGATTTAGGTTATGAATATATATATATATATATATATATATATATATATATATATATATATTCTTTGAAATACTAAAATCTATTTATTGCTAATGTGATGACCTTTTATAGATATCTAATGCCATCAACGTGTTTTTCAAAATTCCTCAGTGAGAAAATACTTGTGTGCCGTAAAGAGAGCTTAGTCCTAAAAGTTAGTCTCTTTAAAAGATGTTGAAAGTCTAATGAAACTGAAGTATGGGTTTCCCTCCGCTTACTGTGATCCTTTGCTTTTTATTTAAAATGCTTTGTCCCCCGCCTGGAGAAGGATTACCAGCTAAGTGGTTTTAGAATTACCTTAATTTTATTGCTCTTTTCTAATGGTATTTCATTTACTTGCATGTGTAATTCTACAATAGCATTACTACTATTTATCTAACTTTTGTTGTTGAACTAAAACAATATTCTGCTTTAAAGGAAAAAGGGGCAAACAATAGTCTCAACATTAAGATACATTTGGAGGGAACAATTTGGTACATTGAGATACAATTTTGACATTCAAGTCAAGGTACCATTTTTTTCTAAAAATAATCTGAGAATCTTTGAATCTATTTTGTTTTTGCACAAGATTGATATTAAAGAGCAAGGGATCCTGAAATTAGTTTATCTCTTAACTATTTAGTGTTTGTAAATAGTAAGAAGAATGGAGTAAATGTTGCTAAAAGTGCTCTTGTGGGAGTTCCAATTGCACACAGGAACCTGTGATTGTAGCACAATAACTTGCACTAGCTATATGTTCAAGGCCTGATGTGTGGATGTACATGTCACAGAATCTTAAGACACAAAAGTGATTGAATTGGGAATTTCTAAGTAACTTTAATTGAAAGAAGTACTCTACCATTTCGCAGGATATGAAGTTGAGAAGTCCTACATATTTTGGTACATGTAACAAGTGAGATTTTGAGGCCAAATACATTTGCGTCATAGGAGATTGGCCCAAAAGTTATAAAATTATTGAAGAAGTATATTTGCTCTTATATTTCTTTCTTGGCACAATTTGGAGTAGGTAATTACATCATACATCTTTTGTGTTGGATTTGGCCTCATGAATCAAACTTAAATAAGACAAGTTAGCAAAGACTCTGTCTTTTCATGTTCTAATATATGTAGTAGAGGAAGAACATGTGTCTTACAAGAGTTATTTAGAGGAATCTACACTTTTCTAGAGAGTGAAGTAGCTTCTTCGAAAATCAATGATTGAGTTGCTATTGACTCCGCTCGTTATGCATGAGTTCTTAGATTTTTTGGTACATTCTGATTTGGCGAGCTCACCAAATCTCGCTCAGCCTATTAGGCAGACCACCGTCCCATTAGGGGAGCCTCAGAACTATTGTTGAACTGTGTTTACAATTGAGTTTGATTTCAACTAATATTCACTGATTCTATGTTTGTAAATGATGGATTTTCTAGGAAATGAGTAAAGCACTTGGAAAAAGAGCATTAACCTCTAGCTCGGAGCATGACAATCCTCCTCTTACAAAGAGGCAATAGGGGATAGTCTTTAACAAGCCATTTAAGGCCCTCATCTTGGGCATATTTATATGCCCAACTCTTGTGAATTACCCATCTTTAGCATAACTTTTATGGCATTCACTAATCTAACTAGCATGTTTTGGTTGAGGATTGCGATGATTGCATACTAATATACATGATTATCGATTTTGCAGGATTCCTAAGGAAAGTGACTAACCCCAAGATACACGGGTGGTGCGGTTTCCAAGCATCACTGGCGCAACAAGGGCACGACTCGCCAGGTCCAGTTTGATTGAAGTTTGTTTTTGGAGCACTGGCAGCGCGGCACGCCAGTCTGCGCAGGCGTGATTAGGGAGCAATGCCCCATAGCTTTGTGGACGTTTGAGTGAAATTTTATTTAAAAGGAGTCCTTGTTGAAGTAGATCTAGACTTTAATTTTCCCAAATATTATAAGTAGACCCTTAGGGCTACATTGTTAGGGTTCGACTTTTTTATTGGTGTACAAGATAAGTTTCATCGTTTGTAATGGGCTTCGATCTTCTAACTCTTCTATTTTTCGGAAATCGCATAAACAATTGCATTTTGTGGTTTTTTAATAGTATGAGTGGCTAAACGCCTTTGTTCTTATGTTGTAGCTACGAATCGAATGTTGAATATTTAAGGTTTGTGAATTAATTATTGGTTGTCATTGTAAGTTACTTCTATATTCTTTTTTTAGAATTTTTATGCTTGATCACCATAAGATAAATCTATTGTCTAATCTTAAAATCGAGAGAGGAGGGGTTAGATTGACCAGAGAAAATAGAGAGCTCGATCGACCCATTTAGTTGAGGTGACTTATGTTCAGGAGTGATGCCTGGATGAACAACTTGCTTGGTTACGAAATAAGATGAAATATAAATGCTCACCAATTAGGTTTTTTTATCCCCACTCAACGATGTAGTTAGACAGCTATCTGGAGTAGGCGACTAGAGGTTTGATACCCGACTCATACGATTAACCCTGTAGACCAGTAACTTGACAACTAAAATTAGTTCTAAGCCGAGAATATAATACATGAGATTCATTGCATGCTGCAGCCCTGTAATTGTCTTTTACTTGCTTGAAACATCATCTTAAATTCGTTCACAATTAGTTACTTTTATTTTTTCCATAATTAGTAGTAGTAGTAGTAACCAATCATCACCAGTTCTAAAAACGGTTACTTTTATTTTATTAGTAGAATTAATTGTTAAATATACGTAATAAGTCCCTTGGGAATGATAACTTGTTTCGTTAAAAATCTATATTACTTGAGCGACCACGTACACTTGTGCGTATACTGGGGAACAACAAGTTTTTGGCGCCGCTGTTGGAGACTTAAAATTGATTTATATCCGATCTTCTTAAGTCTACAATTAGAATATTCAGGTTTTTATTACTTGATCGTAGCTTGTTTATTGCAGGAAGTGGACTCTTAAGTCTGGCTCGAAAAGGAGAACTTGTCGAACCAGACAGCGAACCCGAAAGAGCTTTATAACGACGCAGGAAAATGGCTAATCAAGGTCGTCATGGAGAATTGGGGTTAGGTCTTCGTGGAGACAATGAGGATAATAACCAAGAGAACTTGAATAACCAAGAGGTACCCCCTGTCGTACCAGCAAGACCAGTCCATTGTGTGGTAGTCCCACTCACAGCCAATGTGGCGTCTAGCATTAGGAAACCTCTATCGGGAGGTAGAGTTGAACTAAAACAGGGCATGGTACAACTCATCCATGGTAGTGGGCAATTCACCGATCTCCCCCACGAGGATCCCTAAATCCACCTTAGGAACTTTATATAGATTAGTGATACATATATCCCAAATGGAGTCTCATCAGACTATGTGAAGCTAATGTTGTTCCCATACTCATTGTTAGGAGCTGCAAGGTGTTGGTTAGATTCTGAGCCACCAAACTCCATCACTACCTGGGATTATCTAGAAAAATAGTTCTTGAGTTGATTCTTTCCATCTAAGAAAACCGCACGGCTGAGGAGTGAGATATTAAGCTTTAAGTAAAACCAGGGGAAGGACATGCACCAAGCATGGGCTCGTTTTAAACAAATGTTGAATTCCTGCCCTTACCACATGCAATCTAATAAGGTACTTGCTCACACTTTCTTTGAAGGTTTAGATTATAATGCACGTGTACTTCTTAATAGTGCAGTAGGTGAACAAGCCCTAGCAAAAACCTATGAAGAGTTATTCGACCTAATCTATAGGCTCTCAGAAGGAAACCCACGATATCAGGGGAAAAGCCTAGAACTACAACCCAAAGGGCCGCGGGAATCTTAGATGTAGATCAAGCCACATCTATAAATGCCAAACTGGATGCAATGCAACATAATGTAACCATACATTTCAAATAGATGTCCTAAAACCAAGCACCGGTTAACATGGTACAACAGGCATCCAATTGGTGTGGGGTATGTGGTACTGGAGCTCATGAAACTGAGCAATGTGAGGCAAACCCGGATTTTGTAAACTATGTGGGGAATGCGCAAAGGGGTGGAGGTCAGCAAAATTATGGTAATACCTACAACTCTAGTTGGAAGAATCATCCTAACTTCTCATAAGGTGGGAAGCAAAACCAAAATAAGATGCAAGGGGCTAACCAATACCTTTCTCAAGGGGCTGGGCAACAATACCAAAATCCTAACCAAGGCGCAAATCTGAATGCACCAAAAGGGGAATGACCAATGAGGAGTTACTCCAAAAGCTCATTGTTGAACTAGGGACAAAGATCAATGCTAGGATAGATAAGTAGGATGAGAACATCAGAAACATCCAAATGTCCTACATGAGTTTAGAGAAACAAGTTGAACAAGTAGCCAATTCTCTGAACTTGTGTCCCTAAGGTGGGCTGCCCAGTGATACTAAACCTAACCCTAAGCAAATGAATGCGGTAAGTACTAGAAGTGGGTTACAACTAGAGGAACTAGCTCCGAAGAAGAAAGATATTGAGGCAGGCACTAAAAAAAAGAAAGTGGAAGAGGTAGTAAAGAGCTCCAATGTTGAGAAACCCATTCCTCAAAAGAAATCACCCCCTTCATTTCCACAAAGGCTTAGAAAGAAGAATCAAGATGAATTTTTTGGTAAGTTTCTCTCTCTCCTTAAACAGGTTCACATCTGCCTTTGTTTGACATTTTGCGGGGTATCCCGAAGTATGCTAAATACGTTAAGGAGATAGTGGCTAACAAGAGGAGGCTCACTAAGTATGAAACTGTAGAACTTACTAAAGAGTGCATGTCACGCCCCAAACTCAAGGGGCGCAACTAGATCCTAATGCCAAAAATCAAGCCCGAGCCGACCCTGCTGAACCATTTGCTACTAGCGCATGGTAGCCACATGCAATCAAGAAAACAAAAAATTATGTCTCTTCTTAAAACTAAACCCCCAGTCGTTTGTCGGGACCTACATACATAAATGCAGTGCCCCTAGGCAATGGGGCGTCAGTACGAAATAATGTACAGAGTATGAAAGGCAATAGACTATGAGCAGGTATCCTAATATACTGAAATAATTCGATAAATAGATCAAGGATACGATATGTGTACTGACCTGCTCCTAAATCTTAACTTACCAAAATAATAAAACAACAACCTAACCAAGCCCCCATAAGCTCGGCAAGAATAAAAAGCACACAAGACCACCTACTTAGGCGCCCATAAGCCCGAAAGGTGACAATCAGTCTATATACCCCTGTCGGTAGTCCCCTAGCCTCGTAGGCAGTCACATAGCCCTATTAGGCATTAATATAGCCCCGTAGGTAGCACATATCTCTCTTAGGCATCAACATACCTTATAGACAACTCATAGCCCTCGTAGGCAACAACATGGCACTGTCGGAAGCACATAGCCTTCTTAGGCGTCAATATAGCCCTTTAGGAAAATCATAGCCCTTGTAGGTATTAATACAGCCCCGTAGGCAACTCATAGCCCTTCTAGGCATAGATTGCATTCTTGCAACTAACTATAATAGCACCAAGGGCAATAATAACAATCCAATCGCTAAAAGCGAACAATTTAGTTATAAGCAATCTATACAAATAGCCTCTAAGCTGTGTCCAACATAGGGATGCTACTAACTGAATAAAAATCCTGACAAGGGAGGATTATATCAACTCGAGCAACCAAGAATCAACAATAATGTCTACAAGTATAACAAGGATAACAACCCAATTATATTGCTCCTAAGCCTTAAGGAAACATGCCATAAGTACAGAATAGCCTTAACATACCTTTTTTGCTGAATTCATGTGGCCTAACGACTTTAATCACAACCCCCCTCCATACTACAACAAGGAAGGACCATAATCAACACAAAAGAATAAAGTATACCATGATAATTCGATAAAAGATACATATTTTTGTAGCAAATAGCACTTATCAAAGCTAGAGTCGATCGAAGAAGGATCTTACATTGATTTTAAGTTCGTAATACACCTCAAAACTTTAAAATATTCCCAAACCCATGTTGTCCATACACCAAAATACGATATGCTAGGAAATTGATAAAACAAATTATACCATGTTGACAAGCTCAATGCGTAGAACAACTTTTGTTAAGGACTTAAGTCACAAAAATCTGTAACTTGGCTGATCCTAGAAGTAGGTTTTGTGAGTTTTCTGGTTATTCACTAAAAAAAATGAACAAAATTCGAAGAAGAAGATATATATAAAGTTCCACTGACCTAGGGGACCCACCTCACCTGCCTGCTTGCGCAGTCTTGCAAAAACGCAAATATCTCTCCATTATGAAATTGTATAAGCGAACAGGTTGATGCATTGGAAACTAGACTCGTAGACCATCAATTTTATAGTCGTGGGCACTATACCTCTTTATAGATTGGGAGAAAATATCTGAGATATTTGACCCAAATTTTAGACAAATCTTTAAAAAGGAATTTACAGTAACTTTCGCCAACTTTTATTTTGCCACTTACCTAACTTTAAAACTTGAGATACAACCCTTGAACACTTAAAATATCACGTAACACATCATTCTTAATTTATTACCCACCCTCTTGGTTTTTCCATGAAGATATGAGTCAATTTAGACGTTTCAAAAAGTCAGGGTGTTACATCCTTCCCCATTTAAAAACATTTGTCCTCGACTGAAAAATCTGAGTCACACGGTTAAGTCCTTAGGAATTGCCAAAATTTAGGCAGAGTATCCTTTTTAAATGTGACTATCCAGGAACCTAAAACACATAAATTCTAACCTAGGCATCCCACAGGATGACATAAATAGCTAAGCACTATAGCTTCGCAATAACAGTGCGAGCAAATATACAACGACAACAACAATAATTGTAAGCAACAATATATAAAAAAAATCAGATAGGTATCTAACCTTACTGCACTAACATAAAATGATATGCCATCACCCTGGGGTATGAAACAAGTGAGGATATTTGGACCTCATGTCATCCTGAGCTTCCCAGGTCACCTCTTCTCTATTCTTGTTTCTCCACAATACTTTAACCGAAGCCACCTATTTAGTCCTCAATTTACGAACCTATCGATCTAATATGGCAATCAGAGTTTCCTCATAGGACAACTCCTCTGTGATCTAAACATCCTCAACTGGGACAACCCGAGAAGGGTCTCCTACGCACTTTCGTAGCATCGATACATGGAAAACTAAATGCATAGATTCTAGCCCCGAAGGAAATTCTAGCTCATAAGCCACTCATCCTACGTACCCTTCGAAGGATCCAGTATGGCCTAATGAATCTTGGACTAATAGCTTGCCTTTTTTGCTAAATCTCATAACACCCTTCATAAGAAAGACTTTTAAGAATACCCAGTCATCGACACAAAATTCTAAGTCCCTTCGTCGCACATATGAGTGTGGCTTTTATCGGCTCTGAGCTGTTAGCAACCTCTCCCGAATAAGCTTAACCTGCTCCATTGTCTGTTGTACTAAGTTGGGTCCAATCAACCCGAACTCACCTACCTCGAACCATCCAATGAGGGATTTACATTTTTGCCCATACAAAGCCTCATAAGGTACCATCTCGATGTTGGAATGATAATTATTATTGTATGTGAACTCAATAAGAGGCAAGTGGTCATCCCAACTTCCTTTGAAGTCCAACGCGCACGCTCATAACATATCCTCGAGTGTCAAAATCCTGGCTATCTGTTTGAGGGTGAAAGGCTGTACAAAGATTAACTAGTGTCCCCAGTCCTTTTCGAAAGGACTTCCAAAAGTTAGCGGTAAATTGTGCTCCTCTATAAGAGATAATATATATTGGGACACCATGTAGCCTAACAATCTCTCTAATATATAGCCCTACATAGTCTTTGGCCGTAAAAGTAGCCCTAATCAGTAAGAAGTGGGTTGATATTGTTAGTCTATCAACAATTACCCAAATAGAGTCAAACTTGCGACGCGTTCGAGGTAACCCTATAATAAAATCCATATTAATTACTTCCCACTTCCACAAAGGTATGGCTATCTCATGAACTAGTCCAGCGGGCTTTTGGTAGTTAGGACACTGTGCCACAAACTTAGCAACGTCCTTCTTCATCACGTGCCACCAATAGATCTCCTTAATATCATGGTACATCTTCATTGAATTAGGGGAATAGAATAACGGGAATGATGCGCCTCTTCCATAATTTGATATCGAAGCCCTACAACGTTTGGAATACACAATCTACTGCTATATCTAAGGACTCCATCTCTTGCTATATCAAATGCTAAAGACTGCTAATGATGGGCCTTGTCTCGGAGATGCTCTAAGCTAGGATCCTCTTGTTGCTGTGATTTTACCTCTACAACTAGAGATGATACAGTTGTGTCCTGAATTATGACCCTACTATCGTCTTCCTCTAATAATCTGACTCCCAAGCTAGCTAAATGATGAAGCTCTCACACTAGCTCCCACTTCTCAACACCTAAATAGGACAAACTACCCATAGATTTTCAACTGAGGGCATCCGCTACCACATTTGCCTTTCCTTGATGATATAAAATATCCATGTCGTAATCTTTTAGTAATTCAAGCCATCGACGTTGTCGCAGATTTAACTCCTTCTGTCTAAAGATACATTGAAGACTTTTATGATCTGGGAAAATGTCAACATGAACGCCATAAAAATGGTGTCTCCAGATCTTCAACACATGCACAACTTCAGCCAATTCTAAATCGTGGGTGAGATAGTTCTTCTCATGCTTCCTCAACTACCTTGAAGCATATAGGATAACCTTACCATGTTGCATTAAAAGACATCCCAAACCAACACCAAAGGCATCAGACTACACCGCATAGCACTCTGAACCCTCTGGCTATGCTAGAACTGGTGCTGATGTCAACATGTCCTTCAGTTCCTGGAAACTATGATCCCAAGCCTCAGTCCACTGGAACTTAGCGATTTTTTCAGTCAACATCGTTAATGTTGCTGAAAGTGAAGAAAACCCCTCTACTAATGCTGGAATATGATATGATATGGCCTAGGAAAGCCACAGAGCTCAAAGAACTCACATTTAGAAAACTTTGTGTAAAGTTCCTGTGCTCTAAGAACCTGAAGGACTGCTTACAAGTGATCTGCATGCTCAACTTTTGAATGCGAATAGATCAAAATATCATCAATAAATACAATCACAAACGTATCTAGATATGGCCTGAATATGCTATTCATTAGGTCCATGAACACTACTAGGGAATTAGTTAATCCAAAAGACATTACCAAGAACTCAAAGTGTCCATATTTGGTTCTAAAAGTTGTCTTTGGAACGTCTTTCTCCCGAACTCATATCTAGTGGTACCCTGATCTTCAATCAATATTTGAGAAGCACTCAGCACCTTGTAACTGATCAAACAAGTCATCAATTCTCAAAAGGGGATACTTATTATTCATAATTGCCTTATTCAGCTGTCAGTAATCGATACACATTCATAGTGAGCCATCTTTCTTCCTCACGAATAACACTAGAGCACCCCATGGTGATAAAGCCTTTAGCTAGCAAGCCTTTCAGCTGATATTTCAACTCCCTTAGCTCATCAGGAGCCATTTTATAATGAGGGATAGATATGGGTTATGCACCTGGTAGCATATCGATAGCAAAATCAATTTCTCATTCTGGAGGGATACCGGGGAGCTCGTCTGGAAATACATCTAGAAACTCATTAACTATCGAAATAGACTAAAGATTCTGTAGTTCTGCATCTATATCATGAATGCGAACAAGATGATAAATACAACTCTTAGTAATTATCCTCCTTACCTTAAGATAGGAAATAAACCTACCTTTCGGCGTTGCTATATCACCTTTCCATTCCCGAACTGCCTCTCCTGGAAAGTGGAATCTAACAATCTTTGTCCGGCACTCAACATTAGCATAACAAGACGCTAACCAGTCCATACCTATAATAACGTTGAAATCAACCATTTCTAACTCTACGAGGTTTATAGAGGTCTAACGGTCAATAATTTCTACCGTGCAACCTCGATACTCTCCTGGCAATAATAGACTCACCAACTAGTGTAGATAAAATAAAGGGTCGATCTAATAACTCTGCTACTATACATAACTTCCCCACGATAAATGGAGTAACATAAGACATAGTAGATCCAGGATGTATCAAAGCATAAACACAATGGGAGCAAATAATGAATGTACCGATCACAACATTTGGTGATGACTCTGAGTCTTGTCGGCCGACTAGTGAATATATACGGTTTTGGCCACTACCAGAACTAGATGTTCCCTCTCTACCTCCACCTCTACCTCTACCTGCTCGAGTTTGAGGTCTACACCCTGTAGACTATGCTAATAAGGAGGAACCTACTGACCTGGTCGACTTACCAATACCATTCTGACTTATTTTAGGGCATTTTCTCCACCCAAACTCCTCCTGCCCAAAAGAATAACAACTTGTGGAACCTTGTATGCACCTCCCAAAATGCATCTTACCACAAGTAGTGCAACACGGCGGGGTTGTCCTAGCCTGGCCTGAGCCACTCTACTACTGAGAGCTTGATGCTCGTAAACCCTCACCTGGGCTGACTATCCCTGGCGATCAAATCTATTACCCTGGAACTACTGTGGTGGAGGTCTAGGTGGTCTAATAGAATATCTAGCTTTGGGACCAACTTGAAAATCTCCCTGTGACACAACAGGCCTAGCTCTCTTCTGTCTCTCTCTGTCTTGACCCTCTCACTCATATATTGCAGATGTTGTCAATCTTCTATTCCTTGTACAAAGGCCAGAATTTGGGAGATATCTATATTATCATTTAGTGTAGCGGTAGAACAAGCATCGATATAGTCTGAGTCAAGTCCTCCCACAAATCTACGCACCCTATCATGGATCGTATCAACAAATGTTGGTACATATCTAGCCAATGAATCAATTCTTAGCTTGTACTCTCAGACACTCATGCTGCCATATCGGAGGTTCAGAAACTGGTCTATTCGGCCATCCCTAATCTCTCGAGGCAAATAATGATCTATGAAAGCTTCTATAAAGCTATCCCAAGTGGGTAGAGCTGCATCTTTTCCCCTAGATCTCTCTCAACTTTCGTACCATAATACTGCAACATCGGGCAATCGAAATGCTGCTAACTTAACTGACTTAGTAATTAGGGTGTGCATTACTCTAAAGATCCTATAAAGCTTATCAACAAAATACTGAGGGTCCTCTGTGTGATCTACCCCTATAAACTATGTAGGATTCAAGGCAAGAAATTCACGAACTCTCAAACTTCCGGGCCCTTCAAAAAGTCTGACAACATCTTGTGCAACGGGCTGGCGTTGTGCAACTATTAATTGTGCAAACATACATACTGCACTTTTGAAATCCTTGTCAGATGGAATAGGAGGAACTAGAGGTGGTACTGCTGGTAGAGTTAGGGGTCCTGTAGCCCTCAGAAGCTCCTATAGTGGTGGAGAACCTATAGGGGGCTGAGAAGATGTTTCTCCCTGGGTCTCACAATGGGCTACCTCCATCTATGGTATCTTTCCCTAGGCTAGCTGCGGTTTGTCTGGTGTCGGCCATCTCTATCTACATACAAATATCAATTATAAGCCAGAAACTCCAACCTTTAAGACCCTGCTCTATAGCACGAGGTGAGCAAAAGAAGGATAGCCATTCTAATATGCCTGGTAGCTTCTTGTTTATCGAATGTGGTACACAACACATTTATAATCAAGACTCTACTAGACACGGCTTGCAAACTCTCTAGGATACGACGTTGCTCTGATACCTAGTTTGTCACGCCTCAAACTCAAGGGGCGCAACTAGCTCATAATGCCAAAACTCAAGCCCGAGCCGACCCTGCTGAACCATTTGCTACTAGTGCATGGTAGCCACACATAATCAAGAAAACAAACAAGTATGTCTTGCCTTAAAACTAAACCCTCGGCTGGCAAGGCCCCTGTCAATAGATCTATAAACGAAAAAGCTACTCCCAAGAGTTCATATAAAGAAATAGACAACTAGCACAGAATTTCTGATTGGGCCATCAAGGCCACCATCATCTCTATACCAAAACTGAAAGCATGTATATATCAAGAAAATACATCAAACAGCTCACAAACTTCAGCAAACCAACAAACTAGGCCAGTATACCTATAACGTAGCCATACACCCCACACACTTGTCTGTAAGCCTCTAAGAGTAGTACAAATTTGTGGGATAGGGCCCCAGCCTACCCATAAAAATATATACAACAAAAGCTAACAAACCTCCAAACTCTGGCAGCTTCGGAGGAAAGGGTCAAGCCAACCGGATAAAAGTTAATCCTACTGCTAAGGAGGTTCACTGGGTCATTTGTCGAGACCTGCATGCATGAATGTAGTGCCCCCAGGAAATGGGGCGTTAGTACGAAATAATGTACAGAGTATTAAATGAAATAGACTATAAGCAGGTATCCTAATATACTAGAATAATCTGATAAATAGATCAAGGATATAATGACTGTACTGACCTGCTCCAAAATCTTAACTTCTCAAAAATAATAAATCAACAACCTAACCAAACCCCCAAAAGCTCGGCAGGTACAAACAACACACAAGCCCACCTGCTCAGGCCCCCATAACCTGTAAGGTGCCAATCAGTCTATATACCCCTATCGGTAGTCCCCTAGCCCCATAGGCAATCACATAGCCCTCTTAGGCATTAATATAGCCCCATAGGTAGCACATAGCTCTCTTAGGCAACAACATACCTTATAGACATCTCATAGCCCTCTTGGGCAACAACATGGCCCTGTAGGAAGCACATTGCCTTCTTAGGCTTCAATATAGCCCTATAGGTAACTCATAGCCCTCGTAGGCATCAATAAAACCCCATAGGCAACTCATAGCCCTTCTAGGTATAGATCACATTCCTGCAGCTAACCACAATAGCCCCAAGGGGAACAATAACAATCTAATTGCTAAAAGTGAGTAATTTAGCTATAAGCAACCTATACAAATAGCCTCTAAATCATGTCCAATATAGGGACGCTACTAACTGTATAAGAATCCCGACAAGGGAGGATTGTATCAATTCGAGCAGCCAACAATCAACAATAATGGCTACAAGTATAACAAGGATAACAACCCAATTACATTGCTCCTAATCTTTAAGGAAACATGTCATAAGTAAGGAATAGCCTTAACATACATTTTTTACTGAATTCACGTGGTCTAACGACTTTACTCACAACCCCGCTCAATACTACAACAAGGTAGGACCATAATCAATACAAAAGAATAGAGGATACCACGATAATCCAATAAAAGATATCTATTTTCATCATAAATTGCTATTTGCGACTTATCAAAACTATAGTCGATGGAAGAAGGGTCTTACCTTGATCTTAAGTTCGTAATGCACCTCAAAACTTTGAAATATTCCCAAACCCTTGCTGACCACACACCAAAGTATGATATGCTAGGAAATTGATAAAATAAATTATACCATGTTGATAAGCTCAACGCGTTTTACAACTTTTGTCAAGGACTTAAATCGCAAAATTCTGTAACTTGGCTGATCCTAGAAGTGGATTTTGTGATTTTTCTGGTTATTCACTAAGAAAAATGAAGGGAAAATGAAGAAAAGTCGAACAAGATGATATATATAAAGTTCCACTGACCTAGGGGACCCACCTCACCTACCTGCTTGCACAATCTTGCAAAAACGCAAATATCTCTCTATTTTGAAGTCGTATGAATGAATGGATTGATGCATTAGAAACTAGACTCGTAGACCTTCGATTTCATAGTTTTTGGGCACTAGAACTCTTTATATATTGGGAGAACATCTCTGATACATTTGACCCAAATTTCAGACAAATCTTTAAAAAGAAATTTACGGTAACTTTCGCCAACTTTTATTTTGCCACTTACCTAACTTCAAAACTTGAGATACAATCCTTGAAAACTTAAAATATCATATAACGCATCATTCTTAATTTATTACCCACCCTCCTTGTCTTTCCATGAAGATACGAGTTAATTTAGACATTTCAAAAAGTCGGGTGTTACAGTGCAGCTCCGAATCCAAAATAGAATGCCCAAAAAGTTAAAAGATCTGGATAGTTTTACTGTGCAGATTACAATTGGGAAAAATGTTCATGCTTGGGGGTTGTGTGATTTGGGGGCAAATATAAATCTTATGCTAGTGTAGTTGTATCAAATGCTTGTATTAGGTACTCCAAAACGAGCCACTGTCAATCTCCAACTCACTGATAGATCCATTCCTAGGATAGAGAGGGTTATTGAAGATATGTTAGTTCAAGTATATTCCTTGATTTTTTCGGTGGATTTTGTGGTCTTAGATTTTGAACCTGATTATGAAGTTCTTTTTATTTTGGGACGTCCATTCTTGGCCACGTGTAGGGGATTAATTGATGTAGCAGCTGGGCAATTAACTATGAGGGCACATGATAAGGTTGAGGTATTTGATGTTTACCACGCTTTAAAATTACCATCTATCTATGAAGAGTTGTCTTCTATTACGGAGGTAGATCACATAATAGAATCGCAATTAGTTGTGCCCGAAGATCCCTTAGAAGGAGTGTTAGTGGGCCATGAGGTGGATGGAGATACTGAGGCCCAACAGATAGAGAAATGTTTAAATCTGGCACTCGTGGAGACTCACAAGTATATAGTGAAGCCATTAGATCATGAGTTAGGGCCTCCACCCAAAACCATCAATCGAAGAAGCTCCCAAGTAGGAATTGAAATCGATGCCTTCTTACCTAAGGTATGCTTATTTGGGTACTAACGAAAATTTTCATGTTATAATTTCTACAGAGTTGTCTGAAATATAGGTTGAGGCAGCATTGATGATCTTAAAGCAGAGAAAGAAAAAAATTGGATGGCAGATGGATGATATTGATGGGATTAGTCCGGCGTTATGTATGCACAGAATCTACATGGAATATGATCACAAACCAAGTCCACAACATCAACTTAGACTAAATTCTTTGATGAAAAAAGTGATGAGAAATGAAGAAATAAAATGGCCAGATGCTGGAATTGTGTACTTAATCTCTGATAGTAAGTGGGTAAGTCCGGTACAATGTGTTCCCATGAAGGGAGGTATGACATTGGTAAGGAATGAAAAGAATGAGTTTATTCCTACTAAAACAGTGAGCGGTTGAAGAATTTGTATGGATTACCAGAAACGAAATGATGCCACCTGGAAAGATCACTACCCGTGTCCCTTCATTAATCATATGATTGACCAACTAGCAGGGCAAAAGTACTATTATTTCTTAGATGGCTATTCCGGGTACAACCAGATCTTTATTACACCTGAGGATCAGGAAAGACCACATTCACTTGTCCTTATGGTACATATGCTTTTAAACGCATGCCATTCGAACTTTGCAATGCACCAGTGACTTTTCAAAGGTGTATGATGGCTATTTTTCATGATATGGTGGAAGAATTTGTAGAGTTTTTCATGGATGATTTCTCCATCTTCGGGAAGTCATTTGACGCATGTCTAAGGAATCTTGATAAGGCACTTGCTAGGTGTGAGGACACTAACTTAGTGCTAAACTGGGAAAAGTGTCATTTTTTGGTTATAGAGGGGATAGTGTTGGGACATAAGGTGTCTAAGTCGGGTTTAGAGGTTGATAAAGCGAAGGTTGAAGTTATTGAAAAATTGCCCCCTCCTATTTTTGTAAAAGGGGTGTGAAGTTTCCTTGGTCATGCAAGTTTTTATCGGAGAGTCATCAAGGATTTCTCAGAGATCACAAGACCTTTGTGCAGTCTTTTGGAGGAGGAGGTGAAATTTGATTTTCATGGGATGTGATTGAAAGCTTTTGAGATGTTGAAGAGAAACTTAATTGAGGATCCCATCTTAATTGCTCCTAATTGGGAAGTACCATTTGAACTCATGTGTGATGCAAGCGACGTAGCAGTGGGTATAGTGTTGGGACAAAGAAAAGATAAAGTGTTCCACTTGATCTATTATGTAAGCAAGACCCTGGATTCTGCACAAGCTAATTACACAGTGACTGAGAAGGAGATTCTAGCTCTAATGTTTGCCTTCGACAAGTTCATATCGTATTTGGTAGGTACTAAGGTGATTGTTTGTACTAACCATGCAACTGTTAGGTACCTATTCAACAAGAAGGATGCTAAACCAAGGCTGATTCAATGAATATTGCTTCTCCAAGAATTTGACCTTGAGATTAAGGATAGAAAAGATACTGAAAATCAAATAGTTGATTACTTGTCTAGGTTATAGGATTTTTCCCATGTGCATGAAGGTGAACAAAATGGGAAAAGTTTTCGGATGAAAAGTTGATGGTATTAGATATCCCTCAAGTGCCTTGGTATGCAAATATTGTGGATTTGATAGTAAGTGGAGATTACCCTCCGGGTGCAACCACCTAACAAAGAAAAATCTCAATCATGATGTTAAGATCTATATCTGGGATGAACCTTCTTGTTCAAGCAAGGTATGGATCGAGTGGTGATAAGATGCATTTCAGAGTTTGAGGTTCAAAAAATGCTCGAAAGTTGTCATGCTAGCCCATATAGAGGACACCATGGAGGAGAGCGCACGACGCATAAGGTACTACAATTTGATTTCTTTTGGCCCTCGTTATTTAAAGATTCTATTGCTTTTGTGGAGGGTTGTGATAAATGCCAAAGGTTGGGTACTATTTCAAGAAGATATGAGATGTCACTAAGTAACATTTTGGAGGTGGAAATTTTTTTATGTGTGGGGTATTGACTTCATGGGTCCCTTCCCACCATCTAGTGGAAACCAATACATTCTTGTGGCTATGGATTATGTGAGTATATGGGTTAAGGCTGTCGTGAATGATACAGGGGTGGTGATTAAGTTCATCCAGAAGCACATCTTCAGTCGCTTTGGCACTTCAAGGACAATCATACGTTATGGAACGAAGCCTTTCATTAACCATTTAGTCAAAAATCTTCTTGCTAAGTATGGTATTCGACATAAGGTTGCTACAACTTACCATCCTCAAACGAGTGGCCAAGTGGAAGTTTCAAATAGAGAGGTGAAGAAAATTTTGTAAAAACTACTGAATGCACAGAGGAAGGATTGGTTTGAGAAGTTAGATGATGTGTTATGGGAGTATAGGACTGCTTATAAGACACTCAAGCATATGGGAGATTAAGCTGTTGAATTTGGACCTCGAGCTAGCCACTAGGACAAGAGTGAATCAACTACATGAACTTGAGGAGTTCAGGCTCCATGCGTATGACAATGCCAAGATCTATAAAGAAAAGACAAAAAGGTGGCATGACAAGCACATAGTTCATCATACATTCACTCTGGAAGAAAAGATACTACTCCTTAACTCTTGATTAAAGTTATTCCTTAGAAAACTGAGGTCAAAATGGAGTAATCTCTTCGAAGTGGTATGGATGACACAATATGGTACCGTGGAACTTAAAGGTGCACAGGGCCTAACATTCTTGGTGAACGGGCAAGGAGTAATGTAGTATTTTGGGAAAGATGCGGATCGTGATTTGGTGGCTGTTGAACTAAATGATAAATGATCCAAGCTGAGTTATGTTGTGACGTTTAATCAAGTGTTACAAGGGAGGCAACATGTGAACAATATGTAATAGGTAGTTAGTTTTGATTAATTTTGAAAATTTTAGCTTAGTTTCAAGTTTTGAGAGTAGAGTTCTTCTTTTTAGCATGTTATAGTAGGACTTTAGGTAAGTTGATTTACTTTGTAATAGTTAGGAAATAGTAAGAAAAAAAATACAAAAAAAGAGAAGTCATGCCACGACCAAAACTAAGGCATTGGGTGGGAGGCAACCAACCATTATTATGTCATATTATTTGGTTGATGCGCAGGTCATTGGAGGAGAAACCACATGAAAAGAAAACCAAGATGTTGAAATTTGGGTTCCGACACAGGACGGGCACACCGCACTATGGGCCAATGTTCAAAGGCCCATTTTTGGCACACTGCCAATGTGTCGCACCTCAAACACACCAAGGCCAATGAAAAATGCCGATAACAGGCACGAGAAGGGTGCGCCGCACCAAGCCCAAAAGTTCTGCGACCCATTTCGGGCGCATTGGAAGTGTGTTGCGCTAAGGACACGGGCGCAATATAGGCGTGCCGTGCCAAGGGCAAGCGGATTGCGACCCCTTTCAGGCACAATGCCAGGGCGGCACCCAATTATCTCGCTAACTATGCCCCAAATACGAAATTGAATAGTTTTTTTTATTCCAAGGGACCCACACCCAAAACCCACTTTTAATCCTTCACCTATCCAAAACCCACTTCACTTTTTCCCCATTCTTTCTCTCTCTAACTGTCCCTCTTCTCCAAATTCTCTCCAAATTCCAATTTTTTTTTTCTTCTTCTTCTTCTTCACCCACATTCTTCCCCAAAACCCCAAATTCCTCCATTAATGCTTACCAAAACCTTCTTCCCTTACCTTTTCCTCAACTTTCATTCACTAACACCCATAAAAATCCATCAAATTTTTCAAACCCACCCATCCCACTGCTAGAGCTGTCAAAATAGGATGGCCCAACCTAACCTAACCCAACCCTAACGGGCTAAAGAGTTAAATGTGTTGGAACGGGCTGGCCCTTTTAATTAAAGGGCCTATAAAATAACAGCCCAACCCAGCCCTAAGAGGGCCACGGGCTAGGACGGGCTGGCCTTTCAACCAAAAATTGAATAATATTACTCTCTTTGAAAGAGTATCTAAGAGTATCAAATGTTAACGTTTCTGAACAAGACATCAATACATACAAATTTTCATTTATGAATCACACAATTTGGTAAATACTTACAAAAATACATTTATGAATCACATACTTCGGTGAAAACATACAAAAATACATAATAGTCAATGTACGATTTAGCGGAAAAATTTTGATCATTCCACCATTCCTCCCACAAAAAAACTAGCTAGTTTAAAAGAGTAGATTTTTTTATTTTTTAAAATATTAATTGATAAAAACTTTACAAATAAAACAATAGTGTGTGTGTGTGTGTATATATATATATATAATATTTTTAAATATTCATAGACCAGGGGCTGGCCTTTGAGGCTTGCGGGTTAGGCCTACGAGGCTAGCGGGCTAAATAAAGCTGGGCTAAAAAACCTCATTCCTAAATGGGCCAAAAAAATTAGGCCTAACTCCACTTAATTCAAGGATTGGGTTGGGCCACCCTAGCGGGCCAAGCCCATTTTAACAGCTCTACCCACTGCCCATTTTAACAGCTCTACCCACTGCCCACCCGATCCTCACCTCCCTTCATCCCCAAATCTTTTCTTTTCTTCCATTATTGAGTGTAAAAGTGGCTCCTAAGGGCAAAAATGTTGCTAGTATTTCAGGTACTAAGAGGAGTAGGAAAGGAGCGACTGCCAGAAGTTCTAGTCGGGAAACCACCAATTTACAGCCTCAAAAATTTGCAAAGCAAGTTTTAATGCACTATGGGGAGGATTGGTATGGCTGTCAACATGAATCTAAGTACCTGGGTGATAAGTATGTAGATAAGAGGCGATTGATACAAGAATTTCCACACATTCACGCCCAAATCTATGCTTTGGGTCTCCAATATGTCTTCGTTAACCAAGGTGAGTGCAATTTAAGCTTAGTGCTTGAATTCTATGCGAATTGGAATACTAATCATGTTGAGTTGAACTAAGGACTAATTAGATAGTCGGGTGAGATTCATTGTGGAAGCATTGAATGATTTTTTTTGTACATCGAATTATGACAATTCTGAGTTTCTGGCAATTATTGAATGAACTCCTTATCATGATATTAGGCATACTTTTTGTGGGGTGAATTCTGTTGCGTGGTGGGATAGAGTGTTAGACACCGATCTTTATTTGACTCCCCATTATGGCCACTTGAATTTGGATGCTCAAATTTGGTTTAAAATTATGTGTAGCACCTTACTACCGTGCAAACATACAAATGATGTTACTGGTGAGAGAGTTGTATTAGTCTATCGTCTGATAAAGGGGCTGCTGGTGAATATTGGGCCTATTTTGAAGCAAAACATGCTTAAGTTTAGGACCAATAAGAGATGGTGTTTCTGTTATGGGAGCATTATTACTAGGTACCTACGGGCATTATTGATTGTGGAGGAGGTTCATGATGGGTGCCCCCCTATGCCCCTCATCTAGTGTGCCACTTGGTTGATGTCACATGCACTTAAGCACATGATGGCCCGTCTTGACTATTGTTGATAGGCAAGCTCATGATTACAGTTGGATGGGTCGTATGTTTGGAATGGCTGAGTTATAACTATGGATAGGTGGTTGTCCAGTGACTGAGGATGAAATAGCAACACTAGCTAAGCGTTACCCCTTGATGGATATTGCGATGTACATGTGTTGGATGGGCCTGGCTTTCCAATAACCCATTAATGATAATGATGCCACTACTAATGAGAAAGATGGCTCAGCGGAGGATGAGTCAACTGATACTGGCCCTGGAGATTATGATACTGATGCGGGTGATGGAGATGGTACTACAGCCTCGATAGCTATGGATTTTGCCACCAATATGGCAACCCACTGATTTGAAGCATGTGGCCAAGAGGCTGACATGGAGTTCTCTTTTACCTTTTCACTTTGTTTTATTTTTCACACTGAGGACATTGTTTTGTTTAAATGTGGGGTGGAAGTTGAACTTCATGGTACATAGCTTGCTGCTTTATCGAGTCTTTTTAATTTTTAGGAGGATTCCTCGTACTTTGATTTTGGTTATTTTCCCGCGGATAGTCCCATTGAATCGACTAAGAGTATTTTTTTTTAGTTTTGTTGCGCCTTACAGTTGTTATAGGAGTGACAGTTCCTGATGATGAAAGGATGACGATCATCTTAACGAAAAATTAGCCACTAGGAGTAGAACGTCTGAAACCGAACTCTTTGGCACTTTGAAACCTTGTCTTGATAGTTGACTTAACGTAATGGGTGGTAACACTTTGTTTGAAATATTAAAATGGTGACCTTGAAAACAAACATAATCTCTTTGTCTTGACTCTAAATGGAAAATAAAGAATATGGGCTTAATTGTGTGGAAACACTGTAATGCATTTTATGTGAGCATGCTACAAGTGTTGGGTCCTTATGTGTGTTGTGATGCCATGTGTGGAGAGTATTTGTTTAGTTTTGGTATTGAATAACATCTTGAACTTGCCCCAAGTGTGCTTACGGTGTAACTTGTGTGATTTATGGAATATAATTGAGCCGTTTCTTTGAATAGTCAAGTTTGAATCTTCTCTGTGTGCCTCCAAATAAAATATCCCTAGCTTAGCCCCATTGAGCCTTGTAGCCTTGATTTTGTTTTGGTCCATTTAATTGAGCCGAATCCCTTTTATTGATACCATTAGTTTTGATCCCAAAGTAATCCTTAATGCACTATGTTGAGTTGAACGAAAAAATGGTAACTATGGTTAAAATGGATAGGGTGGAAATGATTGGTTTTGTGGAGAAGAAAGAGAAGAGGTAAACAAATGATATCCTATAAGTTCCTAAAATTTGTGATTGGCCATGGTCCATTGGGACATTGTGCACTTCGACTAAGGCAAAAAGCCTAAGTTGAAGGTGGATAATTCGAAAAAAAGAAAAAAAAACCTTAATAATGGCCCCGGTCCTTACAAGGACAACGTGCACCTTAACTCGAGTAAAATTGATAAGTTGAGGGTGGCTATTATTAAGTGTGAAGAAAAATAAAGAGGAGAGAAAAAGGGGTGTGTACAAAAAGAAGGGCATAAGTGAAAGTGAAGGTAAGGTGTTAAGTTCAATTGGAAAAATATAAAGGGGGTTCAAAGGGAAAGAAAAAGTTCTGAATGTTAGCAAGAAGAGAAAAACATGTGCATTAGGGAGGATGAGTCACTAATTTTACCAAAATGTAACCTACCTTACCTAAAGCCGACATTACAAACCGAATGAAAGTCCTCTTGATTCTATGAGTAACAATTTGTGAAAACTAAAGTACACTAAGGGAAAGCTTATGGCATGTGAGGATATGTTAGAACTTCATTTTTGAGTGTGAGAGTGGATTTTATAAAAGAGAGCCTTATGATTGAAATACAATGTGTTGGTGTGAAAGAAAGGTTATACATAAATTGGTGAGGGCATTCATGAAATATGTTTGGTGCTTACTCTTGTTTGGTGTGTCTCTATGTTATTGCATTAGCCCGGAATTATTGGAGAAGATTCATAAATCGAGGTTGTGAATTGTTAATTGGTAGACTATAAGGAAGAGTGGAAATTATTGCATGTAGTGTGTGCCACAAGATCATGATTAAAAATGTTTGGTCGATTCTAAAGCGAGGTGAAAGAGACTGAAAGGTTAAGAATGTGGTTCTATAATATAGAGTTTGTTCAAGGATTAACAAATGTTTAAGCGTAGGGTAGTGATCTTTGGCATATTTATATGCCCAACTCTTGTGAATTACCCATCTTTAACGTAAATTTTAGGACATTCACTTATCTAACTAGCATGTTTTGGCTTAGGATTACGATGATTGCATACTAATATACATGATTAGTAATTTTGCAGAATTTCTAAGGGAAGTGATTGGCGCCAAGAGAAAAGGGTGGTGCGGAGCCCAACATCATTGGTGCAATAAGTGTGTGACGTGCCAGGCCCAGTTTGACTGAACTTGTTATTGGCGCACCGGCAACGCGGCGCACCAGCATACCAGGCGCGATGCCCTATAGATTTGTGGACGTTTGAGCGAAATTTGATATAAAAAGGAGACCTTGTTGAAGTAGATCTAGACTCTAGTTTTCCCAAATATTATAAATAGACCCTTAGGGCTACATTGTTAGGGTTTGACTTTTTTATTGGTGTGCAAAAGCAAGTTTCATTGTTTGTAATAGGTTTTTATGTTCTAACTCTTCTATTTTTCAAAAATCGCATGAACAATTGTATTTTGTGGTTTTCTAATAGTATGAGTGGCTAAACGCCTTTGTTCTAGGGCTATATCTACAAATCGAATGTTGAATATTTAAGGTTTATGAATTAATTATTGGTTGTCATTATAAGTTATTTCTATATTCTTGTTTTAGTATTTTATGTTGGATCACCATAAGATAAATCTATTGTCTAATCTTAAAATTGAGAAAGGAGGGGTAGATAGACCAGAGAATATAAAGAGCTCGATTGACCCATTTAGTTGAGGTGATTTGTGTTCAGAAGTGACGTCAGGACGAACACCTTGCTTGGTTACGAAACAGGATGAAATATAAATGCTCGCCAGTTGGGCTTGTTTATCCCCTCTCAATGATGTAGTTAGACAGCTAACTAGAATAAGTGACTAGAGGTTTGATACCCGACTCATACAATTAACCATGTAAACTAGCAACTTGACAACTAAAATTAGTTTTAAGCAAAAAATATGATACATGAGATTCATTTCATGCTGCATCCCTGGAATTGTCTTTTACTTGCTTGAAACATCATTTTAAAGTCGTTCACAATTAGTTACTTTTATTTATTGCATAGATAGTAGTAGTAGTAAACAATCATCATCATTTCTGAAAACGATTACTTTAATTTTATTTGTAGAATTAAGTGTTAAATATAAGTCGATCATAAGTCCCTTGGGAACGATAACGTGTTTCGTTAAGAATCTATATTACTTGAGCGACCACGTACACTTGCATGTATAATGGGGAGCAACAGGCTCCTAGGCAAAAATTTCCTCCACGCTCTCTTATTTGTGTGGGTAAGAGACCAAGGAAACATATATCCCCAAAAGGATGGATATCGGATAAAAATTGTAATCACCTCCTCTAGATCCACCCCATTCCTCTCATATTCTCCCGATAATAGGTCCTAGAGCCTTTAATAAGCTCAAGGATGATGGAGAACAGACAATTCTTGAGGAGCGAAGACTCTCCACTGATAAAGTAATGAGTGATTACCTAGCCAAATAGGACACTATTAAGTTCCACCAGTTTAAAGAGCTTACAAGACTCAGACAACCCTATGTGCCAAAATGGGACAGAGAATTCTATGATTTCTATAGAAAGGCCCTACCTAATAAGAGAAAAGGCGCAAACTAGAAACCCTTATAGGAAGTGGAGGTCTGTGGCAAGAAGTACAATGCAATTCAGTGCAATAATGATATTCTTGGCACCAAAAGCAACAAAACAAAAAGATACAATCTTTGGATGAAACTTGAACTGGATGCCTTCAAGGCATGGTTGGCACCTCTTATTTCAGGCATCTTTTCCCCGTGTGTAACACCCCGTATGCTAGAAAGACCTAATTGTAGAAAATCAAAAGTTGCAGGTGCCACCAATAGGGACCATCCACGGACCGTAGGGTGACCCATGGGCCATAGGTGGGTCCATGGTTGGCCACTTGCAGATCCTCCCTAGAAACCCAGAAAATCTGAGCCAAGGGTCAGCCCACGCAAGGACCCACAGATCATAGGTGGGACCATGGTTCATGGTCTAGGACCGTGGTTCATACCCCCATCTTTCAACTCTCTGAAGCCAAACAACGGTTAACTAGGACGAACTGTCGGTCCATCCACAATCCATCGGTTGGCCCCGACAACTTTTAAGTCAGGGGTCATTTGGTATTTTCCTTATGCGTTGGGCACCTAAACTATGTCATTTAAACCCTAAACTACGTCGTTTTGGTCAGTTTTAGCCTAGTAAATAAATCAGAACTTACCCTAACAAATTCATTCTCCCAAAAATTGATCAAACCTAGGAAAAGGAGAAGAAATAGTCGACAAACCCTCCCCAAGAACTCAACAAGGTTTCCTCCGGTTCCAGCCCCAAAATCAAAAGATTTCTTCAAGAAATTCGTCACTAAGTATGTGGGATTTCACTAGCGGGTTCCTTTCACTCATTAGGTCCCTAGAATTCAGTCAGATTCTTGAATCCCTTCATTATGTTTAGACTTAGGATTTCTAGAACTTCAGATTATTATTGTGATTTAGTTGTTAGATTAATCCTTATTAGAATATTATGTTTTCATAACTTGTTGCTCAAATCTTGCATGAAACTCAGAATCCTAGTTGTGTAGATTTTTTTAGTTCATGAATTACATTTGCTAGGTCAGTTTATTCATATATACATGCCCCAGTTAAGAATGTTTTATTATCAGTACATTAATAATGCATTTTCAATTAGCATGTCAGTGTTTTGAGTTATTTATATTATAGAAATTCAGTTATAATGTGTTACTTACATATTAAGTTGGGAGTAGGCTTAACACTGAGTGGACTAGGGTCAGTCACCATCATAGTCCCAGAACTATGTTCCCCCGTAGCTTAAGTCCCCTATGTGGGCATAATATTTAGTGATCACGCCAGTCATGCCTTTATACCCCTGGCAAGGTATATAGGGTCCTCTCGATGGGGCATATACATCAGACTCCACAGATAGCTCTCATGGCTTTATATAAGTTAATAGTAGTTCCCACAGTCAAACTCTAGTGACACTGACAGAGTTGCAGGACACTGATGAGGTGATAGTCTAGCCTACGTTGAAGAGATACCGTCAGGAGATCTCCGCAGTTAGAATCAGTGGAGTCTCTTCAAAAACCACCATTCTTTCTAGTGATGTTACAATCACTGATGCCCCCATGTTGCAACTCCTCTATAGACTCTTAATAAGAGCACTACACATGCATAGCCTGTTAGGGGGACCTTACTCTTTTCCTCTCATACTTTTTTATTTCATTTTTGCATTTAGGACACTGTAGTTTACCTTTTGGTGGGATAAAGGCACTAGTGCCAATATTATCTTTTTTGTTGTATTTTGGTATTTTATTACTTTCAATTTTTGGATGATTGTAGTTATTTTGTTGCTTTTCTATTTTAGTGTTTCATTTGGTATTTATCTCTCTTTGCCTTTTTCTCTCAATAACTTGTCGCCCCATGAGTTTTGTAAATCCTAAAATGCTTGAGTTTTCATTTATAATAATTTGAGGATTTACTGTATTCAATTTCGATGTCTTGAATATTACTCATGAGAAGCATGGTGTAAAGTATTGTGTTGCAAGAAAGAAATCATTGTGGTTCCATATTTGAACAATCTTTTTGAATATTTTTGTTGACTAGCTGCATTTTGATATGATCCTTTTTCATGATCCAGAGGTACCCCCTAGACGTAACAGGGCATACTTGACCCCAAAGGGGTCTCATACAAGCCCTTAGAATCATAACATAGGTAATAAAAATAAAATACGGGAAAATTAAAAACTTTTACAATCAATGTCATTTTTCATAAAAGCAAGCAAAAGTCTTTCTATACTCTTTGTCTCAAACCATCTATTAAACTCTTGAATAAAAGTCTGGGGGTGCAGCCCATACAAAGTCTAAAAACATAAAGAAACGACATAAATAAATAATGAGTTTGTCCTAGAAGCTATGAGGACTCACCAAATCTTCAACTCTTCCTGCACTTTAGAAACCTAGCCTCCAAAGCAACTAAATCTCTGAAACCCTACATTTGATTAGAATGTAGGTAATATGTGTTAGTACAAAATGTACCAACTATGAAAGCTAGCACAATATCATAAGAGCATCTCAAATGGTTAGTCAACATAAGATATAAGCATAAGATATAATAACATATTCATAACAAAATCATCATAGTCATAGCATAATCATCATAGTCATAGCGTAATCATCATAGTCATAGCATAATCTCCAACATAAGCATCATACACTCACAAGTCAACATAAGACGTAATTAATGAGCATAGGAGATAAGTTATAATCATAATAAGCATAATTGATTCTTAGTCATCAATACCATAATAGAACCATCCTCAAGTAACCTCCAAGACATACAAGTGCAAAGCAAGAATAGCATCCCATAATACCACCCAAGCCAACTATCCTTTTTGGTCATCTTAACCATAGTTTATAAACATGGTTAATCCTTAAAGCTTCTTTACCATAAGTGCACTCAAAGCACACTTGTGCAATATGTGAAAAGCATCCCATACTAACCTTCACACTAAGCATAACCTTAAAGTCATCGTAGTCATATTCACCCTCCTTTGGTATCACTATTGGATTACTTCATGTAGACAAGGGAACTATCACCTTTAGTCAATCATATCTTAGAAGGCATCTATAGCAACAATCCATCAAGCATAACCATGTAAGAAAACACTCATTAGGTAACCCCTAGTCATACTTGTGCAATGCATGAGTAACATCTCATACTACTACTCATACTAAGTACTTCTTTAGGTCATCATACTCATGTTCCTTAATTAGAGACTAGCCCCTTTTGAAAGCATGGGAACTCTATGAGATACTTTACTATATCTATCTTAGCTCCTTCTTGTTTTGAACCCTAAGAGAAACTATACTAGGTACATCATAGTTCATCATGCTTAAACCCTTGGAGATACTACTTAAAGCATAGTCTAAGTTCATTAAACTTGAAGTCTTGGAGATGCTACTTAAAGCATAATCTTCGTTCATTATAAGGTTGGACCCTATGAGATACTTCTTTTAGCATCTCTAGGTTCATGATTATTATGGACTCTATAAGGCACTTCCTTAAGCATGTCTATGTCCATTTCTACTCTTGAACATTTGAGGTACTTCACTAACTTATCTTGATTCCTCATTATTTTGAACCCTAGAATATACTACATTAACTACATCTTAGTTCATTAAGCTTGAACTCTAGGAAATGTTACTTAAAGAATAAGCTTAGTTCACTAAGGTTAAACCCTAAGAGATGTTTCCTCAAGCATAATCTAAGTTCATTAATCTTGATCTATAGGAGATGCTTCTTCAAGCACAATCTTAGACCATTAAGGTTGAATCCTAGGAGATACTACACTAGGTACATCTTAGTTCATCATATTTGAACTCTAGGAGATGCTACTTAAAGCATACTCTTAGTTCATTAAGCCTGATCTCTAGGAGATGCTTCTTCTAGCATAATCTTAGACCATTACTTGCATTGGACTCTAGGAGATGCTACCTTATACATAATCTTAGCCCATGAGGTTTGAATTCTAGGAGATGCTACATTTAGCACAATCTTAGTTCATTACCAATCTTGTTTAATTGGGATATAGCCTTAACCAACATGAGAATATATGTGCTATCACATAATGTCCAATGGTGTTACCCTCACCATCAAGGGTTAGTCCACTTGCCTAAGGTAGGACCGGTTTGTTAGCTTAGTCGGATTCACTAGCTAACTTTCCTATGGGGCATGTAGTTATGGGATATGGAGATTGCTACTAGAAACCCAAACTCCACTGGGTGAGGTTCCATCTCATGAGACATTCTTGGGGAAATCAATACTCTTCTAGGTGAGAGATCCCATGTGGGAAGCCCAACCTAAACTAGGTGGGAACCTCCGTGAAAACCCAAACTCAACTAGGTGATAACCGCCATCTCATTTCAATATCCACTCGGTGCTAGGCATAAATCCCACAAGATAACCATTAAGTCTCTACTTTGACTCAAGTTTTATGGACAAGTGTTCTTGACAACCAATCCATGCTAATACCTCTTTTAGACCATGCGTCAGCAACTATCACTATCCATGACCTAGGTATAAAGGCTCTCTAGCCTTAGGTTCAATTAGTTAGGAGAAGTCCTTCAACCCTAGAACCATTACTATATGAGAAGTCTTTCATGTTAATTCCACATTCATGCTTAGTATCATGTCTAGAATTCAACATTTAGACAAGGATATCATCATGACCTAAGTGATTCTATCACTTCCTACCATGTATGATTCATAAGGTGAATTAAGTAGGTAAAGGTCTCTCAACACAATCCTATTTATTGGCTTTGGATTCACATGTAGGTTTTACTCTCAAAGCCTTAGAATCTAAGGTTAATCATGTTAGCTTCACCCTAAAGCCCTAGTGATCAACACTCATAACTATGACTCCTCATTCTCAATGACTCTACATCATGGAATCATATTATGAACCTAGATTACAAGACATTCAATCACATTCCTTGATACTAGGTGATTCTAGTCGCAATTCATCCTTAAATGATCAATTTCAACTTTACAAGACAAGATAAATCATGTAGTATAGAGTCTAGTTCAATTCATGTCTAGTTATTCCTAATCTTGATCAATTACTACTCATGACATTGATTTAAGAAGATCACTCATGAACCTTCAAATTCACCTCTAATGGCATCAACCCACAATTATCACATTCATCAACTTAAGCTAGGGTTTACCATTGAAATCACATGAAATCATCATAATATCATAGTTCAATGCTAATACAATCATAATTAGGTATTATCCACTAGATTGGAATCATACCTAAACTCTACCCACAATGTAAGCACAACCCTAGCTAGAATTGGGTTTTTGACTTCACAATTGGGGGAAACTATGGGGGCTCTATGGGTGGAAGAACCCATAGATGAATAAGATAAACATACATATTTTCAAAGCCCTAAACAAAATCTTGAATCAATGTATAAACACTGCCCTCTTCTCTTCTCTTCTTCTTCTTCTTCTTCACTTCTAGAGAGAGAATTTCTTGGAGAGTATTTGGCGTCTTAGATGAATGATTTAATGAATTAGTTTTAGGGGTCTATTAATTATTTATAGGTGGATAATTGACTTACTAACCGACCTACCTTAACCCCTACTTAACTAATAACTTAATTCCCAAACCCCCTAACAAAAACTAAAACACTTAAGACTGGAAGGACCTACGGCCTCACCACCCACGGACTCTGGGTGGACCTACGGGGCATGAGTCCCCTCTGTAGGTGAGGTTTGAAACTCTAAAATGGCAGGCCACTGCAGGACTTGACCCACGACTCCAACCTATGGGCGTGGGTCCATCTATGGCCAGTAAGATAGCATTCGTAGGTGCTGCCAAATTCCTGTTTTAGGGACTGTTTTTGGGGTCCCCCTCAAGGACCCCTTGGGTGGTCCTTGGGGGGTCGTACCTTGATGTATAGCCCCTAAAACCTCCATTCTAAGTATGGTAATCCTTTCTATAACTTTTGACCCTCATACAACACTCCAAAACCCTTACGAAAGGCTCTAGAGCTCACTAGTTCAACTTACTAATTTCCGGGGTGTTACAGCCTTGCAATTAACATCACACGCAAGTTTTTTTATCTTCTTGGGTTGTTATAAATGAGTGTATTTGAAGTTCCACGTGTGGTGAGGTTTTACACTAAAGTATGTGTGTGGGATCCTAGAACTTGCCTTATTTGTATAATTGCTTAAACCTTGGTAATTGTAAGGCATGATCTTTCAAAAAATTTATGAGAGGGAATCCAAACTTTCATATCCTTTGTGACTACCTTGTGAGGGTGTACGTCCATTTTGGTACCATTTGAGCCTAAACCATTTATTGAAAACCTTATTAGAACCCCTTGAGTCAAATTTACCCTACCTTCTCACCCAATATCCTTTTTGAAGCACTGGTTTGTTTGAATAGACAACATAGGCCAAAAGTCTAAGTTGGGGTGTGAAAGGAAGGAGGAAGAAAATCCAAGTGAAAGGCAAAGAAAGATGAAATGAGACTCAGCTTTAAAGTTTGTTATGAAAAGAAGGAACCCCTCCTTGTAAAATAAAAACAAAAAAAAAAGGAGAAGAGACATATTGTGATGAACAATGTTGAAAAGTTGAAATTAAAAAGAGAGCTATTGGAATAAAAGAGGATTCCCAATAAAATTATTGACAAGTCCAAGTTTGAGTTCTCAATGAAAAAAAATGTAAAGAACTCAAGAAGAGGTGGATCTGATTGCAACAATACTTTGAAAAGGTGAAGTCACTAAGACAAACTGACCATACCTTAACCCTCAGCCCAATTACAATCCTTAAAGACCCTTGAGATCATGTATGAACTAGATTGTATTATAATTGGAAAATATGGGCAAACCTATGTGATGAAGCCTGCATGTATTTCTCTTTTGAGAGAGTGATAGTTGCATTGATTCCTTACTTCTTTATTGATTTGCTTTGTGAGAGCATGTAATTGTTCTTGATGTAAGGGTACTTGAATGGATATGCTGAAACATGGTCTTGCATTTGAAAAGAAGTTATAGTGAGCTTGAGTTTGTGTTGAAAACGGCTAGTAATCATTTGAAGGTTCTAGATCGTGATTGATTAGAGTATGTTGTTGAGAGTAGTATTTTAATGACAACTGCATGTTAGCTCTCATTGAGTACTATTGTAGACACCATTTTTGAGATGATTATGTTCTTGATTTACTTGAGGACAAGCAAAAGCTTAAGTTGGGGGTGTTGATGAGTGTTAGATTTACACTCTTTGAGGCCTATTTATCTCAACAATTAGTGTCCTCAATGCCTAATTATGTCCTATTGTAATGATATTTTGGTTATTTATTGCTATGAAGGCTGAAGGACAAGTCAAGGATGAATGTTTAAAAGAATGACCAAAATATGAAAAGAAGTGTGAACTCCATATTGTTGATCCCCTAGCAAGTAGGGTGGATCACCCAATGAGTATGACCTCGCCCAAATATATAGTGCAAAACACCTGAATTAATTTAGGCAAGTCGTCGAACTCTAAACGGAAAGTTCACTCATCGAATGGGAAAGGCGACCATGTTGGCCACAGGCGAAAGCGATAGTACAAGGAGAAAAATTGAAGGATTGAAAGGTGAACGAAGGTGGTACTTGATGATACACCAAATTTAAAAGGAAGACTCAAACGAGCTCACCGATTGATGTTCAAAAACATGAAGCCTAAAGAAAGATAAAGGCAAGCCAAAGAGAAGTGGGAAATCCGCCCATTGTGATCGGAGAGCCCGACTAATGTTGCCCAATTGTCCATGCATTGAATTTGGGGCTAAATTTTAGGGAAGTGATAAATATCCCAAAGGATATAAAAAGTAGAGAGTTTGAAAATTTTGAAGCCTAAACAATATATAGAGAGAAAAATACTTTACCTTAGAACACTTTCTTGTTTTTGGGGTTTTTTCAAAAAATTTCTTGAAATTGATAAATTAAAATTGAATTAAAAGTGGGTTTGGTTGTAATTTTTTAATTTCATGTTACCCATGAATGTTTCATGAAAGGTACAATTTCTTTACTTTTTATGATGTGTGGCTAAAACTCTAAGATCTAGGGGTTCAATTATAGGGTTGGGTGTTGATAGAATGTTGTGGGTATTGTTTTATGCTTTGTTTTTTTTGTTGTTCGCACATGTATTTAGGCTATCTAGCATGGTATTAACTTATGGGTTAAGATTTCAAACTTAATTCCTACTTTCGATCTCCGATTGATTCTTGAATGAGTATGATTAGGCTGGGTAATTAGTGTGATACTAGTAATTTAGGTTTGGTGTTTGTAACTTGGTTTAAAAGAGAGGTTATGGTCTAATCTATTTGCCTTATTTTACATAAATAGAGAGAATAGATTAAGGCATTGGGTTGTTTAGTATAGCACATAGATGGGACCAAATCAGATTTTATGAAATGATATTATGAGATCGAAAGTAGATTATTGTCATTGAAGATGACCCATCCTATCCATGAATATTCATCACTATAGAGCAACATATTTACCCCCTATGTGACATTGCTTTCCAATCCCCGCACTCCTAGATTACTTGTTACTTCTTAAATTTTCAAAAATCCTTGTTTCATTGTAATCATTGATAAGCAAATCTTTTAATTAAATTGGTGAAGTCATCCATGCACTTGTTTTTACTATTACAAATCAATGATTTTACAATTCAGATTTCCTAATAGAATTCCTTGCCTTGTATCATCCTCTTTGGGATTTGACCCCAACTATTTGTTGGGTATTTTTATTGACGATGATCACTAACTCCTTTAATTGGTTTTGAAGAGTAGTTTGAGTGTTATCACATATTCTCTTCTTGGAATGTAAGTTCAACAACCACAGTAGCATTAGATCATATCAAATTGATTTTTTTTTACTTCCATCAAGATGCACCAAGGTACCTCATATATACCAACAAAAATCTTATTCAAGTCAAAGAGTTAGTTTCCAAAATGACCCGTAATTACTAGTTATTAATGCAATTTATGTCTCATCCTTAGAATTATAGTTTCTACCAATAAATTTACTCTACCCTCCACACTTCAAGATTCTTTATACACAAAACTTCCTTCTTCATTTCTAATACAAAAAGCTGCAGAACTAGAATCAGGATTTTTTTTTTTAACCATATGAATTAAATTTTAAATACCCCTAATAAAGGTAATTTCTAGTGAACAGCCTTGCAGTCAATGATGGGAGAGTATTGTTCAAAGAACTTAACTATCATTGTTCAGGTTGTGGGGATATGCAATAGCCAAGGGTACCTTTGCCAATAATTAGATATTTATGTTAGTGTCACGCCCTAAACGCAAGGGGTGAATCTGACATCTAATGCTAAAACTTAGGCCAGAGGCAACCCTACTAAACAACTTGTAAATGGTGCATGGCAGCCACACAAAGTCACGAAAACAAAGAAGTATATCTCCGCTAAAAAATAAACCCTCAGCCACCAAAGCCCTTTATAACTACTCTACAAATAGAACAGCTACTCGCAATAGTTTATAGAAAGAAAGAAACAACTAGCATAGAAGCCTATTTGGGCAGTCTAGGCGGCCATGGTTTACAGGTACATAACTTACCAATATGTCAAGCGGGTATCAAATATCATCCAACTAAAAGGTAAGCCCAACAAGGCCAATAATGTGTCGATACAACCCAACACACTAGTCTGCAACCCTCCATGAACACAAAACATTGTAAGGACAAGGCCCTAGCCTCCCCAAAAATTGTAAACCATAAAATAAGTAAACCTTTAGGACTCTAGCAACCCCTGGAAAAGAGGATTCAATCAATCAGCTGAATAGGTGGTTGTGTTACTTGGCAGGTTGTCTGGACGTCGCTAAGGACATGTAGACATGAATGTAATGCTCCCCGAAAAGGGGAATCGATACAAAATAATATACCGAGTATGTAAGGTAAACTAAGAGTTGAAACCTAAGTATAAGTACTAAATGAAAAGGGCAGGGGAGAATCAAAAGTACAAAATTGTATCTCCCTACAATAAGATAATATAAACACATAACAAGCAATAACCTGACCAGACCTCCGTAAGCCTAGCAGGTACAAACAGCACACCATCATTATAAGTCCTAATGAATGCAAACAATCGCTAAATATCCATATTAACCCCTTACGTGGATCCCGATGATAATCTGATCTGAACTATGTGAATGTACATGTGCTATGAATCACTGCAAATTTGAGGCTCTGTGAGATAATACATATATAATGCCTCGTAGGCACAGCCTACCCAACCCGTAAGCTTGGTATACCCAACCCGTAGGCTCTGTCTACCTGGTCCATAGTGTAACACCTTAATCTTTTGTCAGTTTTTAAGTTTTAGGTCTATTTCAACAACCATAACTTTTAGCACAAAATGAGTAAGGTTGCCCATGAGTATCAAATCTAAGGTCTTTGAGTCCTCTTTCAAACGCCGTCGAGTTTGCTGAATTCCAAGTTTGGATGAAGGAGATATACCCTTTTAAGTGTGCCCTATCTAGCTAAGGTAATTCATCCATTTTAAGGAGGGGTATTTTGGTCTTTTCCTACCCCCACTAGGCCTACACATTTCTTTCCACGAAATTAGAGGTCTAAGCTGATTGAGATCAGTTCCTCATTCATTATAAAATGTTTAAGAAAGTTAGGACAAAGTTTAAGAGGAGAAAATTGGAGGTTTCAAAAGTTCTCAAGAATTTGGGAAACTCACCAACAACTTAGTTCTTTCGAGGTATGTAAGATTTCATCGTTTTGGGTTTGTTCACCCTCATGCGATTCATGGTTTTTCGTTTATGAGTTCGTCCATGAGATTGTGTATGTTGAGATTCTTGATGAGGTTCTTGAGGTTTTTTGTTTTATTCTTTATCAATGGAGTTATGTTGAGTTCTTGAGGTGAGGGTCTTGCGAATGAGTGTTGTTCTTGAGGGATTTTGAGTGGATTTTTAATTAATTGTGTTGGGTTTATGAATCTAAAGAAGTTTGTGTCACGCCCAAAACTCAAGGGGCACAACTAGCTCCTAATGCCTAAGCTTTGGCCCAAGCTGACCCTGTAGAACCATTTGCTACTAGCACATGGCAGCCAGACACAATAAAGAAAACAAACAACCATATCTCGACTTAAAATTAAGCCCTCAGCCGGCAACGCCCCTGTCAAAACATCTATAAAAGAAAACAGCTACTCCCAAGAGTTCATATAAAGAAATATCCAACTAGTATATAGGTCCCAATTAGGTCATAGAGGCCATCATGATCTTTATACTGAAACTAAAAGCAGGTATATATCAAAACAATACATCAAATAGCTAACAAGCTTCAGCAAACCAACAAACTAGGCCAACATATATATAACGTAGCTATACACCTAACACACTAGTCTGCAAGCCTCTAAAAGTAGTAAAGATTAGTGGGACAGGGCCCCAGCCTACCCATAAAAATATATACAACAAAAGCTAACAAACCTCCCAACTATGGCTTCTCCGGAGGAAAGGGGCTAGCCAATCGAATAAAAATCAATCGTGTTACTAAGGAGGTCTACTAGGTCATCTGTTGGGACCTACAGGCATGAATGCAGCACTCCCAGGCAAAGGAATATCAATACAAAATAATGTATTGAGTGTTGAAAGGCAATAGACTATGAGCAGGTATCCTAATATATTGGGATTAATTCGATAAATAAATCAAGGATAAGATAAGTGTACTAACCTGCTCCTAAATGTAAACTTATCAAAAATAATAAAAACAACAGCCTAACCAAGCCCCCATAAGCTCGGCAGGTACAAACAACACACAAGACCACCTACCCAGGATCTCATAATCTAGAAGGTGTCAATCAATCTATATACCCTTATTGGTAGACCCCTAGCCCCGTAGACAGTCACATAGCCCTCTTAGAAATTAATATAGCCCCGTAGGTAGCACATAGCTAAATTAGGCATCAATATAGCTTATTTACAACTCATAGTCCTCATAGGCAACAACATGGCCCTGTAGGCAGCACATAGTCTTCTTAGGCGTCAATATAGCCCTGTAGGTAACTCATAGCCCTTCTAGGCATCAATAATGCCCCATTGGTAACGCATAGCGCTTATAGGCATCAATATATCCCCGTAGGTAGAACATATCCCTTCTAGGCATAGATCACATTCCTATAGTTAACCACAATATCCCCAATAGCAACATTAACAATCCAATAAGCTAAAAGGGAGTAATTTAGCTATAAGAAACCTATACAAATATCCTCTAAGTCATGTCCAACATAAGGACACTACTAACTGAATAAGAATCCCGACAAGTGGGGATTATATCAACTCGAGCAGCCAATAATCAACAATAATGGCTACAAGAATAACAACGATAACAACCCAATTACAGTTCTCCTAAGCTTTAAGGAAACATGGCGTAAAAAGGGAATAGACTTAACATATCTTTTTTGCTGAATTCACGTGGTCTAACAACTTTTTGTCACAAACCCCCTCAATATTACAACAAGGCGGGACCATAAACAACACACAAGAATAGAAGATACCACGATAATCCACTAAAAGATATGTATTTTCATCGCAAATTGCTATTTGTAGCTTATCAAAGCTAGAATCAATGATAGAAGGGTCTTACCTTGATCTTAAGTTCGTAATATACCTCAAAGCCATAACATATGTCCAAACCCTTGTTGTACCAACACCAAAGTATGATATGCTACGAAATCGATAAAATAAATTATACCCTGATGACGAGCTCAACATGTAGAACAACATTCATCAAGGACATAAGTCGAGAAAATATATAATTTGGTTGATCATAGAAATGGGTTTTCTAAGTTTTCTGGTTCTTAACTAAAAAAATAGAGAAAAAGTCTAAGGAGAAGATATATAAAAAGTTCGCCAACCTAGGGCCCCACCTCATGTGCCTACTTGCGTAGTCTTGCAAAAATGTGAATATCTCTCTAATTTGAAGTCGTATTAACAAATAGGTTGATGCGTTGGAAACTAGACTCGTAGACCTTAGATTTTGGTAGGAGTGGGCCCCATAACTCTTTATAGATTGGGAGAAAACAGCCGAGATATTTGACCCAAATTTCAGTGAAATCTTTAAGAAGGAACTTACGATAACTTTCGCGAACTTTAATTTTACAACTTACCTAACTTCAAAACCCGTGATACAAACCTTGAACACTCAAAATATTACATACCACATCATTCTTAATTATTACTCACCCTCTTTATCTTTCCACAAAGGTACGAGTTAATTTAGACATTTCGAAAAGTCGGGGTATTACATCTTTCCCCCCTTAGAAACATTCATCCTCGAATGAAATATCTGAGTTTTGCGGTTAAGCCCTTAGGAGTTGCCAAAATTTAGGCAGAGTATCCTTTGTAAATGTGACTATCCATAAACCCGAAACGTAGAAGTTCTAACAAAGGCGTCTCACAGGATGACAAAAATAGCTAAGCATTATAGCTCTGCAATAACAGTGTGAGAATATACAACGACAACAACCATAATAATAAGCAATTATAACAACCCAGAAAATTAGTAGGTTGAAATAGAGCCTAAATGTAAGGTTAAAAGCTATAAAATAATTTCCCCTAAGTTAGTAGACCATCTAAATATGATATGGGGGTTTACGAGTCAAGGCCTAAAGGAGAAGTGCCAAGCAAGAAAGGGGCAAGCCAAGGTTGCCCCAAACTTGAAGCTACTGCCTCAAACTCCACGGCCACCACCATGGCTCATAGTCATGATCACGGCCAGTTGGAGGCTTCGTGGAGTTGCCTTGGCCAAGGGAAGGAAGCCTCCAAGTGTCCTAGACACTCTTCCAAGTGTCCTAGACACTACCCCAACCTCCACGAGAGGGATCACGTGAAAGACCATGAGTCGTGGTCCACTTTTCATGAAACATGAAGGTGGGCGTGAGACTCCCTTGGTTTTTAAAGAGTTGGATCATTTTTAGAGAAGCTACTGCCCAAGGCACCACGGGCACTATAATGGGTCGTAGTGCACTTGACGAGAGGGAGGGTGGCTCGTGATCATGCCTTGGCCTCGTGGGGTTTTGGCACACTTATGGAGCTACAGCCTAAGGTACCACATGCAACACCATGGGCCGTGGTCCCCTAAACAGCTCATGAAGTGTGGCTCGTGAACCTGGACGGGTTTACTTAAATGAGGGACTTTTAGGTCATTTCCTTTTTAGTCAAATTTAAGTGGGGGTGTTTTAGGTATTTTAGGGGTAAAATATATATTGGTTTTAAGTCTTATTACACAAGTCTTAGTTATTTTTTCACAAACACCCAAATTGAAAACAAAATCCTCCCACTTCTCTCTAAAATTCTCTCTCTAGACTCAAGAAGAAGAAAAAGAAGAAGAAAGCATTGGAGCTAGGGTTTCAAGGTTCTTCCCCAAATTTGTTGGAGTTTCATAGTTAAGGTATGGTTGATTTTCATCCTTGGGTAGCTATCACCCAAGGAGCTCCTTCAAATATGTTTTCAAGATATCAAATTTCCCCCAATTTCTTGGGGTTTCATTCTATAACATGGGTCTTCTTTCCAAAACGTTTTCATTGCTTAATTATGATTGTTTAAGGTTGTTTATGACGAACTATGAATATATTTATGGAAACTTGATGTTTATAATGAGAATTCCCCATAGACCCATGTGTTCCCCATGTTGATAGATCTTGAATTGATATTGTGGGTTGGATGATACTGTTAATGTGTCAATTGACTATGTTTATGTTGATTAAGCTATTGAATCATGAATTCCTTCTATATTACATAAAAATTGTATATATTTGGGTTGTTGTGGTGTTGATGAAAAGATCTTCCTACCCTATACCTACACACTTGATCATATATGTATGTATGTATGATTATGGTAAACTTGTTGTGTGTTTGAAAGGACATCCTTATGATCACAATATAATGATAATGTGAAAGGTTCACTCACATGATAATGTTTCTAAAGTGAAAGGAGCATTCTCACTTAAGGAACCTATGAGCTATTATGATGATATGTTGGCATGAGTGCCCAATGAATGTTGTTATGAACTTAAGTAAAGACTAATTATGACTCTAAAAGGGAATAATGCATAGCACCAAGAGGACATGAAAGTGATATGGGGGCTTATACGTTTAGTATGTTCGGCTTCCCAGTGTATGATATCTCATAAGATGGAAACCTTCTACGTTTAGCAAGTCTGGGTTTCTAGTAGCAATCTCCTTGTCTTATAACTATGTGCCCATATAGGTCTTAGTTAGTGGTTCCACTTAGAAGCTATTATGTTAGTTCTACCTTAGGCAAGTAGAACACCTCTTTTCGATGTGGGGGTAGAACAGTGGGTTCTATGTAGCTCACATGGTCTATGTCGATTATTGCAAGTCTTCCCTAAATAATATGAATATGAATTGTGGTAAGGACATGGACTCTAACTAGGAATTCTTAAAGTGTACTACTTAGTGTGAGTGGGGGTATGGGACTTCACTTATACATTGCATAAGTAGACTCTAAGAGAGGTTATGGTTAGGTTCTCTTATGGTATGATGCTTTAATGACTTATGAACTATGTATGAGAAAGGGTGTATATGAATGTTATAGAATATGAATGTCTTCACTCTTATGTATGTTGACTATGACTACGGTAAGATATGTATGATGTTGGTAGGATTATGGGACTTTACCTTTGCATTGCACATGTGTGGCTTTGGATTGCTTATGTGTTGGGTTGGTTTATGTTTCTTCATAAATGTGCATAATGGTTTCTAAACTTGATAAAGGCATGTTTTCAACTAAATATCCCTTTTATGCATGTTTTAAGGATTTTGTGCATGGCATCCGTACTTAGTATAATTAATTGTGCTAACCCATATTTTCTACTTTACTATGCATGTAGGTTCCGGATGTTGATACTTATTACTTCCTTGAAGGTGAAGCTTGGGTCGACTATTCCCTAGTCTTGGTGAGTCCTCAAGTTCGAGAACAAGTTGCTATTGATTCTAGTCACTAGTTTACTTCATATGTTCTAGTCTACATTGTATTTCCTATTTTGGAGACTTATTGAAGTAAAGGGATTGACCCTATTTGTACTCTTATGTTTTAGATGGTGATTGAGACAAGTATCATTCCTATTTTCTTATATGAAAGGAGTTGACTTCTATTGTAAAAGTTTTTTTAATTTTTCCATATTTTTCTATGTCTTTATGTGATGATGAAAGCTAAGGGCTTCTATAAGACCCCTTTGCAGTCAAGTACGCCGTGTTACGACTAGGGGGGTGCTCTCGGGTCGTGAAAAACTTGGTATCAGAGCTTAAGGTTTAGAAAGATTCTAGGATGATGTCTCATGAACCACATCTAGTAGAGTCTTGTTCATAAGTGTGAAGCGCGCCACACTTATTAATGAGGGGCTATAAGATGCTTGGGATTTTTTCACTTCTTTGATTATTCATTAGTCGTACATAAGAGTTTTTACTCTATGAAGTCCTTTTTCTTAACCTTTTTCTTGTGCATATTGGAATATGAATACAAGAAAAAGGGCCGCAAGAAGAATGGAAGAGGAGATTGCTAATGATGAGGGAGTTCCTCCCCAAGGTCCTTAAGGGCCTCAAAATTCTCAAGCTCCTATTGGTGAGGGGTCCATGAATAATGATGAGATAAGAACGGCTCTCCAAACTTTAACTCATGCTCTAACGGCTCAAGTCACTAGAGATGCTAGGGTCCAAGTGAACCCCAATGCAAGTACTACCGCTTCAAGGATTAGGGATTTCTCAATAATGAATCCTCCTACCTTCTATGGCTCCAAAGTGAATGAAGACCCACAAGGGTTCATTAAGGAGGTGTTTAAGGTACTTAAAGCAATGGGAGTGTCTCCAAGAGAGAAGGCGCAACTAGCCGCCTACCAACTCAAGGACGTGGCTCAAGTGTGGAATGAGCAATGGAAGGAAGAGAGGTCCATTACAGCGGGCCGATTGATTGGAGAGTGTTCAAGGTGTCTTTCCTTGATAGGTTTTTCCCCCTAGAGCTAAGGGAGAGGAAGATGCAAGAATTCATCAACCTCCACCAAGGAGGTATGAGTGTAAAGGAATATAGCCTCAAGTTCACACAATTGTCCAAATATGCCCCAACCTTGGTGGCGAACTCTAGGGCGAAAATGAACAAATTTGTTATAGGGATATTCAATCTTGTGGTTAATAAATGCAGGTCAGCAATGCTTATTCCAACCATGAACATCTCTTGTCTTATGGTTCATGCCGAATAAATTGAGGAAAAAAAGCTCAAGAAAGTGGGTAGAGAAATTAAAAAGGCAAGAGGTGATGATGGTAATTCATCTAAGGGTAGATTTGAGGTTCAAGGCAAACCAAGGTTTAAGAAGAGGTTTTCTAATCAAGGTACTTCTAGCACTCCTAAGGTCAACAAAGAGAGGGTGCCTACTCCAAAGCCACAAGGTGGTAGTGGAGGTGGTTCTTATGTTGAAAGACCTGCTTGTGCAAAATGTGGCAAGAAGCATGATGGCAAGTGCCTTGTTGGCACGGATGGGTATTTTAGTTGTTGCAAGAGTGTCCACATGAAGAGGGATTGTCCTATGCTTAAGGTTCAAGGGAGAGAGGGCAAGCAAGTCCCTCCAAGTGGCTCAAATTCCGATGCTCCCAAGAAAAATCGCTTCTACGCTCTCCAATCTATAAGTGATCAAGAGGGGTCCCCGGACGTTGTCACCGGTATGTTATAAGTATTTTCCATTAATGTTTATGCATTATTAGACCCCAGTGCCACTTTATCCTTTGTTACCCCTTTAGTGGCTATGAAATTTGATGTAATCCTCATAAAGTTTGAGGAACCTTTTTCAATTTCTACTCCCATAGGTGACTCTGTTGCTGCTAGAAAGGTTTATAAGGATTGTCCTATTTCCTTGTCTAATAGAGTCACATTGGTTGATTTGGTAGAACTAGATATGTTGGACATTAATGTCATATTGGGGATGGATTGGTTGCATTCTTGTTTTTCTTCTATTGATTGCAGAACAAGGGTTGTAAGGTTTCAATTTCTAAATGAGCCCGTTTTAGAATGGAAGGGGGGAAGCTCTATTCCTAGAGGTTGTTTTGTCTCATATCTTAAAGCTAGAAAAATGATTTCTAAGGGGTGTATCTATCATATTGTGAGAGTTAAGGATCTTGAGTCCGAGACTCCTCCTTTAGAGTCGATCCCTATAGTAAGGGAATTTCCAAAAGTCTTTCCTAATGACTTGCTCGAAACCCCTCCAGAACGGGAAATAGACTTCAGCATTGATCTTTCCTGGATACACAATCCATATCAATTCCCCCTTACCAGATGGCTCTGGCCGAATTATAGGAATTGAAGGAACAACTCAAAGATTTTCTAGATAAGGGTTTTATTCAACCAAGAATATCTTCATGGGGTGACCCGGTATTGTTTGTGAAAAATAAATATGGTTCACTTCGGATGTATATAGATTATCGCCAATTGAACAAAGTCACTATAAAGAATAAGTACCCACTCCCTACAATTGAAGAATTGTTTGACCAACTCCAAGGGGTGAGTTACTTTTTGAAGATTGACTTAAGGTCGGGTTATCACCAACTTAGGGTGAGAGGGGTTGACATTCCTAAAATGGCCTTCCAAACAAGATATGGTCACTATGAATTCCTAGTTATGTCTTTTGGTCTAACAAATGCCCCGACGGCATTCATGGATCTTATGAATAGGGTATTTAGGCAATATCTTGATTTGTTTGTGATCGTCTTTATTGACGATATTTTGATCTATTCATGAAATGAGGGTGATCATATGAAGCATTTGAGATTAGTATTGCTAGTCCTCAAAGACCATCGACTTTATGCTAAATTTAGCAAGTGCAAGTCTTCGCAAAGGTCAGTTGCTTTCCTTGGTCACGTTGTGTCGAGCGTAGGTATAGAGGTGGATCCAAAGAGAATGGATGCGGTTAGGAGTTGGCCTAGACCCCTTAGTCCCACCGATATTCAAAGCTTTTTAGGTATGGCCGGGTATTATAGGAGGTTTGTTGAGGGCTTCTCATCTATTGTTTATTCATTAATGACCTTGACCAAAAAGAAGTCCAAATTTGAGTGGTCGGATTCTTGTGAGAAAAGCTTCCAAGAGTTGAAGGATAGGCTCACCTTCACTCCGATGTTGTCTTACTGGAGGGTAGCGATGGATTCGTAGTATATTGTGATGGTTCGAGAATAGGGTTGGGGTCTGTTCTCATGCAACATGGAAAGGTAATCGCCTATGTTTCAAGGCAACTTAAGACTCATGAAAAGAATTACCCGACCCATGACCTCAAATTAGCGGTGGTGGTATTTTCTTTGAAGATATGGAGACACTATCTCTATGGGGCACACGTAGATGTGTTTACCGACCAAAAGAGTCTCCAATATGTGTTTACCCAAAAAGATTTGAATCTCCGACAAAGAAGGTGGTTAGAGCTTTTAAAGGATTATGACGTGAGTGTCCATTACTACCCTGGCAAAGCTAATGTAGTTGTGAATTCCTTAAGTAGATTGTCCATGGGTAGTGTAGCTCATATAGAAGAAGAGAATAAGGAATTGGTCCATGATATGCATAGGTTGGCCCGGTTAGGTGTCCAACTAGTTGATTCTACCAAGGGTGGATTTATGATTCATCATAGTTCTGAATCATCCCTTGTTGTTGATGTGAAGTCTAAGCAACATCTTCAGCCTATTTTGATGGAGTTGAAAGAATCGGTTCTCAATAAGTCCATTGAGGCTTTCTCCCAAGGGGAGGATGGGGTGCTTATGTACCAAGGTAGATTATGTGTTCCGTATGTTGATGGCTTAAGGGAGCAAATTTTAGAAGAGGCTTATGGTTTGCAATATTCTATTCATCCGAGAGCCACCAAGATGTACCGTGATCTACAAGAAGTCTATTGGTGGAAAGGCTTGAAAAAGGATATAGCGGATTTTGTAGCCAAATGTCCAAATTTTCAACAAGTCAAAGTCGAACGCTAAAAACCCAGAGGTTTGTCACAATATATAGATATTCCTACTTGGAAATGGGAAGATGTGAACATGGACTTTGTAGTGGGTTTGCCCCGTACTAAAAGACAACATGATTCTATTTGGGTCATTATTGATAGGATGACAAATCAGCCCACTTCATTCTGGTTAAGAATTCATTCTCAGCGGAAGACTATGCCAAGTTGTACATAAATGAGATAGTGAAGTTACATAAGGTTCCCTTATCCATCATATCAGATCGGGGTGCTCAATTTACTTTACACTTTTGGAAAGCATTCCAAAAGAGGCTTGGTACCAATGTTAAGCTTAGCACTGTTTTCCACCCACAAACGGTTGATCAAGCAGAAAGAACTATTCAGACCCTGGAAGACATGTTGAGAGCATATGTGATTGATTTCAAAGGTAGTTGGGATGACCATCTTCCTTTGATAGAATCTACCTGCAACAATAGCTACCACTCAAGCATTGCCATGGGTCCATTTTAAGCACTATATGGTAGAAGGTGTAGCTCACCGGTGGGTTGGTTCAAAGTAGGTGAGTTTTCTCTAATAGGCCTCGAACTAGTTTATGATGTCATTGAAAAGGTTTGGATTTTTACGAAAAGGTTGGAAACGGCTCATAGTCGACAAAAATCTTATGTCGATAATAGAAGGAGGGAATTGGAATTTGAAATTGGTGATTGGGTCTATTTGAAGATTTCACCTATGAAAGGTATTATGAGGTTTGGCAAAAAGGGGAAGTTGAGTCCCCGATATGTAAGCCCATACCAAATCATGAAACATATCAGTAAGGTGGCTTATGAGTTAGAGTTACCAAATGAATTGGCCCCAGTTCACCCGGTGTTTCATGTCTCCATGCTTAAGAAGTGCATTGGTGATCCAATATCAATCCTTCCTTTAGAGGGTTTATGAGTTGATGAAAGCCTTTATTATGAAGAGGTTCCGGTAGAGAGTTTGGACCGAAAAGTAAAGAGGTTGAAGAATAAAGAGGTAGCTTCCGTTAAAGCTTTATGGAGGAGCCACTTAGTCGAGGGTGCTACTTGGGCGGTCAAGGACGATATGAGGTCCTGTTACCCTCATCTTTTTGCTTCTACTCCTATCCAAACTTAAGGTAAGAGATTTCCTCATGAGTTTTTTTTTAGTATTTTTGGGAGTCATGCATAGTTTATGAGGTTGCATGATTTCCTTGTATTTGGTGTGTTCTTGATGAAATTCATGTTAGTATAAATTGACCTTTCATGGATTATATGTTTCTCATGTTGAATTGCATTTGGTTATGATGTTGGCATATTTGTTTTAAAGAAATGAGTTGATGAATATGTTTAATTATGTTGTGAGGAGATAGCATGTTGCTTAATATTGTTGTTTTGATCTTTCTTGTGTTGGAGAAGATAGTTCCTCCCATGTTTGTATGAAATGGTAATTTTGGTGCATAACGAGATTGTGGATGTAGTTCCCACTTTCTTCTTTTTCTTGTGTGATTTCACTAAGATTATGATATGGGGTTGATGTTTCCTCCTATGATTTGTGCATTTGAATCATATGTCATGCATGATAGGCTGCTACTCTCGAGTCTTTGTTCCCCTAGAAATGTTTAGAGTGTCATTCGAGGAATAATGTTCCTAAGGGGGAATATTGTAACAACCCAGAAAATTCGTAGGTTGAACTAGAGCCTAAATGTAAGTGTAAAAGTTATAAAATAAGTTCCACTAATTTAGTAGACCATCTAAGTATGATATGGGGGTTCAAGAGTCAAGGCCTAAGGGAGAAGTGCCAAGCAAGAAAGGGGCAAGCCAAGGCCAAAAGCCAAGGTTGCCCCAAACTTGGAGCAACTGCCTCAAACTCCACGGCCACCACCACGGCTCGTGGTCATGACCACGGCCAGTGGGAGGCTTCGTGGAGTTGCCTTGGCCTAGGGAGGGAAGCCTCCAAGTGTCCTAGACAATACCCCAACCTCCACAAGAGGGACCATGAGTCGTGGTCCACTTTTCACGACTCATGAAAGTAGGCGTGCGACTCCCTTGGTTTTTAAGGAGTTGGATCATTTTTAGAGGAGCTACTGCCCAAGGCACCACAGGCACCATAACAGGTCGTGGTGCACTTGATGAGGGAAAGAGTGGCTCATGATCATGCCTTGGCCTCGTGGGGTTTTGGCACACTTATGGGAGCTACTGTCTAAGGTACCAGGTTCACCACCATAGGCCGTGGTCCCCCAGACAGCTCGTGAAGTGTGGCTCATAAACCTAGACGGGTTCACTTAAATGAGGAACTTTTAGGTCATTTCCTTTTTAGTCCAATTTAAGTGGGTGGTGTTTTGGGTACTTTTGGGGTAAAATATATATTAGTTTTAATTCTTATTTCACAAGTCTTAGTCATTTTTTCACAGACACCCAAATTGAAATAAAAAACCTCCCACTTCTCTCTAAAATTCTCTCTCTAGACTTAAGAAGAAGAAGAAGAACACAGTGGAGCTAGGGTTTCAAGGTTCTTCCCCAAATTTGTTGGAGTTTCATAGTTGACGTATGGTTACTTTTCATCCTTGGGTAGCTATCACCCAAGGAGCCCTTCCAAATATGTTTTCAAGATATCAAATTTCCCCCAATTTCTAGGGCTTTCATTCTATAACATGGGCCTTCTTTCCAACACGTTTTCATTGCTTAATTATGATTGTTTAAGGTTGTTTATGACGAATTATGAATATATTTATGGAAAATTGATGTTTATGATGAGAATTCCCCATAGACCCATGTGTTCCCCATGTTGATAGATCTTGAATTGATATTGTGGGTTGGATGATATTGTGAATGTGTCAATTGAATATGTTTATGTTTATTAAGCTATTGAATCATGAATTCCTTCTATATTACATAAAAATTTTATATAGTTGGGTTGTTGTGGTGTTGATGATAAGATCCTTTTACCCTATACCCTACACACTTGATCATGTATGTATGAATGTATGAGTATGGTAAAATTGTTGTGTGATTGAAATGACACCCTCATGATCACAATATGATGATAATGTGAATGGTTCACTCACATGCTAGTGTTTCTAAAGTGAAAGAAGCATTCTCACTTAAGGAACCTATGAGCTATTATGACGATATGTTGGCATGAGTGCCCAACGAATGTTGTTATGAACTTAAGTAAAGACTAATTATGACTCTAAAAGGGAATAATGCGTAGCACCGAGAGGACATGAAAGTGATATAGGGGCTTATACGTTAGTAAGTCCGGCTTCCCAATGTATGATATCTCATGAGATGGAAACCTTCTCCGTTTAGCAAGTCCGGGTTTCTAGTAGCTATCTCCTTGTCCCATGACTATGTGCCCACATAGGTCTTAGCTAGTGGATCCACTTAGAAGCTATTATGTTAGTTCTACCTTAAGCAAGTAGAACACCTCTTTTCGGTGTGGGGGTAGAACACCGGATTTCATTAGCTCACATGGTCTATGTCGGTTATTGCAAGTCTTCCCTAAATAATATGAATTTGAACTATGGTAAGGATGCGGAATCTAAATAGGACTTCTTAAGGCATACTACTTGGTGTTAGTGGGGGTATGGTACTTCACTTATACATTGCACAAGTAGATTCTAAGAGGGGTTGTGGTTAGGTCCTCTTATGGTATGATGTTATGATGACTTATGAACTATGTATGAAAAAGGGTATATATGAATGTTATAGAATATGAATGTCTTCACTCTTATGTATGTTGACTATGACTATGGTAAGATATGTATGTTGTTGGTGACCTAAATGTGATACTTAGCATTTGGTAGGGTTATGGGACTTTACCTTTGCATTGCACAAGTGTGGCTTTGTGTTGCTTATGTGTTTTGTTGGTTTATGTTTCTTCATAAATGTGCATAATGGTTTCTAAACTTGATAAAGGCATGTTTTCAACAAAATGTCCCTTTATGCTTGTTTTAAGGATTTTGTGCATGGCATCCATACTTAGTACAATTAATTGTGCTAACCCATATTTTCTACTTTACTATGAGTGTAGGTTCCGATTATTGATACTTACTACTTCCTTGAAGGTGAAGCTTGGGTCGACCATTCCCTAGGCTTGGTGAGTCCTCAAGTTTAAGGACAAGTTGCTATTGATTCTAGTCACTAGTTTACTTCCTATGTTTTAGACTACGTTGTATTTCCTATTTTGGAGACTTATTGATGTAAAGGTATTGACCCTATTTGTACTCTTATGTTTTAGATGGTGATTGAGACAAGTCTAGTTCCTATTTTCTTATATGAAAGAAGTAACTTCTATTGTAAAAGTTTTTTTAATTTTTCCATATTTTTCTATGTCTTTATGCGATGATGAAAGCTATGGGCTTGTATAAGACACCTTCTGGGTCAAGTACCCCATGTTACGACTAGAGGGTGCTCTCAGGTGGTGACAGCAACAATATGAAAAAAAATCATATAGGTATCTTACCTTACTACACTAATATAAACTAATATGCCATCACCCTGGGGTATGAAACAAGTGAGGATATCTCATGCCATCCTTAGGTTCCCAGGTCACCTCTTCTCTATTCTTATTTCTCCACAATATTTTAACCGAAGCCACCTCTTTGGTCCTCAATTTACGAAACTGTTGATCTAATATGGCAACTGGAGTTTCCTCATAGGACAACTCATCTATGATCTGAATATCCTCAACTAGGACAACCCAAGAATGGTCTCATACGTACTTTCGTAGCACCAATACATGGAAATCTGGATGAACAGATTCTAGCCCCGAAGGAAATTCTAAATCATAAGCCACTCGTCCTACCCAGCGAAGGATCTGATATTGCCTAATGAACTTTGGACTAAGCTTGCCTTTCTTGCCAAATCTCATAACACCGTTCATAGGCGAGACTTTTAAGAATATCCAGTCATCGACACAAAACTCTAAGTCTCTTCGCCGCACATCTCAGTATGACTTATGTCGGCTTTGAGTTGGTAGCAACCTCTCCCAAATGAGCTTAGCCTACTCTAGTGTCTGTTGTACTAAGTCGGGTCCAATCAATGTTGACTCGTCTACCTCGAACCATCTAATGAGGGATCTACATTTTCACTTATATAAAGCCTCATAGGGTTCCATCCCGATGCTGGAATGATAACTATTATTGTATGCAAACTCAATAAGAGGTAAGTGATCATCCCAACTTCCCTTGAAGTCTAGCACACACGCCGGTAACATATCCTTGGGTGTCAAAATTGTGCGCTCAGCCTGGCCAACTATCTGAGGGTGAAAGGTTGTACTAAGATTAAGTTGTGTCCCTAGTCCTTTCTAGAAGGACTTCTAGAAGTTAGGGGTAAATTGTGCTCCTCTATCAGAGATAGTAGTTACTGGGATACCTTGTAGCCCAACAATCTCTCTAATATAAAGCCCTGCATAGTCTTCGGTTGTAAAAGCAGCCCTGACTGGTAAGAAGTGGGCTAATTTTGTTAGTCTGTCAACAATTACCCAAATAGAGTCAAATTTACAATGCAATCGAGGTAACCCTGTAGTAAAATCCATATTAATTGTTTCCCACTTCCACAAAGAAATGGCTATCTCCTGGACTAGACCAGTGGACTTTTGGTGCTCAACCTTCACCTATTGGCAGTTAGGACATTGTGCCACAAACTCAGCCATGCCACCAATAGATATTAATATCATGGTACATCTTCGTCGAACCAGGGTGAATAGAATAACAGGAATGATGTGTCTCTTCCACAATCTGATGTCGAAGTCTTGTAACATCCGGAATATACAATCGACCACTATGTCTGAGGACACCATCTCCCCATATATCAAATGCTAAAGATTGTTGATCCTGAGATTTGGTTATTAGCTGCTCAAGGCTAGGATCCTCTTGTTGACGTGTTTTTACCTCCACAACTAGAGATGACGGATGTGTCCTGAATTGTGACTGCATTATCGTCTACCTCTAACAATCTGACTCCCAAGCTAGCTAATTGATGAAGTTCTTGTGCTTGCTCACACTTCTCAATACCTAAATAGGATAAAATACCCATAGATCTTCGATTGAGGACATCGGCTACCACATTTGCCTTTCTTGGATAATATAAAACACCCACGTCGTAGTCTTTTAGTAACTCATAGATGTTATTGTAGATTTCACTCCTCCTATCTAAAGATATACTGAAGGCTTTTATGATCTGTGAAGATGTCAACATGAACACCATACAAATAGTGTCTCTGGATCTTTAACGTATGCACAACTGCAACCAACTCTAAATTGTGGGACGGATAGTTCTTCTCATGTTTCCTCAACTGCCTTGAGGAATATGTGATAATCATACCACATTGCATTAGAACACATCCCAACCCAACACCAGAAGCATCACAGTACACCACATAGCCCTCTGAACCCTCTAACAACGCTAAAACTGGTGCTAATGTCAACCTATCCTTCAACTCCTGGAAACTATGCTCGCAAGCCTCAATCCATTAGAACTTAGATGTTTTTGAGTCAGCTTCATCAATGGTTCTGAATATGAATAAAACCCATCTATAAACCTTCTATAGTACCCATCTAAACCTAAGAAACTTCGAAACTCAGTCGGAGTCATGGGTTTAGACCATGTATTTATGACCTCAATCTTTTTCGTATCAACTATAATGACTGAATCTGATACAATACGACCTAAGAAAGCTACAGAGTCAAATCAGAACTCACACTTAGAAAACTTTGCATAATGTTTTCGGTCTCGATGAACCTGAAGGACTGCACACAGATGACCTACATGCTTAGATTTTGAAAGTGAACAAACTAAAATATTATCAATAAAAACAATCACAAACAAGTCTAGATACGGCTTGAATATACTATTCATCAGATCCATGAACACTGCTGAGGCATTTGTTAATCCAAAAGGCATTACCAAGAACTCAAAATGTCCATATATGGTTCTAAAAGCTCTCTTCGGAACGTCTTTCTCCCGAATTCGTGGTGGTACCCTAATCTTAAATCAATCTTCGAGAAGCACTTAGAACCTTGTAACTGATCAAACAAATCATCCATCCTCAAATGGCGATACTTATCCTTTATAGTCACCTTATTCAGTTGTCGTTAATCTATACATATTCTCGGTGAGCTATCTTTCTTCCTCACGAATAACACAGGCGCACCCCATGGTAAAGCATTAGGCCTGATAAACCCTTATTCAACAAGTCTTTCATCTGATCCTTCAACTCCTTTAGCTCAACAAGAGCCATTATATAAGGAGAGATAGATATGGATTGTGTACCTGGTAGCATATTGATATCAAAATCAATTTACCGTTCTAGAGAGATAACAGGAAGCTCATCTCGAAATACATCTAGAAACTCATGAAATAGACTAAAGAGTCAGTAGTTCTACATCTATATCATGAACGTGAACAAGATGATAAATACAACCTTTAGTAATCATCCTCCTCGCCTTAAGATAGGAAATGAACCTGTCTTTTGGTGTTGCTATATCACCTTTCATTTTTGAACTGCCTCTCCTGGAAAGTGGAATCTAACAATCTTTGTTCGACACTCAACATTATCATAACAAGACAATAACCATTCCATGCCCATAATCACATCAAAATTGACCATCTCTAACTCTACCAGGTCTATAGAGGTCTAACAGTCGATAATTCTACAGTGCAATCTCGATAGACTCTCCTAGCAATCATAGACTCACCAACTAGTGTAGATATAGTAAAGGGTCAATATAATGACTCTGCTACTATACATAACTCCACCGCAATAAATGGAGTAACATAAGATAGGGTAGATCCAGGATTTATCAAAGCATAAACACATTGGAAGCAAACAATCAATGAACCTGTCACAACATTTGGTGATGACTCTAAGTCCTGTCGGTCGGCTAGTGAATATATACGGTTCTGTCCACTACCATAACTAGATGCTCCCTTTCTTCCTCCACCCATGCCTCTACATACTGAAGTCTGAGGTCCACAACTTGTAGACTCTGTTAATGAGAAGGAACCTACTACCAACCCGGTCGACTTACCTATAGTCGAGCAGTTCCTCCACCTATGCTCCTCCTGTCCACAAGAATAACAACCTATGGAACCCTGCCTGCACCTCCCGAAATGCATCCTACCACAAGTAGTGCAACTCGGAAGGGTTATCCTAGCCTGGACTGAACCTCTTTGTTGTTGATAACCTATGCTCGTGAACCCTCACTAGGCCTGACTGTCCCTAATAATCAAATCTATTACCCTTGGACTGATGTGGTGGAGATCTAGGTGGCCTACTAGAATATCGGGGTTTTAGACCACCCTAAAAATCTCCCTATGAACCAGTGGGCCTAGCCCTCTTCTGCCACTCTCTCTCTATCAACCCTCTCACTCATATACTGTAAATGGCGACGATCCTTTATAACCTATGCAAAGGCCTGAATTTGTGAGATATCCATATTATCATTTAGTGCAGCGGTAGAACAAGCATCGATATAGTTTGAGTCAAGCCCTCCCACAAATCTGCACACCCTGTCATGCATCGTATCAAGACATGTTAGTGCATATCTAGCTAATGAGTCAAATCTCAGCCCGTACTCATGGACACTCATGATGCCCTATCGGAGGTTCTAAAATAGGTCCACTCGGGCATCCTTAATCTCTCAAGGCAAATAGTGATCTATGAAAGTTTCTGTAAACCTATCCCTAGAAGGTAGAGATGCATATTTTCCCCAAGATCTCTCCTACCTTTCATACCACAATACTACAACATCACGCAATCGAAATGTTGCTAACTCAGCTCACTCAGTCATTGAGGTATGCATGACTCTGAAGATCCTATAAAGCTAATCAACAAAGAATTGAGGGTGCTCTCGCTGATCTATTCCTGTAAATTGTGGAGTATTCAAGGCAAGAAATTTATGAACTCTTGAACTTTCGAGCCCTTCAGAAGGTCTAACAACATCTGGCCCAACTGGTTGGCGTTATGCAGCTACTAACTGTGCTAACATACATACTGCATTCTTGAAATCCTGATCAAATGGAATAGGAGGAACTAGAGGTGGTACTACTGGTAGAGGCGGGATAACTGTAACCCTCGGAGGCTTCTAAAGTAGCGGAAAAGCTATAGGGGGCTGAGAAGATGTCTCCCCCAGGTCTCACAATGGGCTACCTCCACCTGTGGTACCTTATCTATACCCTCGCCTACAACTGTATCTAGCCCCGGGCTAGTCGTGGTCTATTTGGTGTCAGCCATCTTTGTTTACATACAAATATCAATTATAAGCAAGAAACCTCAACCCTGAAGACATTGCTCTATAACACGAGGTGAGCAAAAGAAGGATAGTCATTCTAACATGCCTAGTAGCTTCTTCCTTATCGAATGTGGTGCACAACACATTTATAAAAAAAATCTACTAAACACGGCTTGTAGACTCCCTAGGATACGATGTTGATCTGATACCAAGTTTGTCACGCCCCAAACTCAAGGTGTGCAACTAGCCCCTAATGCCAAACCTTAGGCCCGAGCTGACCCTGCTGAACCATTTGCTACTAGCGCATGGCAGCCACACACAATAAAGAAAATAAGCAAGTATATCTCAGTTTAAAATTAAGCCCTCGACCTATAAGGCCTCTGTCAACATATCTAAAAAAGAAAACAACTACTCCCAAGAGTTCATATAAAGAAATAGCCAACTAGCACATAAGTCCCGATTAGGCCGTCAAGGCAACCATGATCCCTATACCAAAACTAAAAGCAGGTATAAATCGTGACAAAACATCAAATAGCTAACAAGCTTCAGCTAACCAACAAACTAGACATAACGTAGATATACACCTGACACACTAGTGTGCAAACCTCTAAGAGTAGTAAATATTAGAGGAACAGGGCCCCAACCTATTGATAAAAATATATACAACAAAATCTAAAAAATCTCCCAACTATGGCTACTCTAAAGGAAAGGGGCTAGCCAACCAGATAGAAGTCAATTGTGCTGCTAAGAAGGTCTACTAAGTCATCTGTCATGACCAGCAGGCATGAATGTAGTGCCCCAGGAAATGGGATATCAATACCAGATAATATATCGAGTATGAAAGGCAATAGACTATGAGCAGGTATCCTAATAGACTGGGAGTAATCCGATAAATAAACCAAGGATAAGATAAGTGTACTCACCTGCTCATAAATCTAAACTTATCAAAACTAATAAAACAACAACCTAACCAAGCCCCCATAAGCTCAGCAGGAACAAATAGCACACAAGACCACCTACCCAAGCCCCCACAAGCCCACAAGGTGTCAATTAGTCTATATACCCCTATCGGTAGTCCCTTAGCCCCGTAGACAGTCACATAGATCTCTTAGGCAATAATATAGCTCCGTAGGTAGCACACAGCTATCTTAGGTATCAATATTGCTTATAGACAACTCATAGCCTTCTTAGGCAAGAACATGGCCCAATAGGCATCACATAGCCTTCTTAGGCTTCAATATAACCCTGTAGGAAACTCATAGCCCTACTAGGCATCAATATAGCCCTATAGGTAACTCATAGCCCTTCTAGGCATCAATATAGCCACATAGACAGAACATATCCCTTCTAGACATAGATCATATTCCTGCAGCTAACCACAATAGCCCCAATGGCAACAATAACAATCCAATAGGCAAAAATGGAGCAATTTAGCTATAAGAAACCTATACAAATAGCCTCTAAGTTGTGTCCAACTTAGCGATGCTACTAACTGAATAAGAATCCTGATAAGGGAGGATTATATCAACTCGAGCAGCCAATAATCAACAACAATGGCTACAAGAATAACAATAATAACAACCCAATTATAGTTCTCCTAAGCTTTAAGGAAACATGTCGTAAGAAGGGAATAGCCTTAACATACCTTTTTGTTGAATTCACGTGGCCTAATGACTTGTAGTCACAAACCCCCTCAATACTAAAACAAGGCAAGACCATAATCAACACACAAGAATAGAAGATACCATGATAATCTGGTAAAAGATATGTATTTTTATCGCAAATTGCTATTTGTAGCTTATCAAAGCTATAATCAATGAAAGAAGGGTGTTACCTTGATCTTAAGTTCTTAATACACCTCAAAACCATAAAATATGTCCAAACCCTTGTTGTCCCAACACCAAAGTATGATATGCTACGAAATTGATAAAACAAATTATACCCTGATGACGAGCTCAACGCGTAGAACAACATTCGTCAAGGACTTAAGTCAAGAAACTATATAATTTGGTTGATCCATAAATGGGTTTTCTAAGTTTTTTGGTTGTTAACTAAAAAATTGAGAAAATTTCGACGAAGAAGATATATAAAACCTAGGGCCCCACCTTGCGTGCCTGCTTGCATAGTCTCACAAAAATGTAAATATCTCTCTATTCTGAAGTCGTATTAACAATTAGGTTGACGTGTAAGAAACTAGACTCGTAGACCTTCTATTTGGTAGGTTGTGGGCCCCATAACACTTTATAGATTGGGAGAAAACCTCTAAGACATTTGACCCAAATTTCAGAGAAATATTTAGGAAGGAACTTATGATAACTTTCACCAACTTTTAATTTGCCACTTACCTAACTTCAAAACTTGAGATACAACCCTTGAACACTCAAAATATGACATACCATATCGTTCTTAATTTTTACTCACCCTCTTTATCTTTCCACGAAGGTACGAGTTAATAAAGATGTTTTGAAAAGTTGGGGTACTACAGTTTGGATGAAATCAATCGATTCTAGATTAGTTAGGACCAAAAAACTAAGAAGAAAAATTCATCAAAAAGTTCTAGGAGGTTAGGGCAGTGCACCCCTAGGGGGGTTGGCGTCTTGTGCCTGCATTGCTCCCCAAACCATCCCCAGTTAATTGAGGGCAAGCGTGGCACACCACTGATGCCCAAGGGGCATCAGGCCCCTTTCGTCTCCATTTTTTTCCTGTATGCGTTCCTTTGAATCCTTTTTTCGCTCTCTTGTTAATAGTACCTATCTAAGTCTACATTAATCATTCAGAGATCCTGTATATCCTAATCATAACTCTTGAATTCACATTCCATATTTAAGGTAATGTTAAGAGGAAAGTTTGAGAAAGTCCTTTTGAGTCATTTTGAGAAGTCTTCTACAATTATTTATAACTTGTTTTAAGAATTGAGTAAATGAGTATGACAATAAGGAAAGTTGAGTTTCATATTTCAAAATGAGTATAAGGGAACTAAGTATTCCCAAGTATGTTACATTTTTACATTTAAAATGAGAGAAACATTGATTTCTAAATGAGTTTATGAGGAGTCTTAAGGGTCACCTCTTTTAAGAGGATCTTTTGAGTACTTATCTCAAGTTGAGGATAAGTTATATTTTATACATTTGAGTATGAGTAATATACATTATTGGGAGTAGTATTAAGAACCGATGGGGATGAGTTCAGACAACTCAATATCCTCATAAACCATGTAGGCCAACATGGGTAAAGGATCATACTTTTTAGATGATTTCTTGTTGCTTTTAAGCATAGCTTAGTGGATCCACTTAGTTGATGATGTTTTATACCTTGAAAAGGTATAGAATAGTTCTGGCAGCGTGGGCGAGACGCTATATCATCACATAGCTCATAGTGATAGTTGTCGGTTAGAGAATCTCCCAAATAAGAGTGAAGAGTTTATTATTGATTTTTTTATACATTGAGTTTTATCTACAATTTTAAAAGCTTTATACATCTTTCATCTTCCCTTGTTTCTTTCATGTTGAGTTGATTTGAGGTCAGTATGTTTTCCTTTTCTTTCAGTTCAGGTATGTATACCTATGTTCAGTATTCCCCTTACATGCTCGTACATTCAATGTGCTAATGCCATTTGGCCACCATTATTTAATGATGCAGATACAGGTATTCAGGAACATCAACCGACACTTCGTTGATCCCATCATATTCCAACTAGCTTTGGTAAGCCTCCTTGCTCTCCAGAGGGCTTCACATTATGGTTTTCTTTTGTTAGGATGTCGTGGATCTTGTCTCGACTTCCATCATAGTATTTAGAGACTTCATAGATAGTAGTATTTTGAGGATTTTTTTCTATTTTCAATCTACGGGTCCCATCTATGGGTAGTACATGGACACCGTAGGAACTGGGAAAATAAATTTTTCAAATCAAATCACAGTACCCATTTAACGATTCATCTTGATGGTCCATTAACCTTTGTAGGAATCATAGATAGGTCTTGTTGGTGACCCCAGACTTACTGAAATTTTAAAGCTTAAAGTTTGGTTCTACGGTTTGAATGTACAGTTCGTACCTACGAGCCGTATATTGGTTTCGTTGAATGTTGGCCAAATTAAGAGTCTATGATCACTTTCTATGGTTAACCAGTATGGTTTGTAAAATGACCTACTGACCATAGGTCCAAACCATAGATAGTTGTCTATCTCATATACTACTCAAAATATGATTGTGAAAGGGTTTTCTCATATAAAGGATTCATAAGGTTGAAAGGTTTTCTCACCTAAGTTGAATCAATATTAAGGATCTATTTTAAATAAACTCTAGCTTGGATTGGCTACACAATTGTGCCTTTCCATGGGTAATAAGACAAGTTAAGATTAATGAATATTATGTGGGATTTATGCTTAGCACCGAGTGGCCAAGCAGTGATTACCCATCTCCCATAACTATATGCCACCATAGGTTTGTCTTAGATAGACTTTACCTAGTGAATTCACTTTAGCTCAAATTTATGGTTCTTACCTTGGCAAGTAAGGAGATCTCTTTTTGGTGTGTGATAGACATCGGATTCCATGTTATAGCTCACTTGGTCTATGTCAGTTAAAGATAAACTTCCCACAATAATGAACTAAGGTTACTTTTCTAAAGTATCTCATGAGTGTTTTTATAAGATGTTTAGCTTGAATTTACCATGGCTATGAATTATGTTTTCTAACATGTTATTTTATGATTTAGCTTGGTCATTACATGTCATAAAAAGTATTTTTTTGCATTATATTATAACTCTTATGCATTGTTATCATACTTGGTACATTCCTTGTACTAATGCATACTTGTGCCTACATTGTTTCACTAATGTAAGAGTTTGACAGTCCTATTCCCCATACTCATGGCTAGTTGATTCGTTAAGCTTTGAAGTCCGGTGAGTCCTCATTATCCGAGGGCCAAGATTCTTTTATCGCTTACATGTCATTTCTATTTTCAGACTTTGTATAGGGTGTATGTGTTACTTCCTAATCACTTTCCTTATAATGTAATAGATGGCTTTGAGACCTATGTTTAGACATCCGCTTTTTTCAAATTCTTTTATATGAAATGCTACTTTTTAACTCTTTACTTATTATCTTGTATGATGTATGCTATATGGCTTGTGTAGGGCTTCTCAGGATTCTGTATGTCATGTTAGGCCTAGAGTCTACTTTGGTTTGTGACATCCACACAATAATTTTGGCGGATTGCCGACAAAGTATTGCCATCACCTAAGTTACCTTTCTCAATATTTCAACTTTTTTCAACCTGCACACATGTTATTGGAAGCAATAAAATAAACTTGGGTTGCCTCTCAAAAAGTGCCTTATTTAACATCATGACATGACACAATTCTAACTTTATCAACAGTCATTTTTGGGATTTGAGATGGTGTCACTAGGAACCGTTCCTTTTTGCCTTGGATTGAGATAGGTGGAGATCTGACACATTAGCATTTCCAGTTTCTTGATTGACACTGAATAAGAGGTAACCGTTTGAGTCAAGGAAGAGGGGTCATTTTTCAAATCCTTTAACACCTTGTCAGACCCTTCACACTTATTGAAGATCCTCATTAGCATTTATTTGGTTTGATTTCCTTAAGGTCCAGCTGGTTCTTTTGGTTTTGAGCGATCATGAGGTAGGACATACCATCTTTCTTAGCTTTTGTATCTCTCCAATTTCCACCTCGATCTCTCCAATATCTCCAATCACTATCTCGATCTTTGTTACAACCTTGATTCAAACCCTGTTTTGGGTAGTTAGAATGAGAACCCACCCCGCCAATTGATTTCCCAAGTAGTTCACTTTTTCATTGTACGATACCTCAAACTAGGCATCCTTCAGGAACTGCCCATTGCTTGTTCCAACTGTGTTTACTATTTTTTATCCACCTCCCATGACATGGTTGGATAGAAAGTCAAGTTGGGTCATCATTTTAATAATGTTTTCATCTCGCTCATGATCCTTCTCCATGTTCTTCTTGCTTGTCCCCCATTGTTGAGAAAATACTTGATCCTCTCTAGTATGTCATGTTTGGTTTACTTTTTTCATATTATCTAGCTACAATATTTCTACATCAAAGAGTTGTCGCATCTTCCCACCTTGGATAAGTTGATCAATCAAGCCCTTATTGACTGAATCAAGCCTACAATAAAAGTATTGCAGTGGTGAATTGTCTTGAACACCATGTGTTGGACATTTTAGAAGCTATTTCCGCAACCACAACCATATTTTGTGAAGAGGTTCGCCTCCCAATTTTTTGAAGTTTTGGATGTTGTCCATAAGCTTACCTATTTTCTATGGAGGAAAATCTCTCTAAGAAAGCATCAATCAAATCCTCCCAAGAAGTGATAGAATCATACGGTAACTCAGCCAATCATCTTGTAGTTTCCCTCGTCAAAGAAAAAGGGAATAATCTCAACCAAATCAACTCTTGTGAGATGTTCTTGATGATTAACGACACACATATATCCAAAAAATTTTGAACATGTTTGTGAGGGTCCTAATGAGCCAATCCTCCAAACATATCTCTCATCTAAAGCTGTAGAATTATTCTGGTTACATGGAACATCGCCCTCCCTGTTGTAAGCGGTAACTGGATAGCTCAATTGGTTGCAATGACATTCATGCGCTTGTTATTTGTGTCACCCATATTGTCATTTTTATCGTAATGACTATCGTTGTCACTACCATTATCACTCATATTTAGACCTCAAATCAATAATACAAAAATGTCAAGCAACAATCTGCTACAATTCAATAAGTTTACAAACTAATTTCGCTAATTGAATTTTTAGCCACCATTCCCCAACAACGACACCATTTTTGATAACACTCAAACTACTCTCAAAAACAAATTCGAAGAGTAAGATCGTTCTCAATAAAAGTACCCACCTAAGAGTAAGGGATGAATTCCACATGGGAATGGTATATTGATAAGAATTCCACTAAGAAATTAAGAATGCATACTTGTTCATTGTAGTAGGATAAGACAAATGGGTGGATAATTCCACCAAATTTACAAAATGGTTTAAGATATCAAATATCACAATTAAATTAAACTTCGGAAATTCAAATAGTTAGTAAGTAATCTATGGGTGCAGGGATTGGAATCGATATCACAAAGAGGTAAATATGTTGCTCAATAGTGATAAACAATCATTGATAGGTTGGTCATCTTCAATAAAACTAATCTTCTAAAGATATCATAGCATCAATTCATAGAATATCCTTTCAGTCTCATTTATTTGAATAACAAAACAACCCATTACCTTATGAAATCTCTCTTTCGAGCAGATTTGGGCAAATAGATTTGACCCATAATCCCTCTTTAAAGCAAATCATAGATATCCAACTTAAATTACATACATCAAACTAAATATCCATTCCAATTGATCTCTTTCAAGCATCAATCGAAGATCAAAAATAGGATTAAGTTTGCAACTTTAACCCATAAGCAAACCTCATGCTAATTATCCTAAATCCATGAATGAACAACCATAAAACAGAGCAAAACACAATTTCCACTACATTAAATCACCACTCAATCCCATAATTTCATCCCTAGACTTGGGATTTTAGTCACCCATCATAATAAGTAAAGGAATTATACCTATCATAATAGCAATTACGGATAAGATGAAATTAAGCAATTATTATCAACACTCACTTCAATTCCAACTTCCAAATGTCAATTGTAAAAGTAAAATTAAAAAACTCAAAACTAAAGTTGTTTCTCACAAGGTGAAATATCTCACACATAAAAACTCTAAAAACTAAGATTCTTCTGAAAAACTCTCACTCAAAGCTCTCCATTTTATCTCTCATTTGGGCAATTTATAGTTTCCCAAAATCCATTATGTGACTAACTCAGTGATATCACTGGGCCAGATCGGTGGATCATCATCTATTCCTCATTTTATCTTTTATTTGTTTCAGGCTTCAGGTGTTTGAACCCTAGTCAGTGAACTCATTTGAGTTTGTCTTTCAACATTCAGTACATCACTGATTACCACCTTTGATCACCTTTTATGCCTTCATTTTTCATCCAAATCACGTCACCTTCAGTGATGGTTTCATCTTTGGCAAATCACTATTTCTCTTTTGGTTCACTGACCTGCCTTGATTATCTTCAATTGTAAGGACTATCACTTTGGGTAAGGTCATGCCATTGGGGCGATCTGCCCCTTTGGTTAGGCGACTTCCAATGTGGAGTTTAAACTTTTTCAATGTTTTATTGTCTTTCTTTCAAGTATTCATTCTTACCTAGACCTTTAGCCTTGATAGCTGCAAATCATCAAAATAGGACATAATTAGGCATTGAGGCACTAATTGTTGAACTAAAAATGCCTCAAATAAGTGTAAATCTACAAATCATCACATTCTTGAACCATAAATGAGTTTATGATGATGTGTCAATGTGTTTGTAACTATCAAGTATAGGTTTTTAATAGAAGAGTAGAGTATTAATGAGTTGATATATCTAAGATAGGCTTATAATTTTTGAAGGGAGAGCCCCTGATATTTAATGGGTTATAGAACTAATAAGGCAATGATGTATAGTGAATGGGTCAATAGTACTTAATTTGTGAAACGGAATGTGACTGTAATTTGTAACTAGGTAGACTAGAGATTAAGATTGACAACTTCCTATGAGATCTTTGTGGGTAAGTGTTTCTTAATTATATCTAGTGGTTGTAAGCTAGCATGGTATGCGAGCAATTATATTGATATATGTATTTAGTACGTATTTATTAATAGACGCTAAGCTTGAATTTGAGACGATTTTCATGATAAAAAAGATGGCAACATGAGGCTGACGATGTTAGTTTTGAGATTTGATCTAGTAGGTATGACATAAAGTAGGTGAGGAATTAAGGTGATAGTTTGCAATGAATGTGAGTGGCACAAGTGTGGTATTATGACGCTTAGATGAGAGAAATGCAGTGTCGATAAATCATTAGATTATCAAGAGCATTAAAAGGTGTACTCGAGATCATATGTAGTAAGATGAGGTTAAAATTAAGTTCATAATTTTTCATGTGTTTCGAAATAATATAGTTGAGCTTTTAATGTGGAATAGACTGATGTAAGCATTACTTTTTTTTTATATAAAGATTTAGATTAAGAGGACTTATAAGTCGATGGGATGAGGTTAAGAGAAGCATCTCAGAGAAAAACCCTAGAAGGAATCTTAATATGTGCACATAGAGAGTTCAGTAGCCATGATAAAGGTATTTCCTAATTATTAGAATAAATTGAATATAGACTAGTTTAGAAAATATGAAATAGATCCATACCTTTAAATTATCATATTCAGACTTAAAGGAGAGATGATAAGATAAGAAACCAAGTCACGTGTTAAGTATTAGGTAGTGATGTGTTCAGAAAGAGTTATAATGTTATTTCAATCCACTCATACTCTAGCGTAATCCTCAAAGTTCATTCATTACAACATCATGTTGAGGTTTTTAATATCAGAATTATGTTCATGACCTATACTCATACACTTTAGATAGATTTACATCTATGCCTAGTTCTGAGAAAGAGGGGCAAAGACTTTAGCCCATTAATCTGAATCTTACTCTATAAATTTATAGATGTCAGACTCATGATATGAGCCTATTCATATAAGCACTAATGTCTCATAGTATGCTAAGTCTCGCAAATTCATTATTTACTCTCAGTGGCTAGCAACATAATGTTACATCATTCATATTCTTATATTAGATTTCTCGAATGAATAGTGTTATGATCTTTTTCCCTAAAACTATTTCAATGATTTTTTTTATTTTTGATGTTGTTGATAGTAGTTGCGTGATGATAGATAAGAGAGGATTGATATTTCTTATTGTGGAAGTAGCAGTGTGCTTATTCCATCTAAGGTTTTAAATGTAGAGGAAGAAGGAGATGATGTTCTACAATGAGCAATAGTTACATGAGAGTACTTAGGCGGTTTACAACTAGTAATACATGAAATATCAGTTGGTAGAGGTGACAAGAGAAAGAGGAATTCTTAGAAGGATTGGTTAGTAGGAGTCCATGTAGTGTTTATAGTTCTAGTCTTGAATGTTGTGTTGATAGCATGTGGTGAATGCATGAGAAGTTAGGTGCTTCTTGATTAGGACTCGAAGTTTTGTTAAATATGGTATTAAGGAGTAGTATTCTTGGGACGAGATTTCCCATAGGATAGTAAGAGTAACTCCTTTCCTTCCCATGCTAAGTTCAGATCAAGAATGAATGATTCCAAGAGGGAGATATTGTAACACCCTAAAATTTTATAAGCTAAAGCCCAAACCATTTTTCATTTATGTATAAGGTCTTATCGAGTGATTCTACATTGTTCTGAGGTGTTAAGATCAATTAGTTAGGGTGGGAATGGACTTGGATATGAATTTAGGTCACTAGAATCCTCTAACACAAAGTTGAGATGAAACATTCCTTACCAATTAAGTTTTGATATAAGATTTTACTTGGGTCACATTCAAATTACCATAAATCTTAGAATATAAGGGTTTATGTGGCTCATAACCTATCACAATCACATTAAAGGTATTCGAGTCTTCTTAACAACACCTCCAACTTTGCATCAATCTGAGTTCAAAGTAAATAGTTATGATCATTTTATTAACCTAATACAGTGTTGTGACGATTTAGCGGACGGAAAAATACTAAAAAGGGTTGTTTTAATATTTTTACCCCAAGGAAAATCCTAAAAGAATTTATTGACTAATAAAAGGCACAATCAGATTTTAATCTCTTAATCCCCCCCAGTCTCTTCTCTCTCAAACCCTAAGAAAAATCAAAGCATAAAACTTCCAAGAAAGATTCTTACAAATCTTTTTCAAGATTCTTCTTCAAGTTAAGTTCTTCTCTAAGAATTTCATTATTTCCAACTCAAATTCCTTGATAAAAATATTAATCATTAATGAAAATCTTAATTCTTGGCCATAGGATTTTCAAGAAATTAGTTGAAGAATCCAAAGAAACATTTTCTTGATCGTTCTCCTTCAAGCTAGGATTTCAAGTCTTCCAATCAAGTTCTTCTTCAAACTTCTTTGAGAACTTTTTTCTTCCGGGTATGTAAGGTTATTCATAGTGTTGGACTAATTTGTCATCACGCCCAACATCAAAATTTAGTTAGTTAGACTTAAATCCATTTCTAAATTCAATTGTATTCTTATTCCAAGTTCTAATTTCTTAATTATGAGATTATGATATTTTATGCGTTGAGATTATTGGGTTGTTATTCATGCTTTTATGTCACATGAACCCAAGTTGATAACATTTTGTTGAACGCCTTTATTCATTTATTTTCATGCATTGATTTTTGAATTTTTAAGTGCGTCCAAGAGTATTTTAAAGTATTTTTTTTAGAAGAGTTTAACAGAACACAAATGGTTCCAAAAGTACTATTTTCACAGTAAAAAAAAACTATAATTCATGATTTGTATGATAGTTGGTTAACAACATTTCAAATACACTTCATCCATTACTAAGCGTCAACGATCGTTAGTCAGTATATAACCCAACTAAATGAGTTGAGGTCGAATCCCACAGGGAGTGGTACGTGTTTAAGATTCAATAGGAAAGTATGAATATGCTCAAATTAGTAATAGGAATAAACATTACCAAATAAAAACATAATTCAAATCAGGGGTGACACGAATGTCAAATAAAGGGGTTTTGGTTTGAAATTATCAACTACAGCAACAGCAAACAACACAAAAATAACAATAATGAGACGGATTCTTGGGATGTCATTCGACTATAGGCTAGTGTAGACAAATGGGTAATTGCAACTGTTAGAAAAATAGCTGAAAATTAGTGAATAAGCTAGACTATAGAGGAGATAAATTTTCTCTCGAACAATTTACCCCGAATCAAGTCAATTTCTCTCAAACAGTGACAAGCAAACAACATAAGAACAGCCTACGCCTTAGTCCATTCACTCTCTCGAGCTCAATGTGTGGAAAAGGGTTTAGGATTCACTCTCTCGAGTTGAACCCATGACAACCCAATACCCACAAACCATCAATCAATAATCTTGGTTTTAAAACCTCTCTCTCGAGAAAGCCAAAAACACGAAGGTAAAACTACATTTTCAACTACAATTCTTTAAATTAAACCACAATTAATGATTGAAATCACTTCTAAACAACATTTAAACTAACAATTAGCAATACCCATAAGCTAAGTCAGCCCATAATCACATAATCACACCCCAAGAATTGGGGTTTTAGCTAGACATCATAAGAAGATAAAAATCGTTACCAAATTATGTTTCTATCAACTAGGTAAGATTAATTTCATCCTTACAATGGTCCAAATTGAAGAATCTCAAAGACCCACTTTCAATTTCTCGAAAGTGAAAAATTTCCATTCTTCAAAGCTAAGGAAAACTTGTCTCAATACTCAGAGTTCAAACTGAAAATTCTAAGATATGAAAAACCCCAAAAATCTGCTCTCAAACTTAATGTTTGAAAATTTATTTATAGTCGCCAAAAATATGTTGTGAAGGACCATTCAGCGTAGTAAGTTAGGTTCGCCAATCAGGTCGGCGATATGCCCTTTGGTCAATTCCATCACCTTTTTGCTTTGGCCTTCAACATCCTCAAGTTTTGTAACTTTGGGGGATCCAACATTGCATCGCGGAACCACTCGACGACACGCTAGCTGTTGTTTTCTCTCGCCAACTTGATTTTCTCCTTCAAAGCTTGGCACACTAGAACTTTAGGCTAGATGGTGGCCATTCAACGACTCGCCAAAGGGACTTGGCGATCACCAGGCTTTCATTTCTTTGTTCTTTCAGCTTGCAGCGTTCCTTTTTGCAAATTAGTGTTCATGCCTTTGTTCCTCAATCTAAATACCTAGAAATCAAGTATTTTACATCAGTTATTGGCACAAATTAAGCATTTGAGGACACTAAATATATACAAATAAAGCTCTAAATGAGTCCAAATCTCTGACTCATCAATACCCCCAACTTAAACTTTTTCTTGTTCTCAAGTAAAACTCAAGTTCAGCAATTCAAAAAGGATGTCACAAACAGTGCTACACAAGACTCAATCATAAATGCACACGACAAGACTCAACTCACTAATGCAAGGATCAATTGTGCACTCAAAGATTCAAGTTGTGACTCACCATTACCAAAGATTCTCAAGCTCACAATGCTTGCTTCAAATGCAAGTTCAAGCTCAAAAAAGGTACTCAAATGCCCTCACACAAAGAACGATTCCATATGCACATACAATGGTTCAACACTTTATAGTTCTGGAATAACATACAACTCTCACACTTACAAAGATGAACACGTGCATGACTCCACCTATAGGTTTTCCCTTATTTTCCAACCAACACTTTTTTCAGCTCACTCAAGATTAGAAAGGACTTTTTAAGGCTTGTAACAGGGCTACGTGTAAAGGTATGGTCATTTAGGCTCAGCGGATGCTATCCTCATGAAATATGGTATGAACAACACTTTCTTCCCTTTTCTTCAACATTTTCATTCATGCTCAAAAGTCACCCCATTATTCACTTTCCATGGAATGTCGGAAACCCCATTTATCTTGCACTTTCACAACTTTATTTCAAAACTTTTTCATTCTTCTTTTCTTTTTCTCTTTACTTTTTTTTTTTTTTTTTGTATGGAGGGGTTCCATCTTTCTCAAAACCATGGGTCAAAAGAGACTTCTTTGCACTTCTTGATTTACCTTCTCTTTTCACCACACCCCCAACTTAGGCTTCTGGCCTAAGTTGACTATTCAAAAAAATCACAAATTATGAGGATTATGGGTGAAGGGATAAAGAAAGGTCACAATTTCATCAAGTTTTTTCCAAGGAAAGGCTAAGGCTCAAAATGTGTTCAAGCAAAGTTCACACACTCACAAGGTAGGCCACAAAAGAGGTATAATGTCAAATTTTTTCACTCTTTAAAATTGGTTCCTAAGATCATTTCAAGAGCTTGCATCACTTAGTCAACTGAACCATTGGGGCAAAGTCTAGGTGTCATCACACATAGTTCACGGTAAGCTCATCACACAAGGCATTGGCACCAATATCAAACAAGACTCCACACTTTCACTAGTGTGCAATATTCATCACGAGAGACCCATTCAATAATCGGCTAGTCACAACGAGATGCAAAAAGTTCACATATTATCTATGTAACTTCATTTGGCCTCATCGTAGCCGCACATTCATTTTTTTGTTCGATTGAGAGCACAATTCAAGTCATCGATTTGATCACAAGCGACACTCAAATTTTCACAAGAACAGCCACAATTAAATACACAAGAGATGGCAAAAAAAATTTGGAAGGGTCCAAAAATCATATAAAATTAAAAACAAGGAGTCACAAGCTCAAACATCCACAAAAACAGTGCCAAAACACAATTTACATCACAAAACTCAATGTATACTAAAATAACAATCACAAGAGGTAGGTATGGAAATACCTCACCCCACCATAAACAAAAAGCAATTTGTACTCAAATGCAATAAAACATCCAAAAGTCAAATAAAGAAGACAAAGAGGTGTAAAGAAAAGTCCTGTCTAAGCAGTCACTCCATCTGTCAGGGAATCAATGCCCGGTGTCACAACAGCAACACTCGATCTGCTAGGGCGTCATGGACGTCTCTATTAGAGATGTCTAAATCACCGATTGTACAATCGTCTCCTCAATGTCAGGCAAGTCTCCACAGATGCTCTCCTTTCTAACCTCAATCTGCTCCTCGTTGGTCTCTACCTCTGACTTATCAACTGCCACATCATCTATCGACACATCTCCGATGGTGACCAGAGGAATCTCAGAACTGGTCGGGGCATCCACATCATCTGCTAGACTTCAAGTAGTCCACGTCCTTCCTCAAATCTACAACTTCAGCTTTCAAAGTCGTAACCTTAGAAGACTCCCCCCCCCCCCCCTGTCAATGCTCACAAGTCATGATTCTCGCCGTCGAATCATCAACAGAAGACCGAAGGGGGGTCAGTGGCACTCTCAATCATACATGGGACTACGGCCTCTAATCAGGTAGCCCTTACATCAGCTGAATGGGCCAGGTGCCCCATCTTCAGGATCATAGCATGAGTAATCCTAGCAGACTGGGAAGAGGAAGAAGTACCAAGAGCCTGGGAGGAAGAAGTAGGAGCAGATGTACCTGAAGGTCCGGAGGCCGAAGTAGGCAAAAATGCCTCTATAGGTATAAAGTCAATGTCCACCTCCGGAGATGTATCTACCGGAGTTGTTCTCCTCCTGTCTGCCTCATCCCGACTATACTCGACCTCAATACACCGAATATCAGTGGAGGATGAAGGAGTGACCTCAATATCTCTCATCACGTCCCGAGAATTCCAGCACACCAGCACAACTCTGTGATCAAAATCGGGAAAGGCGGGGATGTCTGGCGCTGTTTGGCCATCATGGCCATCTCCTGCTCAATAATAAGTCCCAAGTTAAGCCCCTTATTTGCTAAGATTGATCCTAGGCAGACTGCCTTTGCATGACGGAGGATGGATTTGTTCTGTAAAGGCATAATGGAGTTGCTGATGAATCTGAATCAATATTGTGCAGCTACACTCAAATCCTTCTTTTCTATCTAGGCTCCTACCTCGATCCACCTCGGAGTGGTATCAGAAATAAGAGAGGCAATCCAGACTTTAAGGTCGTCCAGGGACTGAGCAGTCGTCAGGCCCTCATACTCGTGCTCGAATCCTATGGCCTTTTCAAGCACAACATTTATATAGTCACTGTTGTACCCCACTTTTGTTCCTCAAACTATTACCGACTTCACCGGTCTGAAGGCACTGGCCTTCTTTTTCCCCTGAAGAACTAGATCATCGTAAGCAAAGTAGAACTCACAGACCCAGGTGGGGATATATGGGCCTCGAGGTTAGGTGAAGATATGGAATATGTGCCACTGGAGTATCTCCCGCACACTAGAGTATCTGCCCTCTTGACCCTCTATGGATAGAAGCTTCTCTTCTAGAATGCTTCTCAACCTGTCGGCTTTTAATCTATTAAGTACCCGAGAAAGAGGAGCATGTACTTATGGCACTAGGGCCACATGTGGTGCCAAAGATGGTATTGTGCCTGATGCAGGAGAAGTGGTTGCTGGAGCTCTAAATGAGTTTGGGAGAGACCTAGCATGGATCTCCGCTCACCTAGACTCTAGGGGTTAATCATCATTCGACTCGGAGAATACAGCTTGGGAGTCAACAGACATTCTATCCCTGTCGGAGCTGTGCTCTGGGGTCTCAGATACGGGCCTTTTCCCTTTGCCCTTGCCTCCCTTTGGAGGCTCTGTTCTTCCCTTTTTAGGAGCGTCGGCTCCTCCTTCATTTATAACTATGCCCCATACTCTTTTACAGGGTGGTATATCCAGGTTGGTTCTAACCATATCTGTAAAAACATCAAAAAGAGTTAGAAATAGTTCAAACAAACTTGCAGAAAATAGTAGGAGACAGACTCGTCGAATCGATCGGTGAGTCGCCGAATCACTTTGGCGAGGCAAATCGAGCTCGCCAAAAGGATTGGCTCAAAATTTCTTAGAAAATTTGCCATGTCGGTGATGGTAGGGGCCTTTCAGTGAATCGTCGACAGCATTCGGTGAACAAGGACTAGCCCGCCGAAAGTCACAGTGTATTTTAAGGGTTAGGGGCACAAAAAGGGCAAGAAGGACTTTCGGCTCTACGAACTCAGGATTCTCACCGAAAGTTACAGAACCCAAACTCAAGTTTAGCATTAAATTAAAGGCGATCAAGGGGAATTCAGCGAACCGCTGAATGGTTTGGCGAGCTCGACGCAGCTCGCCAAATGGCCCAACGTGCTTACTTTCAACCCCGATTTCCAAAATCAACCCTGAAACCCCCGAAAACAAAATCAAAACATGCACTCATTCAATTAGACTTAGACCCATTGCACCCATACCCCCGAGATACTCAGACTTCTCCTAGTTTGGCCAAATTTGGCCATTTGACGACTTTAGCCCTTAAGAATGACATCAACCGCTCCATTATTGGGCAATATATGTCATTTGATACAAATGTGGCTTACTTAGACTTCACCTGACTAGACTCAACAACAAATTAGCACAACCCCACAATTTTGATCAATTTTAAAGCACAAAAATTTTGGGAAATCAACAATTAATCATTTGAGGCAAGATTTTCAAATAAAAATAGGCACACATACACACAAGAACAAAAACAATGAAACCAGAGAGGCCCATCACACTTCACTAAGATAAGATCAATTGCAAATGAGTAAGATCACTAAAACGAATTTGAGGTTCGGAAAACCAACCTTTAATGTCGATTAAATAAGTTGAAAAGCTAGGCAGCAAAGATATCCAACTCCGAACACACTAATGTCGACGAAGAATTAGTAAAAATATGAAAATATAGGAAAATATAGTGTAGGTGTGAGTTTGGAAAGTTGAAAAGTGAGAGAATCTGCAAGATTTTGAACTTTTGGCGTTTAGAACCATCCAGTTCTCACCCATTCGGCGACATTAATTTTGCTCGCCAACCCACTCAGCGACATTAATTTTGCTCGCCGACCCACTTAGCAACATGCCGATTGGGCACTTACCTTGCTGAGTTTTTCAGGACCTCTAGTTAATGTGGGGGTCCAAAATGCAAATTAAATCTTGACCGTCGACATGTCGATTTGCTCTTGGGCTCGCCGAGTTTTACAAACTCCAATTTCAAAATTACTTGAGTCCAACGACGGACTAGGTCAGGCTCGCCAACCTCTTTAGTGAGTCGTCCACTGGACATTTAGCTCGCCAATCTGCACCTTTCAAACACATTATACACTTTAATCTACATAATCAACACACAATTATTTCACAAACAAAAAGAAAGTAAATAAAACTTAGGTTGTCTTCCAAGCAGCGCCTTAGTTAACATTGTAGAACGACGCAAGTCCTCACTCAAACTTCATTCTTGGGGTTGGCCATAGTATCACTAGGCAACCCCCCTTGTTGTCTCGGGTTTAAATGAGAGGAGATATGACCCATCTAGGTCTCCAACTGTTTTATAGAGACAGAGTGAAAGATAACTGTCTAGCTAAGGGTTGACACATCTTCCATCATCTCTTTCAAAATTTTGTCAAACCTCTCAACCTTGTTGAGAATTTGAGACAGCATATCCTCAGAATGACCACCCTCACAATCCTTTTGCTTTTGACGCTCGTGGAGAGGAATGTACTTGTCCTTCTCCCCATCCCTTTCCTTCTAAGTGGGGTTACGATCCCTCCACTCTCTATCACGATCTCTCCAACCTTTATCCTTGTTTCAACATTGGTTACCACACTGCCTTGGATAGTTTGCACGATAACCACCTCCTTGGTTAGATAGGAAATTCACCTCTTCGTTGTACAACTCTTCAAACTTAGCCTCATCAGGATTAATACACCCGACACCCATAGCACTGACACTTTGAGCACCAGCTCCCATGACATTTTTGGACAAAATGTCAAGTTGTGTCATGATCTTTGCCATGTTCTGATCCCTCTCTTGGTCTTTCTCAAGTTGTTCCTTGGTCAATTTAAACGTGAGAGGGGAGACCTGATCTTCGTGGGTGTACCAAGCTCGATTAATTATGGTTATACCATCCAAAAGTTGGGATGCTATAATGTAAGGTTGTTGCATCAAACCTCTCAGAGAAAGTTGGTTAGCTACACCCTTGTTCACTGAATCAAGGCTTCGGTAAAAATATTGTAGCAAAATGTTGTCAGGCAAACCATGAGTTGGGCATTGCAACACCAACTTCTTGAATCGCAGCCAAGTCTCATGAATTGGCTCACCCTCTAAATGCATGAAGCTTTGGATGTTGTCCCAAAAAGTCATCATCTTCGAAGGAGGGAAAATCACACTTGAAATGCGATGACAAGCACTTCTCACGAAGTGATTGATTCTCTTGGCAATTCAGCCAGCCGCTTACATGCTTCTCCCATTAAATTAAAACGGGAACAACCTCAACCAGACCGACTCTTGGGATATGTTCTTGAAGGAGAACGTCCCACAAACATCAACAATGTTTCTAATATGCTCATGGGGATCCTATTAAGCTAGACCACCAAATAACCATTTCAATTGCAAGAGTTGCAACATAGTACTTGCGTTCCCATCAGCCGGAGGCAAGAGAATGGCACCAATTCCACTCATTAGATGAGGGTCATTAACATTAGAATCGTTTACATCATTGACGTTACTGAAGTCATCTTAGTGGCCCACTTGGCAACCATTGCTTCCATTCACACTCATTTCCTCTATTCAAAACAGCAATACACAAACCAAAACTAAAAGTAAGTAGATTCAACTATGACAAAAAAGAAAGAAATTCAACTTAACAAAAGAATCTTAACCAACACCACTCCCTGACAGTGGCGCCATTTTGATTAATAACATTTCAAAGACACTTCATCCAATTCTAAGCGTCAATGATCGTTAGCTAGTATATAACCCAACTAAATGAGTTGGGATCGAATCCCACAGGAAGTGGTACGTGTTTAAGATTCAATAGCAAAGTATGAATATGCTTAAATCAGTCATAAGAATAAACATTATCGAATAAAAACATAATTCAAATCAGGGGTTGACACGAATGTCAAATAAGGGGGTTTTGGTTTGAAATTATCAACTACAGCAGTAGGAAACAACTCAAAAATAACAATAATGAGATGGGTTCTTGGGATGTGATTCGATTATAGGCTAATGTAGACAAATGGGTAATTGTAACTATTAGGAAATAGCTGTAAATTAGTGAATAAGCTAGACTATAGAGGAGATAAATTTTCTCTCAAACAATTTACCCCGAATCAAGTCAATTTCTTTCGAACATCGACAAGCATACAACATAAGAATAGCCTATGCCTTAGTCCATTCACTCTCTCGAGCTCAATGTGTGGAAAAGGTATTAGGATTCATTCTCTCGAGCTGAACCCATGACAACCCAATACCCACAGACCATCAATCAATAATCTTGGTTTTAAAACCTCTCTCTCGAACAAGCCAAAAACACGAAGGTAGAACCGCATTTGCAACTACAATTCTTTAAATTAAACCACAATTAATGATTGAAATCATGTCTAAACAACATTTAAACTAACAATTAGCAATACCCATAAGCTAAATCAGCTCATAATCACATAATCACACCCCAAGAATTGCAATAAAAATTGTTACCAAATTATGTTTCCATCAACTGGGTAAGATTAATTTCGTCCTTACAATGGTCCAAATTGAAAAATCTCAAAGACCCACTTCCAATTTCTCAAAAGTGAAAAACTTCAATTCTTCAAAGCTAAGAAAAACTTGTCTCAATACTCAGAGTTCAAACTGAAAATTCTAAGATATGAAAAACCCCGAAAATCTACTCTCAAACTTAATGTTTGAAAATATATTTATAGTCGTCAAAAATATGTTGTGAAGGACCATTCGGCGCAGTAAGTCAAGCTCGTCGATCAGCTCAGTGATCTGCCCTTTGGTCAGTTCCATTGTCATTTTGCTTTGGCCTTCAAGATCCTCAAGTTATGTAACTTTAGACAATCCAACACTGCATCACGGAACCACTCAGCGACACTCCGACTGCTCCTTTCTCTCAACTTGATTTTCTCCTTCAGGGCTTGGCACACTGAAACTTTAGGCGAGATGGTAGCCATTCGGCAACTCACCAAAGGGACTTGGCAATCACCAGACTTTCATTCTTCGTTCTTTCAGCTTACTTCATTCCTTTTTGCAAATTAGTGTCCATGTTTTGTTCCTCGATCCAAAAACCTAGAAATCAAGGATTTTACATCAGTTATTGGCACAAAATAAGCATTTGAGGACACTAAATCTATACAAATAAAGCCCTAAATGAGTCTAAATCTCGAACTCATCAATAGTCTAGTATGTTTAAGCAATATGACATCTAGATATGTCATCAATTTTTATGCAGTATGACTTCCTAAGTCATCAATGATCAAATCACAATATGATTTCAGATATAGTTTTCATGATTACAACCTAAATACATGTTATTTAAGGAGTTTTAAAGGAACTTTAATGGTTCCAAATGTATCGTTTTACATTTAAAAAAAGAGCTCTATTTTCAGAAAAGTATAAAGAGTTTTCAGTTCTTATATATCGATTTCACACATGAAAGATAAGTCCATAAGAATACCTTTGAAATGCAAGTTTTGAACAATGTCATTAAAGAAAAAGTCAAATGATTTCATATGTACCATTTGACTATTGAAAAAGAGATAGAGTATAATTAATGTTTCTGAAAAGTACTTCAGTAAAGCAAAGTGAAAAGTAACGTAAAGCAATAGTCACTTTCTTTGTAAAGGGTGATTGAGCATAATGAATATTGAGTATTTTTGTAGTAGTTTTAAGCACCGAAGAGGATAAGAGTCTATTTTTAACTCAAGTCTCATAAAACTACATAGCAGTGTAAGATAAGATCACACCAATTTATTATGTGACTCCTCTCTACCTCTAATAAGGCCTATTAGATCGATCCATAGTTGTAGTAGCATCCTATACCCCGACAAGGTATAAGATGACCCTTACAACGTGGGCAAAAAATTGTATCATTGCTAGATTCATAGTTATAATTGTCAATTAGAGAAACTCCACCAAAGAGTAAAGTATATTATTATCATATTGTTTTTATTGCATTTCTTATTGTACAGTTTAAATAGTTTTCACTTCATATTCACGTATTGATTCAGTTCAGTTGCTTTAAATCTTCCAATTCAGTTATTTATTTATTCAGTCATGTTACATATTTGTACATTCAACATAATGATGTTATTCGACCTACATATTTTTGCGATGACGATATAAGTGCTTAATTAGGATTATCAGCAGATGCTCCATTGAGATCACTTCACATTTCCTGATAGCTTTCGGTGAGACCTCCTTGCTTTCGAAATTCCATTTTTATATTCTGTTTAGTAGTATTTGAGGTGTCATGGGTCTTATCTCGACTTCTATCTTGAACAATAGAGGCTTCATAGATAGGTTGTGCTAGATGTTTTTTCATGTTTTTCTCCGGATGCTTTTATTAGAACTTATTCATGCCAAGTATTTCAAGTGTTTAAAACCTTTTATTTAAATAATTTAAATAATTCATCTATTTAAGATTTTCGCGTATCATATTGAGTCTCATGTCTATAATTAGCCAAACCTAGGGTTCGTTTAGGGACCAGCAATGTTTCTTGAGTGCCGGCCACATCCATGGTATAGGCTTAAGGCATGACATCGCACAAATAATAGAGAAAGATATCTTGAAGAATTAGCTAAAATGATTGTTGGTACTGGCTTGCCTTTATGTTTTTCTGAAAATCTCAATTTTATTCATTATATTCAAATACTCTATAATCAATCTTTTAAAGAGTTTTCGAGAAACACTATTAAAAAGGCTATTTTATTATCAAGGTCAACATTTTCATTATCTTCGTTCATTATTTTACTATAATACTTGTAAAATTGTTATCACTTTTGATATGGGTCATAGTGTTAATGATTATGATTATTTCACAATTACTAGTCATTGCATTGATGAAAATTGGAACATGCAAAAATGAATTTTAGGTTATAAAAATTATGAAATGCATAAAATTGATAGTTACGTAGCTCAAATTATTGTTGAAGTTTTAGAATTTTATGAAATTTGTAATAAAGTAATTAGTGTCATCCTAGATAATGTTTCTAATAATACAGTTGTTGTTGAAATACTAAAATCGATACATTTTCCTATTTATGATAGTGGTTTTCTATTAGGTGTGATGCACACATATATAATATAATTGTTAGAAATGGTACAATAATGTATAATAATGGTTGTATAAAATGTGAAATTGAATGTCATTTTATTTTTAAATGTCAAGTAAAGGCCTGACGTAAAGATTTTAAAAATCGTTGTTGTGAATTTAATCTTCCCCCTAGAAAAAATTCAAAAACAATATATAGTAGATTAAATTCTTTATATGAAATGTTTAAAGTTGCTTATTGCTATAGAAAGCCTTTACAAATGGTTTGGAATGCTCATAATTCAATTATGAAGTATAGACTTACCGATACTAATTGGGATGACATAAAGGATGTTATAGAGTTTTTAAAAGTTTTTTCATTTAGCAATAAAATAAATATCTAGATTTTATTATCCAACTATTTGTTCAGTTTTACCAAATATTTGTGTTATTTATGATAAATTTTCAAGTTCAAATATATTCCAAGGTTTAAAGAGTCCGTTAAGTCAATGATTGAAAAATATTAAAAATATTTTTTTCTATTCCTCAAATATATTTTAACTACTTATTTATTAAATCAACTTACAAAGAAATAGATGCATCACAAATGGTTGAAAAAATATATTGAAATTTAGATATTCAAACCGAGTGATTACCTAATTTGACAATAGTTAAAGATAAAATAAAACTTGAAGCTAGAAAATTGTATGACTTGTATAGTTTTGGTAGAATAAATGAAATAGTACGTAATGAAGAAAATTTTAGGTAGAAATATGAAGATAATATTGATGATACGCTAGAAAATTATCTTGGTCTTACTTCTAATGGAAAGAATGATTTTGTTGAATATTTTAATCAGGAAACGTAAAATATTAAGGATGAACAAGGCACCCCTCAATTTTTAGAACGGTGGAGGAGTCACGACAAGACATTTTCAAAATTTCAATCAGTGGTTTGAGATGTGCTAGTTGTTCAAGCATCTTTAGTAATTTCAGAGAGTGTTTTTAGTGCAACAAGGTTTCAAATTGGAGAGTATAGGTATTCATTAAATCAGACAAATTGGGGATATTAATATTGCTTACATATTGGATCAATGTTGAGCGAAAGAATTATAGGCGTTCCAATTTACATGTTCAATTTGAATATACTATTGATGAAATTTTGGTAGATTGTAGTGAAGACGACATGAATACATTGGAGGAACAAGCACTACAATCACTTCTAGAACATGTTACGAAATAAATGTTAGATGACCTATGACAAAACTATTTTCAAGGTTACAAATATTAGTATGATAATTCGAGACCTAATTCAAAAAAAACCCTTCCTAGAAGGTGGTAGCGTAGATTAGGTCCTCTTCTAATAGTTGTAATAAAAATTGTTCTATTTATATTTTTTGTGAGTAAAATTATAGGTTATTCGCCTTAATTTTTTTTTATTATTGTGTTCAATTTAATATACGTCTTTTTTATATATTTCAATTTTCAAATGTTTCAAACTTCAGTTACAATTTGAATTTAAAAAAGTTTGAACATTGAAATTTGATATAGTTTAAAAAGTTTCATACTTCAGTAAGTAAGTTAAATATAGTTTAAAATTTTTAAATTTAAACTTTTAAGAGTTAAGAATTTGAAATTTGAGTTTTAAGAGTTAAAATTTAAACTTTTTAAAAAGAGTGTAACTTACTAAGTTATACTTTTAAAAAGAAATATTAAAAAATTTATATATTTTGAATTTTTTTCAATTATAAAAAATCAATTTTTAATTTAATTAAAATTAAAAAGGGTGGTCTGATCTCGGTACGTACCAATCCAAGACGGTCGTTCCTATAGTTATCGATATGTCTGGCACCGGTTCTGTCTCGATCTCGCTGTCAAACTTACACTAAATTAATCGATATCGTGTCCCTCCATTTGTCATAAGGGTACATATATTTTAAAATAGTGACGGTTACTCGATAAAGGTATACACAATCCAAAAATATAACAAAGGGTATTAACGTACTATATATGATAGTTCAGGGGTACACAATGAAACCTCACTAAATTAATATAAGCGAGATCATGAAATGTTATTACTATTTTGTAGAGTTATTATTTAATCGATAAATTAATATTTATTAATTTAAATAGTGTTTTAAGATTAAATGAAGGTTAATTTCGAGTATATCAAAATTATTGTATCTTAGTAATTTATGTATTATATTTATGAAATTCACATAAAAAATAAATTTGTTATACATAAAGTACCATGAATAATGTTTTGGATGTTATCAATTTTGCAATCCCGATTTGGACGACAAACTGATCCAGGAAAGATTAATGTTTTGGATGCCATTAATTTTGTAATCCTAGCTTGGACAACAAATGTTAAACAAGAGACAATAGCAAATTATATTCAACACTGAAAAATTTATTCGGGATGAAACCTTAGAGAATTTTAATAAACTCACTTGTGAAAACATCATTCATGAACTTGAGGTAATGATTAATGGTCTCGGTTACTGCAATAAAATGGACATAAAAACATGTTAGATTACATGGATGAAAATAATACATGTTCAGAGGTTCAGAGCTTAAAAGAAATTGTGAATATCATAGGAAAAAACAATATTGATGATAAAATTGAAGGTGATACAATATCTTTGGAATCAATTATTCATAAGAAAATACTTATCACATCTAGAACTCATCACAATTTTATAGCGCAGTCAAAAAGACAACACTGGAACTTTTGGATGCAATAAGAAAAGTTAGAGATGAACTTCAATTAAATTCAATTTTTAACAAAAGAAAACACAATGGAATCATATTTCACTAAATTGTCTTAGATATATTTGTACTTTTAAAGAATTATTAATTTATAATATTAATGAGACCATATATTTATATAGGAATCTTTTGAAAATATATTATCTTATCGAAATTAGTGATTTTTTTCATTGGCCTAAGTTGAAATCGAAGGAAAATATTAGTTTAGACAAATTATTAATTACCGAGTATTAATTTAGTAAGACTTTACCGTATTTATCATTTTTTCTTGAATGCTCCCTCTGTCCCTAATTACTTGTCCACTTTTGAATTGACACACCTATTAAGAACACAACGATTGACATAGTGATTTTACCATTTTACCCCCATTAAATATGAAATTGATGAATTAAAAATTTAAGACTTTCAAAAAGTTCTAAATTTTTCGAAGTAATTAATTAAGGATATAATAGCTAAAAATTTCTTGTCCTTTCTTAATTTGTTAAAATGAATAAATAAAAAGGAACAAACAAAAAAAAATGGACAAGTAACTAGAAACAAATGAAGTAATAAATAAATTGAGCAATAGAAATTATCTAATAAAAAAAAATTCTTTGTTTTAGTAAAGAAATAGGGCTCCCTATACGACGAGGGCTTGTTAAAAGGGTTGAGGCAAGGCAGGGGGTTTTTGCAGGGTTTTGTTCCGCCAGCTTTAAGCAGCATACTCATATTGCCTTCCGCAGCCTGTTGCCATGGTTCAATCAAACAAGAAGTTGAAACAAAAACTAAGAGCAGCTAAAGCTGAACTGTTAGCTTCTTCTGAAGTTAAAGAGGAAGAAGGGAGTATGAATGAGAAAACTAAACAAAAACAGAAGAAGAGGAAGAGAGATGAAACTGATGGGTTAGACAAGGATAAAGGGGAGTTGGGGAAACCTATGAAGAAGAAGAAGAAAAAGAAGAAAAAGAAGAATAAAGGGAAGAAAAATGTAGAAGATGGGCAAGTTGTGGAGGGTATGAATGTTGGGGATGGAGGAAATGGACAAGTAGCATCAGCAGCCCACACTAGTAAAACTGAGGAAAGGTATGAAAATCCTTTTCTCATTTACCTAATTGTTATTATTCAATTTGATTGTCCGGATACCACAAACAAACAAATTGAAACGAAGGCCCTACTTGTTTTTCAAGTGTAAGATACACTCGGACCTTTTTTAGCTTTGTTAGGTTCTACATGAGAATCAAAATAATCGTTGTTATGGTAAAATAAGGATCTTTTCTTGATAAGTTTGCTGAATTCATGAAGCCCACAACAAGGCTAATGCATAATTAATTTCAATATCAAGTCTAACTTCAGGTTTGCTGGCCAATTCAAGGGCATAGCTGGGTTTTTGTTTGAGCACCATGGAATGTTTGAAGCTGTTGCACACAGTGCACAACCAAAAAAATAAAATAAAAAATGAATGAGTTTGAATTTGATGGTAATGTGATATGGATGAGCACTCCGACATTTCATCAAACTCATGTGTTTTGGGCAGTGGGGATTGACTTCTTTCATGATTATTTGATCTATGTTTCATAAGACTTTTGTCCAACTCTTATCCATTGCATGATTTAGGATCTCTTCTTTCATTTTCTTTTTAGTTTCTGACACCTCTATGTTGTTGTGGCTATCTACCTGTCTGTTCCAGGGAAGAAAGCGTTGATATTTCTAATAAAGTTTATGTTGGAGGTATTCCTTATTATTCCACTGAGGATGATATTAGGAGTTACTTTGAAGGTTGTGGCACCATTACGGAGGTTGATTGTATGAATTTCCCTGACAGCGGAAAGTTTAGAGGAATTGCCATTATCACTTTTAAGGTAGATTCTTTGAGTGAATTGTGCTTTCTAATAGTGTTTGTTGGTGTCCTTTGCACTATTTTCAGATAACGTTTGCTTAAAAATGTCTTGGATGTGTTTGTTACCACAAAGTTTTGAAGTATGTGAATTTCTGCAGACTTTTCAGGCTTAAGAATTATTATTTGCTTGACAGTCCAGTTGATAAATAATGAGATGGAAAGTATACCATGGGAAAATTCATTTCTTAGCAATATGACAGTGAGTTCTTATCTGTTGCTTGAATGGGTACAGCCAGTACAAAGCAGGGATGCAGAATCCTTTTAATCCTACAAGGTTTCTAAAAAGTTTAAAATTACATCCAAATCATTTTGAAAAACAGCGGTGGACCGATGTTTCAGATATTAAATACATCTGTTCTTAACTAAATAAACAATTTCCCCCTTTCTGTCAAAGCATCTTCTGTTCCTTTCAAGCGAAATGCTCCATAGTATACACAATCCAATGGTCATCCATATCTTCTTTTGCTGCTTCTTCATCCTCTGGTTTATCCAGCTACAGAGAACTTGATCAGATGTTTGCTTACATAGCCTATGAAAATCCGTATAAGCTAAGAAAGACGCACCAGATCTGCCACACATACATGCAATGTATTGATGAATGGTTCACTGATTCCCCTTCCCTTTCACAAATAGTACCAGCAACATAAATTAATCCTATTGTCCGCAGCTTATCCTGTGTCAAGCTGGCCTCATGTGCTGCCAAAGTCAACAGCTATAACTGGAGTCTCTGTCTTCCAAAGCAATTTTCATGGCCATTCTGTACCACTTCCATAAATTCTAGCCATCCTTACCAATATTTGGTAGTTTGACTAAACAAGAAATTTTTCTTCACTGGTGCCTTGCCTGTCCAAAGCAAAGCCTTCAGGAGTCTTCACTTACATCTCCAGCCTATCTATCCCCAAACAAGTCCTTTTAAATTGAAATATTCATGAGCTGCCATTCTGGCAGTTAGTGATTATACTATTTTTGTCAAGTACAGTGCTGTATGAATCAGAAACATGCCAGCTAAAGATTTCCCCAACCCAATTGTTCTCCCAGAACTCAAAATATCTTCCATTGCCAATTTTCATTCTTGTGTGATCTTGCAAATTAGACCATAAGTTGTTGATGTGCTTCCAGAAGGCAATATCATAAGACTGCAGTTATACTTGTCATATCCTCATAATTCTGAAAACCATACTTCAGCTTAATGAACTTTTTCCATTGTTCTCTTCTTTTGTCATTCCACCTCCACAATCATTCGAACAGAAGGCTCTTATTTTGGAGCCCTAGATTACTCACTCCCAGTTCACCATCCTCCTTGTGCTACTTCAACTTTCCCCACCTAACAAATGCATCTTCTTGATGTCGATATCTTTCCCCGAAAAACTTGCATGTTATTCTATCTTGTTGGGCTTCCACTTTAGCTAGAATGAGCATTGATGAAATCAAATAAGTGGAATGTCATTTAAGACGCCTTCTACCTTAATTGGAATGAGAGTTGATGACATCACATAAGTTGGAATGCCGTTAGGATGCCGTTCACCAAGGTCGACCTAACAAAAGATTCTGTTTTTTCCATGTACTTAATTTCTTTTCACATATTTTAGTTACTCCCTTTCAAATGCTATTTTCTTCGAGAGCTAATCCAAGATGTGGGAAATTTTGACTGGGCCACTCAACGCATCTGCTAATCATGAACAGACTGTTCTGCTCTAATAAAAAAACATGCTGCTCCTTTTCAGATTTATATGAAGCACTGAAACAGCCTCAAATACAATCAGCAGCCCCTATGGCCACAAGAATTGTTCCCTATCTGCATCAGCATATAAAATATGGGAGATTACTATATACCTTCCACACAGGTAGCAATCCTGAAACCATTCAACTATTTAATTTCACCGCTTTCAAAATGATCCTACTCAATGTCTCCATGACAAGGAGATAAAAAATGCCTCGTCTCATCCACCTTGTGCAGAGAAAAACCTACTGGAGAGCCATTAATAATTGTGGTAACATAAAACATCATCCAATCAATTCACCTGTCAGCAAAACCCATTTTCGGAATAGTATAGAAAATGGAGGGTCAGTTTACATGGTCGTAATCCTTCTCGACATTAAGCTTAAAGAAGACCCCCTTCTTGATTTTTAGCTTGTATGCAAACATCCTTCTTCTAACACTGTCACATCTACAATCTGCCGACCTCCGATGTAAGCATTTTGATTTTCCTATATCAAATTGTCCATCATCTCTTTGAGTCTCTCCGTAAGCACTTCAAAGAATTTTATATATGTTACCCACTAAAGAATTTTATATATGGTAAGTAGGTGGCAGTGCATTGTCTTGTTGTCCCTTCATATTAGTAAGTCATACTATTTCTCCTATAGTTTCTTGTCCTTTGATTTCTGTTATCTATTGATTCCTTGTTCTTCAATTATCATATTGTTTTGTTGTATTTTTGGTTCTACTACTATCTGTTGTGTTGTTATTATTTGTTGATTTTTGTACTTCCATTACGTCTTTTTTTGATTATTTTTCCTCGAACCGAGAGTCTATCAGAAATAACTTCCCTACCTCTGAGGTAAGATAAGGTCTACATACACTCTACCTTCCCCTATCTCTTCTTTGTGAGACTATATTTGGTATGTTGTTGTACTCATTATTAGTTACTCGATCCGTTTCGACTTATTTGTTGTACTTCCCTTTTAAGTCCATTAAAAAAAGAATCTCTTTTTTTTTTTTTGGCGACTCTTTAATTTCAACTTTTCACGTGTTATTTTTAAGACCACAAGATGAAAGAAAATTTTGTACATTCTTCTTTAGTTTAAGATCACAAGATTCAAAAGACTTATTTACTTAAACTCCGTGCTAAGTTAGAACCATACAAATAAATTGAAATGGAAATAGTAATATAATAAGAATGCTACTTTTGGAATTTATCTCCTCCAAACTCTATAGACATTTTGCAAAATCGATTTTATTTGTGTTTGAAATTGTTTCTTCTCACCAATCAAAAATAAAAATCTTGTAAGATTAATCTTGAAGTGCCTTGCTATAAAATAAGTTGTCTTTCATGTAGCTTTGTGCAAATTTATGTTTTTGAAATGTTAATGCATCACGAATCAGTTATTCTTTTTTGCATAGAGTTTACCACACCTTTGTTTGTTAATCATTTTATTTTTTATTTGAGAGGAGTGGCAAGAGTTCAAGTTACCCACTTTCAACACAGTTGCAAAGTACCGTGCCCTAGATTTGCATTTGACCTGTTTTTGTGACCTAAGCCACCTCATATGATTTGTCCTTCAGACCCTTGGTTTGTTTTCCTTTTCCCCGTGTTGGTTTCTTGCAAATATTGCTAGTTGAGCGGGTTTCTCTCTAAATTTGTTTTCCAGACTGAAGCAGCCGCTAAGAGAGCCATGGCACTGGATGGTTCTGATATGTAAGTGCAATCATGTATTCATTGTTGAGAAAGTTAAATATTCTGCGTCTCGCTTCTCACTAACACGTATTTCTGCTTCCAGGGGTGGACTATTCCTGAAAATCCAGTCATACAAGCCCGCTAAAGCTAACAAAGTGTCCAACTTCTCACCAAACATGGTGGAAGGGTATAATAGGGTATACGTGGGTAACTTATCATGGAATGTAACAGAGGATGACTTGAAGAATGTTTTTTCAGATTGCAGCATAAGTTCTATTCGATTCGGTGAAGATAAAGAAACAGGAGAATTTCGAGGTTATGCCCATGTGGATTTTTCTGATAGTGTCTCCGTAAACGTGGCATTGAAGTTGGATCAAAAGATTGTATGTGGTAGACCTGTTAGAATAAGCTGTGCTGTTGCGAAGGAAGGAGCTGTTAAGAAAGGAGGTGCAACAGATTCAAGACCTATGCTGAAAGATCAAAATGTGGATAGTGTTGCAACAAGCACTGTTAGTGCAAAGATTAGGAGGCGAACATGTTACGAATGTGGAGAGCGTGGTCACCTTTCATCGTCTTGTCCAAAGAAGCAAGAAACTGATCAGAAAGAACAAGTTGCTAGTTGATTATAGTAGGAGACTTTGCATGTTCACAAAATCTGATCTGAGCTGTTCTTAACAGAAATTATGGTGGAGTTTTTTCATCTTGGACCACATTTCTAGAAGTCCATTATTTGCTCTTTTCCTAGTGCTTCCAGTATTCTTTCAATTTTGAACATGTGATTGGTAGATTTGTAAACATATGTAGCAGTTGTTACAACCACTGCATAAATTGTTGCAAGTAACTACATCTACTGTAGTAACTTTTATAAATTAATCAACTTTTATACAACATCTTTACCAATTGTTGCAACCGTTGATACAATTGACTGTAACATCTTTTATACATCTTTCCCAATCTATATTAGGTAACTAGTTCGTAGGAACATGCGTTGCACATTTACCTTACTATATTTGATACAATGTTTGTATTGTAAATGATAAATTTAAAAGGTACATATATTACTCAACTTTCTTTGTACTAAAAAAATAATTTCAAAACATACAAAAGAAAAAGTAACAACTTCTAAGTTAGGCTAGAACATATTTAAAGATAAATACATACTCGAACACACATATATATACATATATAAAGTGTTTATCTCATAAAATTAACTATAATGCATGAAAGATAAAAACTAAACCGTTACATATGTTGAATATCGTCTTAATCAACTCAAACGCGGTCAGAAGTCATGAATTTTGCTTCGATTCAAACATGAATATTTAAAAATAAAAATAAAAAAGAAAAAAAATTGATTGTATAATAATTATTACAGAGCATAAAAAGAAAAATATATCATCAAACTCATAAGCACAAACAAAAATCTTCAATAATAACTAAAAAATTTGAGATGCAAATGAAGAGTCTCTGGAAGAAAAAAGAAGCATGACAAATATATATTTATACTAACAGGTATAGTACTCATAGAATATTTATTTTTTTTGAGAATTATTAAAATCATTAATGATTTGAATAATTAAGATTAGGGCTTCTTGTCGGGGGGATCAGACGGATAATTTCGCTTAACGATTTGACTTACCAGTTATCGATTTTTAAATGCACTAATCCGCTAGCCAACTGATAAGATATCAATTGATTTGATAATGGACTAGTAGTTATAGGACAATTATTAAATGGTGTATTAGCTAATCCGTACATTCTTTTTCGATAACCGATAGTAAACAAGAATTTCAATATTCATCCAAACAACAACAAAAAATACAAAATTATGCCACCTAATTAAATGGCTAAACTAGATCAGTAATCACTAATCAGTTCTTTTGCACAATATAGTAGCATATTTTCTTTTCTACCTGGAAATTAACAATTTCAAATTTCAACTTAAAAAGATGTATATTTGAAAATAACGACAGCACTGCTGCACATAAAAAAACTTGTAGTTGCACAATTATTTTTACACACTTGATTGCTAATGGTACTGTAATGTCCCATTTCTTGTAAAATGCCCATTTTGGCATTCCCCTTAGCGTTTTCATGTTTAGTTTGTGTTATCCAAATGATTGGCATGGACCCCACGCGATCGGGTGTGTTTTAAGTGATTTTGACCCTTTTTAGTTGAGTTTTATTAGTATGATTGACTTTGATAAATATTTTGAGTTTTGAGTGTCGGATAGAGGTTCTGTCAGTTTCATTGCGTCCAAAACGTTGAGATTGGTCTATTAATGTGGTTAGTTAGAGTTTTTAGGCCTTACATTAAGATTTGGGTATTTAGGCAAGAAGTTGAGTTTTAGGCCTAAAGGAGGCCCGTGAGGGTATTTCCATCATTTGATTTTTTTTCGAAAATCAGACGATTCATTGAGTTTGAAAAGTCAAATTTAGTGAGATATCATGTCCAACTTATTTTTATCGAACCCCAAATGATTTCTATGGGGCTAACCGGAGGCATTTTTCCTTGAGTTGAGATGCTGGTTTTTCAAATTCTGTTGCATGTACGGTAGACCCTCGCGATCACGATGGTTGGACTCGCGTTCGCAATGAGTCGCCCTTCTTGTCTTCGCGATCGTGTCCAGGGAGCTCGCGCTCGCGATGAGTTGTCTTTGTGTTCCTCGCAATCGTTAGAGATAGTAGCTCGCGATCGCGATGAGTATTTTGCACCTAAACATAACCTAAATTTGGGATTCATCCCATTTTTCTCATTTCCTCCAATTACACTTGATTTGAGCTTAGGAGAGGCGATTCTTGGAAGTTTTTCTTGGTGAAATTAGTGTGGGTAAGTTCCTCTATCAACTTCGTACATTTTCCTCAATTTTATCATCCAAAACACCTTTTAAATCTTAATTTCAATGTGGGTTTTGAGATTTTCCCTCTAAGTTTGAAAATTGGTATTTTCATGAATTTGAGATCGTTTCTCGATTGATTTTAATGAGTTTTTCAACCACGAATTTCTTTATGATGGTATATAATGCTTTTCAAAAAGAAATTTAATTTTACCCTTTCAATTTTTAAAGTGATTTTTGGACTATTTTACCCATGATTCCTAATTTTGTCATTATGAGTATCACTAAACTCCTTTTGATGAATTCTTTCCATACTTTATAATTGGAGATTGTTTTGGTAATTGTATGGTAGAGAGAGTACTCTGATAGAGTTACTCGGCTGAAGATTCAGGCTCTGATGAGTCCACAATTTGGACTCATTTATGGCTATATTTTGATAGATTTAGTGTCCTCAAATGCATATTTTGTCTCAATAACTGATGTAAATCCTTAAGTATAAGGTATTTGATTTAAGAGGCAATGCATGGACGCTATCAAGCAAAAAGGGAACAAGGCGGCTAAAAGAACGAAGAAATGGAGGCCTGAGGATAGCCTAATGCATTAGGCGAGCCGCCGAACGGCCTTAACCTCACCCAAAGTTACAATGTGTTGAGCCTTAAAGGAAAATATCAAGTTGGCAATGAAAGAGAGCAGCCAGCGTGTCGTCGAACAGTTTCGCGAAGCAACACCATATCGCCCAATGATTCAAAATGTGGAGAGGTTGAAGGCAAAAGTTGAAAGGCGATGAACCAGACCAAAGGGCGGATCGCCAAATGCATCGGCGATCCCGACTAACTACACCGAGTGGTCCTTCACAGGACAAATTTTCAAAAACTATAAATACCCATTTAAATCTGTAGCTTAGTTTCAAGTTGTAGCGAATTATTACTAATTTTTAGAATCTTTCAGTTTTGATTTCCTAGAGTTTTTGTGAGACATTGTTCTTGAGCTTTGAAAATTTTGAAGGTTTTCAATTCCAAGAAATTGGAAGTGCGTCTTGAAGAATCTTCATCCTTGACGTGTTTAAAGACATTATTTATCGTACCCATTTGATGGAAACACTTATCGATATCGATTTTTCATGTATAGCTAAAACCCCAATTCTTGGGTGTGATTATGTGAATATGGATTGAATTTACAATGGGGTCTTGCTAATTAATAGTTAATTCATTGTTTAAATGTGATCTCGTTCAGTAGTTGTGTATGAACTTAATTGAATTGTAGTTGCAAATATGATTTCATCTTAGTGTCTTTGGCTAGCTCGAGAGAGAGGTCTTAAGACCAAAACTACTGAATTGATAGCCAGTAGTTATTGGGTCGTCGTGGATTTAGCACGAAAGAGTGAATCCTAGACCTTTCTCCCACACATTCAGCTCAAGAGAGTGAATGGGCTAAGGCGACGGCTGGGCATAATTGCGCTTATCGGTGTTCGAGAGAAATCGATTTGATTCGGGGTAAGTTGCTCAGGAGAGAATTTACCCCCACTAAAATCTAGCTTAGTTACAAATTTATAGTGATTTACTATCAATAGCATGTACCCCGTTGTTTATTTGAGCCCATATTCCTTTCACATCCCAAGAATCTCGTCTCCCCAATTCGTACTCTTATTTTCGCTATTTTTGTTTACTAGTTATATACAAACCCCCCGTTTGATAATTGACATTCGTGTCATTTCTTGAATTTATTACGTTTTTACTCGTTAATGTTTATAGCTATGACTGACTAGAACAAAATTTTACTTTTCTACTTAATTCTTGACTACTAACCGCTCCCTTGGGACTCTTCTCCAACCCATTCAGTTGGGTTATATTACTACACATGATTGTTGACACTTGAATTGGAAGTTGTGTCTTTGATTACGTCAAACATCAAAATGGCACCGCTGCCGAGGAGTGGTGTTAGTTGAGAATTTTTAGTTAAGTAGAATTTTTGTTCTTGTTAATTGTAGTTCTACTTACTTAATTTTTAGTCTTGTTTTTGCTTGATTGTGTTGAAAACAGGAAGTATGAGCATAAACGACAGCAATGGCAGCCAGGTAGGCCATCAAGATGACTTCGAAAACCTCAATGATGTCAACAAGCCTCATGCTAATGACCCCATCTCATAGGTGGTATTGGTGCCATTCGCTTACCTCCGGCCGAAGGGAATGCGGTATTTCACATCACGAGTACTATGTTGCAACTCTTGCAACTAAAGGGGCTTTTCAGTGGTTTGGCTCATGAGGATCCCCATGAGCACATTAGAAACTTCGTGGATGTGTGCGGACTATTCTCCTTCAAGAATATCTCCCAAGATAGGTCTAGTTGAGGTCATTCCCGTTCTCATTGATGGGTGAGGCGTGCAAGTGGCTGGCTAAATTGCCATATGAATCAATCACTTTGTAGAAGGAGTTGGTCACCGTATTTTAAGTGTGATTTTTTCCTCCTTCTAAGATAATGACTCTTCGGACAACATTCAGAGCTTCAAGCATCTAGAAGGCAAGTCTATCCATAAAACTTGGCTGCGATTCAAAATGTTGGTGCTTCAATGCCCAACCCATGGCTTACCTGATAACGTATTGCTGCAGTATTTTTATCGGAGTCTGGATTCGGTAAATAAGGGTGTTGCTGACCAACTCTCTCCGGGAGGTTTGATGCAGCAACCTTATGTGATAGCTGCTAAGTTCTTAGTTGGCATGACTACCATAAATAGGGCATGGTATACCCGTGAAGACTAGGTCTCCCCTCTCACTTTCAAGTTTACTAAGGAACAAATGGAGAAGGACCAAGAGAGGGACCAAAACATGGCAAAGATCATGACACAACTTGACATTTTGTCTAAAAATGTCATGGGAGTTGGTGCTCGTAATGTCAATGTTGTGGGTGTCAGGTGTGCTAATCCAGATGAGTCCAAGTTTAAAGCCTTGTCTAATGAAGAGGTAAATTTCCTAGCCAACCAAGGAGGTGGCTATCATTCAAACTACCAAAGGAAGGGTGGTAACCAAGGTTGGGCTAGGGATGAAGGTTGGAAGGATCAAGATCATGAATGGAGGAACCGTAATCCGAATTGAAAGGATGGGGAGAAGGGTAGGTATGTGCCTCCCCACGAGCGCCAAAAGCCAAAGGATTCAGAAGGTGGTAGGTCTGAGGATATGCTCTCTCGTATCCTTAACAAAGTTGAAGGGTTAGACAAGATTTTAAAAGAAATGAAAGAAGATGTGTCTACCCTTAGCCAGACTGTCACCTTCCATTCCGTGTCAATCAAGCACTTGGAGACCCAAATCAATCGTATATTGTCTCATTTCAACCTGAGACAACAGGAGGGTTTTCCTAGTGACACTATGGCTAACCCCAAGAATGAGGTTTGAAGGTGGACTTGCGTCATGCCGCAACGTTAACTAAGGCGCTGCTTGGGAGGCAACCCAAGTTTTCTTATTTTTTTTCTTTCTTAGTTTGGAATAATGGTGTGTTGGTTGTGCAGGTTAACGTGTGGAAAGTATCGGAACAAAGGAAATTAGTGAGAAAATGGCCCAGTCGGCACATTGCCGAAAGGGTCGGCGACCCCGACTCAGATCGCCATTAGACTCAAGACAAATTTAATTTGAAGTCTGTAACTATCGGCGAAAACCAGGAAATTATTGGCGAGTCACCGACCTAGTCTAAAACCTCGATATAGTTGATAAGTCCACAAATTAGACTCATTTAAGGTTATATTTTAACAGAAATTGTGCCCTCAAATGCTCATTTTATCTCAATATCTGATGAAAACCCTTAAGTTTCAGGTATTTGAAGTTAGAAGGAAAGCATGGACACTACGTTGCAAAAAGAAATGAAAAGGCTGAAAAGAACAAAGAAATAAAGGCCTGAGGATCACCGAGTCCATTTGGTGAGTTGCCGAAGGGTCTTACTTCGCCTTTTGTTCCAGTGTGCTGAGCCCTGAAGAAAAGGATCAAGTCGGCAGAAAAAGGGAGCAGTCGACGCATCGCCGAGCAGCTCCGTGAAGCAGTACCATGCCACCCAATGACCTAGAGCATGATGATGCTAAAGGCTAGTGCAAGACGGCGATCAACTACACCAAAGGGCGAATCGTCGAGTTGATCGATGATTCCGACTAACGCCGCCGCCTTCAGAGCACATTTTCTGAAAACTATAAATACTAGTTCAATTTTTATTCTTAGGAGCAAATTTTTACCTAGTTTTTAGATTATTAAGTTTTAGAGAGAATCTTTAAGATATTCTCTCTATAGTTTGAGAGGGTTTTGAAAACTTGAAAAAGAAGAGGGTTTCATCTCCAAGGATTTGGACTTGGGTCTCTAGGATTCTTCACTCTTGACCTGTAACAAGACTTAAATCTTCATATCTATTTGAATGCAAACTCATTTAGGTATAAATTTCTATCTCTTAATGTGTGGCTAAAACCCCCAATTTTTAGGGTGTGATTTAACGAATATGGGTTAAGATAATTGTTGGGTCTTGCTTGATGATAGTTTAATTGTAGTTTAAATGTGATTTCGTTTAGTGGTTGTGGATGAGTTTAATGAATTTGTAGTTGCAAATACAAGTTTATTTATGTGTTATCAGCTTCCTCAAGAGAGAGGCCGTAAAACTAAGACCACTAAATTGATGGCCAGTGCGAGTGGGTCGACATGAGGTTCATCTCAAGAGAGTGAACCCTAGTCCCATGTCCACACACTCAGCTCGAGAGAGTGAGTGGGTTAAGGTGGAAGTTATTCTTCATGCGGCAAGTTGGTGTCCGAGAGGAACCCGCTTGAAATGGGGTAAGTTGCTCGTGAGAGAGCTTGTCCCCTTTAAAGTCTAGCCTAGTCACAAATACTCAATTAATTTACTATCACAAGCATGTGCCCAATGATTTAGTCTATTCCGTATTCCTATCACATCCCAAGAATTCCGTCTCCATAATTGTATTTTTCCTTATTTTCACTATTTTAATTGTTTCTTGCTTACAAACCCCCATTTGATACTTGACGCTTGTGTCACCCTTTTCAATTTGTTATATTTTCATTCACCAAAGTCTTTAGCTACGAATAGCTTTAGCACTTTCGCACTTAACCACTAAGTCTCACGCCTACTTCCTTGGGACTCGACCCCAACCCTTGGTTGGGTTATTATACTATTGCACGATCGTAGACACTTGCATCGAAAGTTGTGTCCTTGATTACGCAAATATCAATAGTCTGTCGTTTGGAACTCCAAATCAACTGGAAGTTCTACAAAATTCAGCGAGGCAAGGGTCTACTAGGAGCTTCGGCGAGCAAATCGGCTAGTACTAATGTCGCCGAATGGATGAGAACTGGATGGTTTTCTCGCCAAGAGGTTATAGTTTTCAAAATCCTTAACCTTCCCACTCTTTAACGCTTAACAAGCTCACACCTGCACATTATTCTCTATATTTTTGCGTTCTCTGAGTGTTTTAGTCATCAATTTGTGCTCGGAACTTGGATTACATTGTTGCCTAGCGATTTAAGCTTAATTTAGTCGGCATTAAAGGTTGGTGTCCCAATTCCCGAGTTTATTTTTAACATTTTTGACTCTTATGCAGTTATTTTTATCATGTTTTCGTATGTTGAGGCTATTTGATAGAAGTAGTTTACTTGAAGGCTCGTTTTAATTCAAATATCTTGCCAGAAAAATATATAGAGTTGAAATCTCTAAAATTCGTGCCTTATAGTGAATTAAATCTTCAAAGATTGTGCTTGCATGTTGAGGAGTGTTGTGGGTCTAGTCTTAATTTGAGTTGTGCATGCTTTGATTTTGTTTTCATGGGTTGCGGGATTGAATTTGAGAAGTTGGGTTGAAAATAGGCACGTTGGGTCGTTTGGCGAGCTGGGTCGAGCTCGCCGAACCACTTGGCGCTTCTCCTAATATCCCCATCTCACCCTTAATTTTATTCTCCATAAGTCACTGGGCTTTGTAATTTTCGGCGAAAATCCTGAGGTCGCCAAAGACACTCGGTGACTCGCCGATAGTCCTCTCTCTTGCCCTTTATCTATTCTCCTGAAGCCTTTTTGCACTATAGTTTTCAATAGACTAACCCTTGTTCGCTGAAAGTTGTTGTCGATTCGCCAAGTGGCAATTCTCTGTGCTTTTGCTGAAGTCTTCTAACTTTTTCTCAATGAGTTGCAGACGTGGCCAAATCCAAGGTTGCAGGAAGAAACATGCCACTCCGAAGGAAAGCAAAGAGGTTTGCACCTCATGAGGATGCAGCTGCATCAAGGACCAATGTCACTAAACCTCCCACAAATGGTAGGAGAGGAAGGGGCAATAAGCCTATTTCTAGTAGGGAGACTACTCTTCAAGACCCCAATATTCCTTCATGGGCCAGGGGATTCTATGCAGACCTTCTTGGAAAATAGACCCTAGCAACTCCAAGTGGGTCTGATATTGATACGCCTTTTGAGGCAACACCGAGCATTGATGCTTAGAAAGATGAAGCAATTGAGTAGATAGGATCCCCTCCTTACCCCTTCACTGTCTTTCGTTATTTCAAATTCTAGATATTATTTTGTTGCATTTGAGGACAAATGTTTTTATTTGTGGTGGGGTGAGGCCCACCTTTGTGTGTTATTCGTGACTCATGTTTTGATTGCGTATTTGGGTTGTTATGCTTAAAATTTGTTTTATACTGCTTTTAACGGATGTTTGAGTTTGTGGCTCCTTATTTTTAATTGTAAATAATTTTTGACCCTTTCGAAAAAAAATTCGCCACTTCTTATATGTGTGGAACGTAGTTGTTCTTTGGCAAATTTGAGTCTCGATTTTGATCAATACCGATGACTTAAATAGTGCTTACAATCGAACGAACATGAATGTGAGGCTACGATGAGACCAAATGAAGTTACATAGACAATATATGAACTCTTTGCATCTCGTTGTGACTAGCCAATTATCAAATTGATTCTCTTGTAATGATCGTTGCACATTAGCGTAAGTGTGGAGTCTTGTTTGACTCTGGTGTCAATGCCTTGTGTGATGAGCTTACCGTGAATCGTGCATGATGACACCTAGAATTTTCCATGTTGGTCCGGTTGACTAAGTAAGGTTATCTCTTGATATGATCTTATGCAACTTCGAAGAGTGTGAGCCAATTTGACATATGCCTCCTTCGTAGCCTACCTTGTGAATGTGTGTGAACCTCTTTTGAACACCCCTTGAGCCTTACCTTTCTTTGGAAGAAACTTGATGAAAACATGACCTCTCTTAATTCACTACCTATAATCCTCTTGATTTGTGGTTGATTGAATAGCCAACTTAGGCCAAAAGCCTAAGTTGGGGGTGTAACACCCCTAAATGATAACAAGAGTTTCTTGTCGATTGATCGTTGCTTATTACTATAATATGTTTTACTCTTATGTTGGGAACTTGAAATTTTGGTGATAATTGCTAACTTGTTTAGCATAAGTACATCGTAATTTATGGGATTGTATTGGGGTATTTACGTAATAGTATAATTAGAGTTATGCATACTTTTAAAAGGAGGTGAAGGATATATATATATATATATAAGTGTATATACATGCTTTTTGGGAAGCACCTTTAAAGGCCAGTTGTCCAAGTGATAAACATCACTTGTGTGGCTATATATTGACACTTCTCTAGTGAATTTCGGTTCCTTCAAAGACTAAAAACCTTAGAACCTTAATTAACCAATTGTTCATCAAAATCACAAGACAAAAACTTGGTTCTTTTGGCTGAAATTCGAGAAACACTGCTTTGTTGGTAAGTGCTGAAATCTGTGACTGAGCTGGGTAGTGGTTGGTAATTTGTGTATATCTTGTTCTCTAGAGCTTAGTTTACTATGAATAAATATATTTTGGAAATTTGATTCATATACCTACAACTCTTATGTTTATGTGAAACTCTAATTTAGCTGTTATGGATTCGAAATATGGGATGCAGCACAGGACAAGTTCTATCCAGATTTCGGATTCAGAAATCCTGTATAAACAACTGTTAGTGTATCGATGATATATTTTTGTACAAAACGTAGTTTTCGGTAATTCTTTTTGCATTGCAACCTTAAGAGATGTATCTACATCTTTCATGAAGGTTATAAAGTCTAGTTTTGCCGTTTTCCTTTTCAAATCTAAGTTGCAAATGGGGTATTAGATTGGCCAGAATCACTGTTTTGGGAACATAGTTGTATCTGTGTAGGCTGAGCTTACTTGTGATGATGATCTTGTTTTATTTCGACATTATTGAGATATTAAGAATTAAAGAAGTTATTTAATTATATTTTTAAGGTTGTATATACTTGTGAACAAGTTGAGGACCTTAATACGTTGGTTGGTCTACGGTTTGAGCTCGTGCAGTTTTGTTGGACTGTTGGTACGCTAAAGTATTGAGGTTTGTGTATAAACTTGTACTTGCACTCTTTTCACTGTTGTATATTTGAAAGTTGATCTCGAGACTGGTTACCTCTTGTCACTTTACATTGTCGTGTTGGTATGACGTTTGTGTAACTCGCCCACTTGTACTGATTTTTTGATCACTTGGCACTCTTCTTAGGACTTTGTCCTTCTTGTGGCTGTGACTTTGTCACTATTAGCATGCCTCTTGATTCAAATCATTTGCCATTTTTATTCTGGATTTGTAGTCTTTGGAAGTTGTCCATTTTAAGTACGAACTAGAAAACCATTTTTAATATGGTTCTCTTGATTATTGGGTTGTGACCCTTCTTGATATAGGGCGTTGGCCCTTCTTGATACTTGCTTCTGCCGGGTGTGACGATATGAGGTATATATGGGTGATCCTTGTTATTGAATCTCTTGGAAAATTGTGCTATGAGCTTTCTTGACATTTGTATCTTTGAATATTGAACTTGATACTTGTTATATATTGTTACTTGATTTATTTATTATGTTTCAAGTATGATGTTCATTGACTTGAAAAAGGTAGCTTGGTGAATTTTTGAGGACTCCGACCCTATAGTTTTACACCACTAAGCTATATGGTTAGGTTTCTATCATAGGAGCTAATCGAGAGGAGGCATGAAGCTAGCCATTGAGGATGGAAATTTTGAGAACTTTAAAGAAGATCACATTTGCATATAGGCATCTATATTTTGTATAAACTTTGGGACTTATACACGATCTATTTGGTGTATATTTGCATGTAATTTTGAGGGCTAATCGAATCATGTCCATTGGTTGTAATATAAGTATGGCTACATGTTTTGTTTATTTGGGGTGTGTAAGACTAAGTTATGTAATATATTACATTTCCTACTTGTTTTGAACGATCGTATGAAGCATGAACCCATTTAGTTTGGGTACTTAAAAGTTGATAATTTTTTATAGCATCATCTACTAGCGTGGGGACAATATATGCATTAAAAATATTTCATGAATTATTGGCATATAGTAATATGAAAGGGTCGTTACAGGGGGTGTGGTGAAAAGAGAAGGCAAGTCAAAAAGTGCTAGAAAAGTCCCCTTTAACCTATGGTGTTGAGAAAAATGGAATCCCTCCATACAAAAAAAAGAGAAGAAAAGAAAATGCAAAAAGGAATGGGTTTCCGAACAATACATGGAAAGTGAATAATGCGATGACTTATGAGCACTAAAGAAAATTATGAAAGAAGAGGTAAGGAAGTGTTGTGAGCACCACATTTCATGAGGATAAAAGTTACCGAGCCTAAATGACCATACCTTTGCCCTCAGCCCCATTACAAGCCTTGAAAAGACCTTTTTGATCTTGAGTGAGCTGAAGCAATTGTCAATTGGAAAATACGAGCAAACCTATGAGTGAAAGCATGCATTGTGTTCTTCTTTATGAGTGTGAGTGTGACTGTTGATCTTGATTCTAGAGCTTTAAATGACTGAACCATTGTGTGTGAATATGGAATCATTCTTTGTGTGAGGGCATTTGAATACCTTAGTTAAGCTTGAACTTGCATTTGAAGCAAGTGTTGTGAGCTTGAGAATCTTTGATAATGGTGTGTCACAACTTGAGTCTTTGAGTACACAATTGATCCTTGCTTGAGTAAGTTGAGTCTTGTGTGTACATTCATGATTGAGTCTTGTGTAGCACTGTTTGAGACATCCTTTTTGAACTGCCGAACTTGAGTTTTACTTGAAGACAAGCAAAAGTTTAAGTTGGGGGTGTTGATGAGTCCATATTTTGGACTCATTTAGGACTATATTTGATAGATTTAGTGTCCCCAAATGCATATTTTGTCTCAATAACTGATGTAAATCCTTAAGTTTTAGGTATTTGAGTTGAGACACAATGCATGGAAGCTATCAAGCAAAAACGAAACAAGGCGGCTGAAAGAACGAAGAAATGAAGGCTTGAGAATCACCTAATATATTAGGCGAGTCGCCGAATGGCCTTAACCTCACCCAAAGTTCCAGTGTACTGAGCCCTCAAGGAAAATATCAAGTTGGCTATGAAAGGGAGCAGTCGGTGCGTCGCCGAACAGTTTCATGAAGCAACACCATATTGCCCAATGATTCAAAATGCGAAGATGCTGAAGGCAAAAGCTGAAAGGAGATGAACCAAACCAAAGGGCGGATCGCAGAGTGCATCGCCGATCCCGACTAACTACATGGAGTGGTCCTTCGCATCACAAATTTTCAAAAACTATAAATACCCATTTAAATTTGTAGCTTAGTATCAAGTTGTAGTAAATTATTACTAATTTTTAGCATATTTTAGTTTTGAGTTCTTAGAGTTTTTGGTTGACATTGTTCTTGAACTTTGAAGATTTTGAAGGTTTTCAATTCCAAGAAATTGGAAATGGGTCTTGAAGAGTCTTCATCCTTGACATGTTTAAAGACATTATTTATCGTACTTATTTGATGGAAACACTTATCGATATCGATTTCTATCTTTTTTCATGTTTAGCTAAAAACCCCATTTTTAGGATGTGATTATGTGAATATGGGTTGAATTTACTATTGGGTCTTGCTAATTAATAGTTAATTCAATGTTTAAATGTGATTTCGTTCAGTAGTTGTATATGAACTTAATGGAATTGTAGTTGCAAATATGATTTCATCTTCGTGTCTTTGGCTTGCTCGAGAGAGGTCTTAAGACCAAAACTACTGAATATATAGTCGGTGGTTATTGGGTCGTTGTGGGTTCAGCTCGAGAGAGTGAATCCTAGACCTTCTCCCACACATTCAGCTCAAGAGAGTGAATGGGCTAAGGCGAAGGCTAGCGTAATTGCAGTTTATCGGTATTCGAGAGAAATCGATTTGATTCGGGGTAAGTTGCTTGAGAGAGAATTTACCCCCACTAAAGTCTACCTTAGCTACAAATTTACAGCGATTTACTATCAATAGCATGTACCTAGTTGTTTATTTGAGCCCATATTCCTTTCACATCCCAAGAATCCTGTCTCCCTAATTCATACACTTATTTTCGCTATTTTTGTTTACTAGTTATATACAAACCCCCTATTGGATAATTTACATTCGTGTCATTTCTTGAATTTATTATGTTTTTACTCGTTAATGTTTATAGCTATGATTGATTAGAACAAAATTTTACTTTTCTACTTAATTCTCGACTATTAACTGCTTCCTTGGGACTCAACTCCAACCCATTCGGTTGGGTTATATTACTACACACGATCATTGACGCTTGAATTGAAAGTTGTATCTTTGATTACATCAAACATCAGGCTCCGAGATAGGTTTGACTATCCTTCTTTTAGACTGAGATGAGTAGTTAATATTTCTTAAGAAATCAACTGTGAAATGATTTGGAGTGTGAATTTTAGAGGTTGGTAAGTTTTGACTTTCTTGTTAGCCCGTGTGGAATTATTTGTGATGCTTAGCTTGTGTGGAGGCCTCGTGTGACATTCTTAATTGTATTTTGAGAACTTGTGATATTTGAGGATTTGGCCGAGAGAGGGATTGTGTTACCTATTTTAATCTTTTGACATTGGAACTTGAATTGATATTTTATCATCCTAAAATAAAATAAATGTTTCTTAAATGGTAAAGACTGATGTCAAATGGATCCTTTTATTATTCCTATCATATGAAAATCTGTTTAATGACTTGTTGAATGCGGAAACTTTGTACTTATCAAATCCTTGTTAAATTGGGTATGCCTTTGTATTGTATGTGTTGTGATGCGTTCATCCTAGTTCAACATATCATTGTTCACGGGAATATGAGAAAGTGCAGAAATAATTTCTTTTGAGAAAGAAAATAAGACACATTACATTTATCTTTGACCACGATCTAGGTGGAAATTTGATGAGATGTTGAGCTTGTTGAAATTGGTATATGGACTGCGAGTTCCCCATGGTCCTTGTCTGGAACCTAAAGCTCGATAAGGTGTATATGACAGGTTGTGCCACCACAGCATTTCATCATCTCATTGCATTGCATTGGCTATCTTTGTTATGTTGAGTAACTTGCTTATGTGTTGATATGAGTATTATCAACAGTCTTATGTGTTTACCTTATTTGCACCATTACTATATAAATTGGTGGCATCGATCCTGGAATGAGACTTTTCTGTATGTAGGTGGAAGCATTTCATAGTTTATTTCTTAAGTCTGATTAGTTGTTTATACTCAATCGGTCCAACCTACTGAATAGATGTGAATTGTACTCACCCCTACTTCTGTTATTTTTTTGATATATGTCCTAGTCAGGGTTCATTGTCGTTGATTGGATCTAGGGATTGCTTCCCATTCAGAATAGTGGTGAGATCCTGTTTTCCAAATCACTATGATCTCCATCTAGTTTTACAATCTTTAAATTTCTTTTTGAAGACTTGATATGTAGTCTAGATTTTAGAAATGTATTAGATACTCTTTATGCTTATGATACCAAATTTAGGGAATTTATTTGTTATATTTCATTTCTCTTCGCTTGTGACCTAACTTTCCTTTGGGAGTCTTGTATGTGTTATTTATTTTGGCTTACACATTAAATTAGGTTTTCGAAATGTGTGTCATTATGACCTTGATTTTTGGGTCATGACAGATACCGTGATTTTGTTTGGTTGATTTTTCATTGCAAATATCTACCATAAGAAACAAAATATCACAACCATAAATCAATACTCACATCTTATTTTCAATATCAATTTTCAACTTATTAGTTGTTTTTTAAAAAATATTCTATTAGTGCCACATAAATTGAAAAAAAGGGAGTAATATTGATTGTTCCATTGAAAATTATGTAAAAATGTACTATAAATTATACAACTAACATCTTAAAATATTTAAAAGACAGAAAATATTAGTTGATTTTGAGACAGAGGGAGTAATAAATTATTTGAAAATTACATAAATAATATTATAAATCACAATAATTAACACTAAAAATATTTAAAAATTATATGAAAAATTGGATCTCTCCTAATTTTATAAATGTCACATAAAATAGTTAAATAGAATAACATATATTGAGTTTGTGCTTGCCCGGTAATCAATAAGTAGTATAAAAATATACACTAAAATTATCCAAAAGATCCCTTTATATATCTACACTAAATTATCCTGAAGATGAAGAGGTAAAAGAGAATCAAAGAAACCTAGTGTAGATTGTATAAAATATTCAAAGTAATAAAAAGAATTACTCAAGGTATATGCAATAAGATAATTTATTGGGGTCACGTTGACTCCTTCCTCCCAAAGTAAACCAAACTAAAGGGGCAAGGAATAAAGAAAACATGTACTCCTCTTCATTTTACTTTATGTTTTTTTTCTTGGAAAATAGGTTTGAATGTGGGATGCGAATATAAATTTAGTCAAATTTTAATATGAATATCGAATATCAGACAGATAAAAAAATAAATAAATAAAGCTATAGTTAATTTTATGGTAGGTGGGAGAAGAATGAGTATAAGCAGAGAGGAGGAGGAGTAAAGAGAGGAATCGAAGCAATGCCAAACTAAACCTCAGTTGTGAAGTAAATTAAAAAGGCATCCAAAGAATCGACTTGACTTTTGAGAAACATATAAATAGTGTCAATAATTAATAAAGGAAGACAACTATTTTGTTAGTATGGGAGGTGGGAAAATTGTTGGGATATTGATCTTTGTGGTTGTGGTTGTTTCAGCAGCAGGAGGAGGAGGTGGGGAAAATCATCAGCAGCAGCAGCAGCAGAAATGGTGGAAATGGATGTCTTCTACTTCTGCAGCAGTGGTCAATCCAGTTGTCTCTTCTTCAATTGTCCTACCACTCTATGGCAATGTCTATCCCCTTGGGTATGCAATAACTTAGGGGTCATTTTGGTATTCACATTTAATTTACATGATGGGATAACTAATCCCGCGGAATAAGTACGTGTTATCCATCTTGTGCAGTTATTACTATGTTCAGCTCAATATAGGGCAGCCTTCAAGGCCTTTTTTTCTTGATCCTGACACTGGTAGCGACCTCACCTGGCTGCAATGTGATGCTCCCTGTGTTCGCTGCACAACGGTAAACTCTTTCTTACTACTCATTGAGTTGCCGGTTTCTCTTAACTTTAATGGCTTATTACTATCTCAAATTATATGTTCATTGCAATCTTATGGACTAGTGTTCTGTCATTCGATGCAACCTCTATACTTGTACTACCCAAGTTTCTAAACCCATGGAAGTAGAGGTCAATTATATACACACTCAATTTCTTCGCTTTTTAGGCAACTAGGGATGATAGAGGAGGCTACAGACATTAACAAGGCACAATAGGATCATTATGAATGTTAGGATGAATTGAATTAATGGGAGAAAGGACTAGGTTATGAGGAAAGGCAACAAAGAGAGAGAAAAGAGTTGGTTTTTCTCTTTCAAAATTCACCATCCATGTTTCGGAGAACTATCATGTTTGAGAGATTTTGGAAGGCCTATTAGTAAAGGTAGAGGGAGGACTAGTTTAATCAGTTGTTGATGGGATGATTTTGAAATTTGTAGCTTTTGATGATCAAATTTGAATCAGTTTTATATTTATGGATGACAGTCTCATTCTACTACTTTTATACTTGTAGGCGCCTCATCCATTCTACAAACCAAACAATGACCTCGTACCATGCAAGGACCCTCTCTGTGCCTCCTTGCACCCTGCTGGTTACAAATGTGAGAGTCCAGAACAATGTGACTATCAGGTTGACTATGCCGATGGAGGTTCATCTCTAGGTGTCCTACTTAATGATGTGTTTCATTTCAACATGACCAGTGGTGTCCGGATGATACCTCGTTTGTCTTTAGGGTTAGCAATCTTTATCCTCTCTGATTCTGTATTCTTTCTTTTTATGAGTCCTGCTTGTATGAAAAAACATAGGCTGTAATGTCCTTTTGGCAATACTTGCATTCAAAGTTTGTTAAGACTGTTGTCCTATGCTACTAAATGAAGTATTATGGGCTCCATTGACAAAAGATAGAACAGTAAATACAAAAAAAAGAAGAGAAAAGAAACAACTTTCAATAGCTTCACATATATGTAGAAGATTATGATTGATATAGTTGGACATTTAAGAATGACATATTCTCAGTCGAAATATGCATCACAGTGTTATTGAATATATCATCTTCCTCCTAATCGACATCATAAGCAGAACTAAAAGAAATATTCTGCAGATAGGAAAAACGAATTAAAAAGAAAGAAATACAGAGAAAAGCTCACACCCCTATTCACTTTAGTTAATGTTTGGAAGGCCGACTGAACATCTGATTTGCTGTTTTAATAGGTAATCTTACATGACCTCACAATTGTTTTGTAAATTTGATTTCTTAATTGTTTAAAGAAGGTCCTAACAATTCCCTCCTTCACAATACTTCGTAAATGTTGATATAGGTAAATTTGTTCCTTCAGCTGATTCTAAAGCTTCCTTGATAAGAGAAATAACTCTATTCTATCATATAGTTTAGTCGAGAAACTGTCGTATCAAAAGGATTTCAGTTTTCTTTTTCTTGTAACTTTGTAGGTGTGGATATGATCAGTTACCTGGTCAATCTTATCATCCTTTGGATGGAGTGCTTGGTCTTGGGAGAGGAAAAACCAGCATTGTGTCTCAGCTTCACAGCAAGGGTGTGGTGCAAAATGTGGTAGGTCATTGCTTGAGTGGTAGAGGAGGAGGCTTTCTCTTCTTTGGAGATGAGGTTTATGATTCCTCACGCATAGTCTGGACTCCTATGGCACATGATCGCATGTAATGCACTCAAATCCCAACAGCAAACTGTCTTTCTAAATTATCCTCTCTAATCAATACTGCATGACAGGAAGCACTATTCAGCAGCATCTGGAGAACTCATATTTGGGGGAAAAGGCACAGGATTGAAGAATCTTTTTGTAGTCTTTGACAGTGGAAGTTCCTTCAGTTACCTAAACGCACATACATACGAAGGTTTCATTTCACTAGTAAGTTGTCCAACATGTAATTAATTAAGTTTACGGAATCTGTGTATTGTAACTTATTGTAGCTTCACTTGTATTGACAGTTGAAGAAAGAATTGAATGGGAAGCCACTAAGAGAAACAAAGGATGATTATACACTCCCATTATGCTGGAAGGGCAGGAGACCTTTCAAAACCATAAATGATGTGAAGAAATACTTCAAGCAGTTTGCACTTAGCTTTGGCAATGGATGGAAATCCAAAGCTCATTTTGAAATCCCCCCTGAATCATATCTTATTATCTCAGTAAGATTTTCAACATTCTTTATTTTACAATATATCCTCTATATGATGAATATACTAACTTTGTTTTGCAGTCAAAAGGCAGTGTCTGCTTGGGAGTTCTAAATGGTACTGAAGCTGGCCTGCAAAATGTCAACCTTATTGGAGGTATGTATGTATGAGATCGATGTAAAATGGTTGAATCTATTCCAATGGAACATCATTAGACTAATCGAATGAATTACCTGTTTCCAGATATATCAATGCAAGATAAAATGGTGATCTATGACAATGAGAAGCAAGCAATAGGTTGGACGTCTGCAAATTGTGACAGACCACCAAAGTCGAGTAACATGATAATGTAATTAAACAAACACTAATCTTTTATCATTCTATTTGTATGCTTTCATAAATAAATGGGGGTATAATTAATAATAAAAAGCCTCCCCTTTTGTATGTATACTCGCACTCCGAGAAACAAAAACTGTTCCAAGAGGTTGAATTCTGATGAATAATGGTCTTTTTACACAAGTCTTAAAGCCCATTATATCAAATCATGTCAACCTTTTTGTAACATTGTTTTGAGATAGAAGAGTACTAGTGTTGTATTTGGTAAAGACGAGTTGTTAGATAAACAAGAATATAATGTATATATTACCAAACAGAGACTGTATTGCATTCTGATCATTTCTAGTTTTCTACAATGAGTTGTCACAGGCTGATCCCATCTGTAATGAAAGAAAGAAAGAATGAATACCAGTGTGTAAATTAAGCACATGATCTCCAAGTATTATAATGTTCAAATAATGATACTATATGATATCGAAAGTGAGGCAGCTTTAAGGATTAAAATGTGTGGCAGAAGCTATCACTTGAAGCTGTATCCACGAGGAGAAGATTAATGACTAGCTTTATAGTTTTTGTAGTGAGGGCAACGCCGACTGAGTAAGCTCTGTTATGTATTTGATTTTTTTGTCTAGGAAACAAATAGCTATATATACAAAACACCATACAACATTCATTATCATTTAAAAATATTGTGATATCCAAAGACTATTACAATTATTATTATCCAAAGAAATGCCAACAAGAGTATTACACTAAATCATATATCATCATATCATCATTCTATCATATCATATCTTCATATATTATATTTATCATCATCATCATATATGTGTGTGTATATATATATATATATATATATATATATATATGAGAAAATACATAAGAAAAAAACTCTTAAACTTGGCAGCACAACTTACTTTAGCACTTAAACTACACGGATGTTTAAATACCTCCTTAATATCTTTGAAGTGATTTTTTTTCAACCATAATACTACAATACCAGTCTCACAGTGGCAAGTATATTACACACGCGCCATTTCATTGCCACATCAGTGTCACATCATTGCCACGTCAGCACCACATCGAAAACTATTTAAATTTTGAGTTTTTTTGTTTCTTTTTATTTATACAATTTTAGAAAGGTAAAAATAGAAAAAAATTGAAAATTAATCCAAGATTATAAAAATAAAATCAAACTCTAACAAATTCAAGACTAGAAAACACATTCAATTTTTAAAACACATTATTAAAATAAATAAATAAATAAATAATAAAAATTAAATAACTAATTTAAGATGAAGAAATTATAAATTTTTTAATTAAAAAAAGCTTCAAGTTCTTCATAATCAACAAACCCTTCCATAAGTAAGATCTTGAAGCAACACTAAGTTGTTGGTTTTTTCATTTTTTCTTATTCACCACTTCTAAGAATAAGCAAGAATAATTTGAAATGAAGGGGTGAGGCAAGTATTGGTGGCGGCGGGGTTCGAAATAGGAGAAAGAGGGGTGCGGGTGGGGGGTTCGAAGAACGAAAGGGTGGGATTGTTTGTGGATAAAGGTGGTGGGGTGGTGGGGTGTGAGGTAGATGAAACCTTATTGGTTGGAAAGAAAAAAAAGGGCCTATTTATTTTTTTTTATTATTTTTTACGTTTTCACTAGCTTTTTTTTATTATTTGCCACATCAGCTTTTTGGATGGATTTTAATTCACTTGAAATGAGATTAGGTGGGTAAATAATTATTTGTAAAGTTAAAGGACTAGAGTAAATTTAACAGACAAGTTCATGAGGGGTTTTTTTATACTCTCTCTCTCTCTCTCTCTCTCTCTCTCTCTCTCTCTCTCTATATATATATATATATATATATATATATATATATATATATATATATATATATATATATATATATCATCACATCATATCATATCATATCATCATATTCATATATTATATTATAAGTGGGAAGCCCCTTAGCTTAAAGTTTGATTACCAATTTGCCCTTCACTTGAACAATATTTGAATATATATAACATTATATGAATATATATATATATATATATATATATATATTTTAATTACCTGAAAAATAAATTCTCATTTCAATTACAATAAATAAGATAATTGAAAAGACAAAAGTCTGAAACTTACATTTCAATCACCATGAATAGGGTAAGCGAAAATTCAATTGAAGGTAATAAATCTTTTTGAAAGTAAAAGTATTGTTAAACGTCCAAGTGAATAATGACTTTCTTTAGGTTGTTTCGGTAAATAAAGAAACTATGTTTCATCTTTAAGTATATCATTTCAAAAGGCATGGAAGATAGGAACATCTTTTTTGTTAATCCCACATATTTAGAAAATGAAGACTTTAAGACAATCCTGAAGCACATATGATGCATGGTGCCTGCAGCTATTCCTCGACATCGATAACGGAGAGGAACTGATCTTGTGTTCCTAGAAATCTAATAGTCCTCCTGCATCCCTTGCCCTTCAATTTTCTTTTGTTTATGTTCGATTATTTTGAAATCAATGTTGAATTTTATGTAGTAATTCGTAAAATATCACCAGGCAAGTGGTGTCTCTTAGCGAAATGAAAACCATAAAAGATTATAAATGTGGTTGATCTATAGTAGGTTGATCCTTATATTTCTTTATATGCTTAAATAAAATGTCATTAATTTGTTTGTAGTAATAAAAATAAATTTTCTTTTAACAGAGATTTTGGGATGTTACTTGTTATCAGCAGAGAGCAAAACAAGACATTAAAGATTAATTAATTTGTGTTCTTTTTTGGAATTGGAAGGTTTCAAACTTTTAACACTATTTCTTTGTTGTTTTCTTTTAACATAGTTTTTCCCCCTTTTTTGTTGTAGAATTATGCCTCTTTGTGATGCAATTTGAAGTGTTCTTGGAATTCAAGTTAGGTATTTTTTTCCCTCTCTCTATTTTAGTAATCTTTATTTGTTCCTTTTCCCTTTTTTACTCTATTTTTTCTTAGCTTGTTTTTCATTTTTGGAAAGGTGAAATTTCACAATAAATATGATATAAGTAAATACTTTACAGGTAACAGTAAAATAGATTTTACCTTTGAGAATCACACATGGTATTTTTCTTATGATTCTTTTTTGTATAACTTACACAAATCTCATAGTGTAAAGAGTAAATTACATTTTATCCCTACTTTTTTTCTAATTACAATAATTCCTTAAAATTTGTACCTTCCGAATACATAAGTCACCATCCGGATACATTAATTCTAATACAAGAAAGATATTTCTGTTGCACTGTAAAGGAAATAAAATCTGAAAATTAATTAAATCTCATAAATTACGCTTATGTTTCTTCATACTCTCAATCATACAGAGGCAAATCCTAATAGAACGAAGAAATTCAAAATTTCAAATTGCTCCCCCGTTCAATGAAGAAACCTTTCAAATTTGATTCAAAAACTTTTGTCGAAATTTTAGGTAAGTTAGGTGAGTTATGAAGGATACAAAAGTGATGAAATTGTTGTTGGACAAACGATATCCTTTTGAATCTTCAAGTTCATCGAAGATCCTTTCAATTTTGATTCAAGATTATCAAAAAAATTGAGATTCAAGATTCTTTCTTCTCCCAGTTAAGCGAAGATCCTTTTAATTTTGATTCACAATTATTGAAAATTTTGAGATTCAAAATTCTTCTCCTAGTTTATTGAAGATTCTTTGAATTTTGAATCAAAATTATCGAAAAATTTGAGAAGATACATCATGAATATCTTTGTTACTTAGCATTTTACTATTTATATATCTTGTTTAAATTGATAAATATTATATTTATACTAGATACATTAAATAAATAATTATTGCCCATAAGATGTTAGATTTGAGATCGATACATTACTGCGTGGTAGTTGCTATATAATTGATACATTTAGTATAAATTTGAATTTACGTATTATATCTAAAAAATTAGGGCATGATACATTACTATTTATGTATCTCGTTTAAATTGATAAGTATTGTATTTATACTAGATACATTAAATAAGTAATTGTTGCCCATAAGATGTTAGATTTTAGATCGATACATTACCGTGTGGTAGTTGCTATGTAATTGATACATTTAGTATAAATTTGAATTTACGTATCATATCTAAAAAATTAGTGCATGATACATTACAATCTATGTATCTCGTTTAAATTGATAAGTATTGTATTGTTTGTCTTGAAAGATATGTATAACTTACATAATGTATCGTTTTGTAGTTGATAATAATGTATCTGATACAATAAGGTTGTGAAAGAAGGATGTACGTAAGCTGAAATAAAGTGTATCTATAAATGTATCACAATAAATAAGAATTAAGTTATGAATTAGATACATGAACAAACACAATCCATTAAAGAAATTTGTTTATGAAAAACACCAGAAGAAAGAGAAAATATTAGACTGTATGAAATTTTGGTGAAATTGAAACTAATATTATTATGAGACAATGAGAAGATTAAATAATAGCAATACAAGAATCTTAATCAATTTCAATGAATGATTAGTTGTTAGAGTCCATAACCAACTCAAATTATGAAAAATTTACAAGTATTACAAGAGAAAAGGTAGAAATACCTCCCTAGACTATGACCCAAATCTCAGAGACACCTTAACTAAACTAAGGTCCTATTACCCCCCTGAACTCATTTTTTTTTTGTAATTTTGTACACCTTTTTGGCTTACACGACATTCAAATATCTCCCACGCACCTCAACTGTGTGGAGTCACGAGATGTGCCACATAAGCCAAAAGGTGTACAAAATTACAAAAAAAAAAGAATTCGAGGGAGGGGGTAATAGAACCTTAGTTTAGTTAAAATGTATCTCTGAGATTTTAATCATAGTCTAGGAGGGTACTTATGTCTTCTACCTATAATTTTTTAATCAAACGCACGAGGTGAGTTTTATTAACCAAAAATAAAGAAACTAAATACAAATGCAAAGCCCAACAGTGATTTGGAAATAATAGAAGAAAAAAAAACTACTATTAAGCCAAAAAAAAAAAAAAAAGGAAAACGACAAAATAAAAAGAAACGACAACAGAAAAGGCAAGAACTTCTACAAATATTATATTAATTATTATCAAATAATAACTACTACTATCTATTTGGAACTTTGAAACTGATAAACTTGAGAGACTCCTTTTGAAAATCAAAATAAATTTGAAATTTGTAACTGTTAAAGAAGTGGAGAGAATTTAGGGATAAAATGGAGGAGTGAAATGGGAAATGGAAAATGTGGGTGTAGGCTAAAAATAGGAGTGGAATATTTATGTATCTAAAAGATTTTATGAATTGGGGGAATTAAGGGATTTTGAAATTTTTAAAAACTGTAGAGAAAAATGAATATTACGGTAAGTAAATGTGTATATAAGTAATTTTTCCTTATTTTTTTTGTCTAAGCTATCCATTTTTTTATGCAATATATTTGTTCTCTTATTTTCACATGGCTTTTAGATTGTATAACTCATCATTTCTCTTATAAGAGTCTTTCCTTCTCTTATTTAATTTTTGGGGGATTCTTTATTTTCCAGTTAATTATTGAAGATGAAGATTTTAGTTAGAGAACATATTTTAATCATCCTATGCCTAAGATATTTTATTCCAAACCTCCGTTATTTTCTCTTGAGTTTGATCTGTAACTTTTTCCTTCAAATTATACATGAGTCATCACAAACATGTTTATAATGTTATTATTGGTTTGTCTATTTTATTTTTTTTTTTGTTAATTTATTTTCTGTTTATTAAAAATTAAATTTGAAAACTAAAAGATATTAATTATTTTTACTATTCGAATAGAGTGTTGATTTTTTCATAAATACTGAAACATCATATCATCAATAGCTATGTTTCATCAATAGCTAACACAAACAGTGCTATATTTTATAAATACAATAAAATATACTCATATGTAGACAGATGGACTTATCACAAGTCATTGTATTCTCAAGGCAATCTTATCGTATTATCGTTAAACTTTGATGTTACAGTCATTTGTTTGGTACAAATTTAGGATCTTTTTTGTTGTAGTGTGCACAATATGTAATTGAGATTTATATTTCTGATAAATTTATCTTGTGCCTTTATTTATTTTATTAAAGGCATTATATATATTTATTATTATTTTTGAATCAAGAAATCATCGATATATTCATATCATTAGAGACTATATTATCTTAATTAGTTTCACATATTTCTTGTTGGCATAATACATAAATTGGACCCTAAACTTGACTTCAAATTTTAAGTATGACCTCTAACTTTCATAGTGCACAAGTAGACACTTTAACTATCCAATTCTTAAACAAAAAAACACGCGAATCCAACCTGGCATAACGCGTGATTGAGACGCAATTCAGGCGCGTCAGGGGTATTTTTTGAGGCCCACAACAGTAAAAAAAAAACGGAAATGACAATTTTACCCTTAATGAATCCCTTTTAAATATATTTTTATTTTTTTCAAATCAAAATCCCATTTTTCTTCTTCTTCTTCCAAATTCTAGTACTCAAGCTTTTTTCCTCTTTTTGTGCACAATTTCTGGTCGTTTTTATGTAATGGCTTCTAATTTTTTTTGTCAAAATCGAGCAAATTGGGAAAAGAAAATACGACCCTACCCTTTTGTATTTTAATTTTTTTTTTAATTATAAAATACGTGTAATTTTTTTAATTACGTGGCAGCCACTGAGTGGCTCAATAAGCCACGTAGGCGCGTTTGTATATCACACAATTTGGCTGTTGGATTCGCGTGTTTTTTTGTTTAAGAATTGGATAGTTAAAGTGTCTACTTGTGCACTATGAAAGTTAGAGGTCATACTTAAAATTTGAAGTCAAGTTTAGGGTCCAATTTATGTATTATGCCTTTCTTGTTTGATGTCGAATAAACCATTCTATTTTATGATTTTTTTTTAATGAATAAAAAATAAATGATAAAATTAATATTGTTAATTTCAACATTTTCTATTTTATAACTTACTTTTTAAATAATAATAATAATAATAATAATAATAAGGGACAAACGTGCAACACACGTTCCTAGAAACTAGTAATACTAAAAGTGGGAAGCTCCTAACTTCATAGTTGAATTATGATTTTACCCTTCAATTTAAATGTTATTCCTTTAATATTTTTGTATAAAAATATTGACACATTATCTTAAATAATAAATACAAACACATTCATTTTCTATCCAAAATTTGGACATATAAGTTTAGTTATCGTAATAACTGACGTTTTCATGTTGCAGATTCATTATCTATGCAAACTTTCAAATAATTAGTCTCTTCAACTACTCAATATTAATATATTTGTAGAGTATAGGATATAATATCCAATATTTTTGTATCCAGATCAAATTGATGTAATTTCTAATTTAGTTCATTAAGTTGAATATTAAATTTTAAATTGATCAAATGAAGGTAATAATTTTTCACAACTGCCATCTTTCACATTCCAATATTATTTGATTGTCCTTTGAGTTGCTACCGTTACAATAACACTAATGCATAGGCTGTAGTTTCCACTTTAATTATATAAATAAGACACCAAAGTATCAAGTCATTTGGAATGCTGGGCTAGTATGTTTACTATTATTTTTTGTATATATGTTTTTTCTAATAATTCTGTTATATGCATTGTAAATTCTTTTAAATCATCAAAATTATATCTTAAAGGTTTTTGGGTTATTATACTATTTTGATCTATTAATTCTATTTTTATAGTGGTTTTATGCTTATTTCATCCTTTTAATGGATCTTCACTATATAATTATTCTAATTTATTTTTTATTGGGCTTAATTTATCTATTGTGAATACTATATATTCTATATTATTAGTACTATTTGGCATATTTTCTAATTTTTGTGTAATTTTTTCGCTTCCTTTTATCCAGTCTGTATTTTGTCTTATTTTATTTCCTACTATCTTTGCTCCTATTTTGTGATTACATGGTGTCGTTAACCACCAGTGTGTTTTAGTTATTATATGTGGATAATATTTTTCTAAAAATGGTATTCCTAAGATTATATCTTTTGTAGGTAAATCGTAATTATATATTTCATCTATCTTAAGTATCTTATCCCAGATTTGTATTTTTATCTCTTTTGCTTTGTAGTGTATTAAACTTCCTTCATTATTAAATCCTTTTACTACTATAGGTGTTTTTAATTTTATCCATTTATCTTTTGGTAAACAGTTATATTTACATATGTTAACTTCTGCTCCTGTATCTATCATTGGTGTATAATATCTATTATAGTATCCTTCTACTATTATTTTCATAAGTACATGTATTTTCATAATATTATTCTTTTTATTGTTATTGTTTTATTATTATGGGTAATAGTTATGTAAGTAGATTCTATTTTATAAGGTTTTAATTCTTCTAACCATTTTAAGCCAAATATTATATCTGTTTGTTGTTCCTCTTTGATTTCTAATTTTATTTTCATAGGTATCTCTGCTATTATTATATCTTTTTCTATTTCTAATTGAGCTACTATTAGTGCTGGTAAATCTGAACATTTTTGTTTTGTTACTTTGTTTATTTCCATTTCTTCTTTATTTAATAATTTGTCTATTATGTAATTGTCTTCTTGTTTAGTATTTATTAATATTAAATGTTCTTTTTCTTCTATTACTCCTGCAATGTAGTATTTATTTGGGATTGAATCATATGTTAACTTTTTTGTATATTCTCTTTGTAAATTATTTTTAAATTTTCTAACTCTTCCTATTCTTTCTTCTATAATATCTAAATTTTCATTAGTGTCTATTTCTTTATATGAGTAATTATTATTATCTATTATTTTGACAAACTGTTCAAATGGGGTTTCTATCTCTATTCCTTTTATTTTACTTTTTGCAGTTATTTTGTGTTTAGTAGTTAGTACATATAAATTTTTACATCTAGCTGTACATATTTTACTTCCTGGAGTTAAAGTTATTCCATTAATTTTCCAATATAATACTAATGCTTTGTCTATATTTTGGTCTGTTAATGCAACTGAATAATTGGTGTTAACGGTAAATTTAAACTTTTGATAAATTAAATTTCCTCTTACTGCTGTTATTACGCTTTTTTCTATAGGTTCTAGTATTCTATCATCTGCTAAATATATTTCTATTGGAGTATCTATTCCTTCCTTAAAACATGCTTTTATAAGTATTTCCATTCCTCCTAAATGTACATATTTAATTTGATCTTTACTTTTTATTTTTTGTACTTCTTTATTTAATTTTTATTTATAATTGGTACTTCAGTTTTTCCTTGGGCATATTTACAATCTATAATATGTTCTTTTTGATTAATTATATAAAATTCTTCTTTATTTCTTTTAAAAGGGTTTTTTTATTAATGGCATATTAAATATTTTTTCTACACTTAAATCAATTTCTTTTCCTTTTACTTTTTCAAAAATATTGTTGTCAAAAATTATTTTTTGTTCAGAATAATCATCTGTTGTATATTTTTCTTGTATTATTTGTACACTTTCCTCAGTCATCTAATTGTTCTATTTCATTAACTGTTTGATATTCTTCTTCATTATCAGATATTTCATATATACTATCATCACTTTCTAATTCATAATCTATATATTTTAATTGTAAGCAAATTTCTTCTTCTATAATTATTTCTGATATTTGTTTATTCTTAATATTTTTTGGTATCTTACAGTCTTTTGCTAAATGTCCTAATTTTCCACAATTGTAACATTTACATTCACTTATACTTTTCTTTTTTCTATATGGCCGTTTAGATTTTGTAAAATATCTTCTTCTTGGATTCCTGTATTTATGTTTTATCTTTTTATATTTTTTAAATCTTTTCTTTTTATATTTTTTATAATATGTATCATTACAACCAAATTGTGGTGCAATTTTATCTTTACAACATGCTAAGTTTTTTATTATTGTTTTTTCCATTTTTATTTCTTCTCTGTATTTTTCACATATATTTGCATACCATTGTTTACCAAATTTTATTCTAGCTCCTAATGTATCTTGTAATCTTGCTTCTTCCCATGCTTTTATTATTTTTGAACTAAATGGTTCTGGTAATTTTGTAAAATATAAGTGTCTTATTCCTGGACTTTCTTGGTTATTATAGACTCCTTTATAATAATATTCTTTATATGCACATGTATATTCATCTAAATAACACATATTACATATTCCTAATTTATTCATTAAGTTTCTGTTTATAATTTTATCTTTTTGGCGTTCTTCTTCCTCTGTTGTCATGCTACTAAATTCATTTCTTATAGCTGTTTCATATTTATAAAGTATATCCATTACTGATGTTGTTTCTTCAGCTTGTATATCTTTATTTGATCTTAGTGTCTTTTTACTTTCTTCTTCTAGATTTAAGAACCATAATTTTACTGCTCCTATAAATGTTCTTTCTATGTATCCTGGTACTTCTATTATGCTAATTTTATTGTCTATTATTTGTTTTGCTATATATCCTATCCATAATTGTATAGTTTGATTTATATCTACTACACAATCTAAATCTAAATAGTCAGGCTGTGTATTTATTTGTTTAGGATTTTATTTTTTTATATTTAATCTTTTATTCCATAAAGTTTCATTTCTATCTGAACTTGTATAATCTCGAGTATATATTTGTGGTTTTATCTGTTTCGGATATATTCTTGAAGTGTTAGTACTATGTTCTGTTTCCTTCATTTTTTCATCATAATTTATTTCTACTTCTGTATTTTCTATTAACTTTTTATTATTATCTATAATTTCTGTATAGGTTTCACTTAATTCTGATTCACATATTTCTGAAATTTGGTCTATTTCCATATTTTCTTCTTCTATAGTTTCTATGTGTAATTCATTTTGTTTTTCTGTTTCAATATTTTCTTGATTTTTTGTAAGTTTATCTTTATATTGTTGTATTTCTGTTAGTAATTTGCTTTCTTCTTTTTGTTTGCACTGTTTTTCATATAATTCTTTTAATGTTTGCAATTCTTTTTCTAATTCTTTTATTCTATCATTTTTTGTATCAGTTATTTGTTGTATTTTTTTCTATTTCTTTTTGTCTATCTATTTCTTCATTTTCTTTTGCTATTCTTATCATAGCTGTCATACTATCTTCTAATTTTAATTCTTCTTTTTCTAACATCAAATATAATTGATTTCCTATTTTTTTTTATATTTTCTGCCTAAATTTGAGAAAACTATTTTTATTTTTAATCCGTCATAATTTTCATATGTCTTTTCATTTATTGCGAATTCTTCTTTGTTCATCTTAATTGTATTTTAGTCTTTGTTTTAGCTGGATAATATACTTATATTCTAATAATGATATTTTTGTGATTAATATATCTAATTTATGGACTTCTTCCATACTTTTATTCATTTGTTTATTTAAGCTTTTATATTCTATATATAGATATTTTAACTCATATTTTATTTGTTTATAGTTTCGAGTGTTTTTATATGGTCTTCTAATCTATTAGGTTCCAATTTTTAATTTGGTCATTAGCTTTTTTTATTTTAGTCAATAGCTCTAGTCTATTAATTTTACTCATTAGTTCTATTTTAGTTATTATTAAATTAGCTTTTTTAGTTTTATGATTATCTTTTTTAGTGATTAGCTCTGATACCAATTTGGGGGGTGGTTGCGGAATTCGGGCTATGTTTGGATTTATCACAGTCTTTTACTAATTAAATGTTTTTTTGTAGTATTCGTCTCCTTTTTCTTTTTTACTTATAAGTATTTGGGCTCCTTCTATTAATAGATGTAGGTATTGTATTTCTTGTGTTCTTAAATATACTTCTAAGTATGTTTTTATAATTTGTTCCCATGAATCTATTTCAGTATTAATTTCTTTCCAAAGTTGGAAATATTCTTCATCTATCATGTTAGTTTAATCACTATTGTAATCTGATGAGTATATTAAGTCTAAATAATTTGTATTATCGTATAATTCTTGTATTATCTGTCTTATGTCATTAATCCATTCTTGTTTTAGTAAGTTATTTATTTCTTCTTCTTCGTATTTTATTATTTTTTCCCATATTAATTTTCTTAAATTAGGTTCGTTTATTTTTTCTAATATCTTGAAAATAAGTATCTTGTGTTTATCTTCAAAATAACTATTATCGATTTCTATGGTTTGTGGGTTTGTTATATTCATTTTTATCAAATTCTGCTTTTATCAAATTATCCATTATTCCTGCCTTCCATGTATACCATATGGTAATCTTATGATAGTTTATTATGACTTAGAGTATTCGTATTTTATTATCTGGTCACTACTGGCATGATACCTTTTTCAAATATTATCTTCCTAAACAGCACCTCAACACTTAGGTACTCCCCTAACACGGCCTTCTTGCCTTCTCTGGTTTCCCAATTTTGGATGGCATAGTTCTGGAAGTTTTCTCCTACTTTTCTCTATGCTAGTAAACTAGATAATAAAGCATTGAATAATTCTAATTCACAATAACAATCATAAGTATATCACATAATAATATGATTGACAGGAATTAATAATTTAGCTAAGCATAATCATAAATGAGTATACCTTTGCAGCATTTGCTAAGTTTTGCTCCATAATTTGGGGATAAAAGTAATTTTATTGAATATATATTTTTACAAAGCTGGATTGTTAAGGATATTAGAGAGAGGATTGTTTTTCTGATGATCCTCTTCTGCTAAACTACTCTTCTATTTATACTAACGTTCTAAGGACTAGGAGTGCAAAATTAAAAAAAAATAATTACAAAGTAAGTCCCTAATTATTTACATATCAGTCCCCGACAATGCTTTTTATCTTTTCCTCCTTATGTTGTTTTCCTCTTTATATCTTTCCGTCTTTTAGGTCACATTTCTTCGTCCATCTTTTTGGAAAGTAGATTCCTTCTTTAATAAGTGTTTCTGCTTTAATTTGTGTCCGTCCACCTGGTTGTCTCTTTCTTTTGTGAAAAGCGGTTGTTTTTGTCAATAATTGTTTCTTCTTTAATTTTTGTCCGTCCGCGTGTTTTTCAGTCTATATTGACATCTGGTACATGATTGCTTGTTCCACTGCACTTCCTGTGTATGTGTTCCATGTATTTTTTCCCTATGAGTTTGCAATATTGATCTAGACTGTCTGCTGAAATAAATCCTTTTCTAATTGCCTTTGTTGTTGATTCTTGTTCCGGTTTAAGTAATGATAATGCTCAATTCTTGACTTCTTCCTTATCCATGGGCCGTAATTTCTTTGCTGTTGAGTAAATTAATAAATGGTTTCTGAATTAATATTTCCATATATAATTTTTTTCGTCATATGCGTTTGCTAATTCTGTTAATATTGTACTTAGTCCAATAACTCTCTTGTTTGCATAAAATTCTGGTAATTCTATTTTTGGTATAAGTGGTTGCTTAGTAATCTCCTCCGGAATAATATAGTCTTTCGTCATACCTATTTTGATAACTGTAATAACTAGTTTAATTTCGTCAAATAATATTTCCGCTGGTGCTGAATAAAAAATCTGACATAAAATAATTGTCCTTTAGTAATGCGTTTGTAACTCATAAATGCTTGATGTAACTCTGGTATCTGACTAAGTTCATCTCCTGTAACGGGATATGCTGTGGAAATAAGTCCATAGGCATAGCAAGTTGCTACTAAGTTTGGTTTTGTTCCTGGTAAGGCTATTAATTTATTATAGTTTTGTAATTTGTTTGTGATATATCCTTGGTGGGTTTTTAATTTTTCTGGGTCTTCAATAGGTTGGGTATTTAATAAAGTTTGGATTTTTTTGATATTTTCGAGGTATGTTCGGGTTATGTGGTTGTAAGTTTTCTTTGTTTGGGTAAGTGAGGTTGCATACGTATGTACTTGTGGTGGTATGAATAATTCATTTTTTGTTATGTGAGGTGGGGCATAAGGTTTTTCAAATACCTTATTCAAGTTATAATTTTTTCTTTTCGTAACTGTTGTAAATGATTCCTTTGTATTTTCTGTACCTTCAACAATATGTAAATTGTTAGTAACTTGGGTTTTTAGGTGTTTCCCATCGTCACCTTCTAGATCTGGTTTTTTAGAGTGCTCCGACTGCACTACTAGCTCTGATTTTTTACTGTGGTCCGATTCCACATATCTTGTTTCCATAATTGATACTCTTTTGTTGAACATCTTAATTTGTTCCAATAATTCGCTCATAAGTATTGTATTTGTAACTTCTTCTTCAAAGTCCGTTTGTACGGCTTTGTCTTGATAAGTAATCTGCAATTATATTCTTGTCAGTCTTAATTACTTCAATAGTAAAAGAGAAATTTAAAATATTTAATACTAGTCTTTTAATTTCTTTCGTAGTAACTGAGTCTTGTACCTTTCGTGTTAGCCACCATTTAACTTGTGTATTATCTGTTCTAACAATAAATTTATTACATACAATATATAATTCAAATGCTAATAAACATTTATATAATGCAAATAGTTCTTTTCTATTAATTTCCCATTTTACTTCTGTTTCTATAAATGTTCCTGAGTAATATCTACAGTGATGTTCTATTTTGTCATTTTCATATTTATATTTTAATACTCCACCATAATTATTTTCACTTGCATCTGATTCTACTATGTAATTGAATTTTTTATTTTCATCTGGAAAACATAATTTGGTAGTTTTTTACATTGTTCTTTTATTTTTTGGACTTGTTTTTTATCTTCTTCATCATAATTATATTCAATATCTTTTTTCAATTTTCTTTGTAATGGTTTTAAATATTCTGCTAGTTTAGGTATATATTCTCTTACTTGATTTACTAAACCTAAAAAGAATTGTAATTTCTTTTTTGTATCTAGTATTTCTTCTGAATTTATAATTTTTTGTACTATGTGTTGCTGCATTTTTATTCCATTTTTATCTATTTGTATTCCTAAAAATTCTATTTGATTTTTCATGATTTCTGCTTTAGTTTTACTTAAACTTATTCCTGATTCTTCTACTATGTTTATAAATTGTATTAATAATTCTATATGTTCATTATATGTTTTTGAGTATAATAGTATATCATCTATATATACTATGCAATTATGTAATTTTGTGAAATATGTATCCATAAAGTGTTGAAATCTTTCTGGTGCATTTTTATATCCAAATGGTAATACATTCCATTCATAAAATCCTTGTGGTACTGTAAACACCGTCAATTTTTTACCTTTTCTCCCCAACAATCTACTCTTTTTGTTTGTTTTATTTTGCTTAGCTCCAGCAAAAATATCCAGGTAAATCTATTTTTCCCTTTTGAAAAGCTTATTTTCTGCCTATTGCTGCCATTTAGATGTTTATATATCTATGGGCTAGATTGAAATGCTTTATTATACGTTATATAATTGATTTATGTCTATTTTATTGTTAACCACTTATTTTGCAGCTGAAAGAGATTTTCATATAGTTGTAATTGTACCAGACAAGTATTTCTTTTCCTAATACTTCTTATAAGTATTTATGAAGCTGTTGTATATGCATATTTTCTTTATGAAACACTCTCCACTACGGTTAGATTACTTTAATTTTTAATTATTGTTAATTTTTAATGTTTGCATTGAATGTCTTATTGATGTTAAAATTGAGACATGATTATCCTATTATATTATGTAATATAACTATATTTGCACAATATAAATTCTTGTAATAGAGTTTATTGGATAATATTTTATTAAAGTTGTCTTTTTAGTAAATAAATGTATATAATTTATTATATAATATAATTTTAATTTGGCGAAATGATCTAATAGACCCTTGTACTTGTATGCGTTTGCATTATGAACCTTTTTACTTACCTCTTTGTCAACTGAACCCTTTAATTTAATAAAATTCAACATCTTAAATCCTTCTGATCATTGACCAAACTTATGTGGCAACTTAATTGTTGAGTTGGCATAAGTACATGATTTCATGCAAAAAAGGAACAACAAAGGGACAGATTTACCCCCGAACTTTAACACATGGTACGTATATGCCCTCCGTTATACTTTCCGTCCACATAAGTCCCTCCCGTCCAATTATAGGTACACATGTACCCCTCTCACTAACGGACCCCTAATTTATTACACATGGCTTAATCCTATTGAACTACCCGTTTGACCCTTTTTTAACCCATAACCCAACTATCTGCCCCATAACCCAATATCCACCCAATTTCCTCTAAAAAGATCCTAATTAAAACATCCAAATCCATCCCTTTTAGGTCCCCGCGTATCTCACACACCAAAACCCTCGTCGTCGACCGTATCCAACTATCTGCCGCGATTCCAGTTTGTCTTCGTCGATTCCACCTTATCTTCGTCGAATCTATCGTGTGTTCTTCGACTCAACTTGTGTTCGTCAAAGGTACCCAAATATATATCCCATTCGATTCCATAGTTTTCTTGTTTTGCTATTTTCGATTTGCTTTCATATATAGTAAATAAATCTGTTGTTGCTATTTTTTCGGTAGTTTTCTTGTTGTTTCTTTATTTATTGGGTAAAATATGCGTTTTATAGTGAAAATTTTTCTAGGGTTCACTTTCTAGTTATTGGATTAAAGAAATGTTTTTTTTTTGTTTTAGAGTGAAAATGAAGTACACTTTATAGGGTTTCACTTTCAAAAAGGTTTCACTTCTAGAAAATGAAGTTCACGTTCCAGTTTTTGTGTTAAAAAAATGTTTTTTTTTTTGTTTGTATTCATGCCTTTATGTTGTGGACCTTTAGTTTATGATTTGTTGGTTTGGTAAAGTATAATTTCAGATTTTCTTGACTTTGTCTACTTTATTCCATTACTTTGTCTACTTTATTTCACTACTTTATTTTTTGTTGGAATTTTTTGTTTGTATTCATGCCTTTATGTTGTGGACCACTTTGAGTTAATAAGAGGTAATGCTTCTTTAATTGTTAATTGTGGACCACTTTGAGTTAATAAGAGATATGTTTTTTAATATGACTTTCTTAACTTACTCAATGCGACTTAATTAACTAACTTACTTTAATACTAATGTGACTAACTTACTTTAATCCTAATGTGAGCTACTTAACTAATTGACTTACTTAATCCTAATGTGAATACTAATCCAAATGTGACTTACTTAACTAATATGACTTTCTTAACTTACTCAATGTGACTTAATTAACTAACTTACTTACTTTAATCCTAATGTGACTAACTTACTTTAATCCTAATGTGACTTACTTAACTAATTGACTTACTTAATCCTAATATGCATACTAATCCAAATGTGACTTACTTAACTAATGACTTTCTTAACTTACTCAATGTGACTTAATTAACTTACTTTAATACTAATGTGACTAACTTACTTTAATCCTAATATGACTTACTTAATCCTAATGTGCTTACTAATCCAAATGTGACTTACTTAACTTACTCAATGTGACTTAATTAACTAACTTACTTACTTTAATCCTAATGTGACTAACTTACTTTAATCCTAATGTGACTTACTTAATCCTAATGTTCTTACTAATCCAAATGTGACTTACTTAACTAATATGACTTTCTTAACTTACTCAATGTGACTTAATTAACTTACTTACTTTAATCCTAATGTGACTAACTTACTTTAATCCTAATGTGACTTACTAAACTAATTGACTTACTTAATCCTAATGTGCTTACTAATCCAAATGTGACTTACTTAACTAATATGACTTTCTTAATTTAATCAATGTGACTTAATTAACTAACTTTCTTACTTTAATCCTAATGTGACTAACGTACTTTAATCCTAATGTGACTAACTTACTTTAATCCTAATGTGACTTGCTTAACTAATTGATTTACTTAATCCTAATGTGCTTACTAATCCAAATGTGACTTACTTAACTAATATGACTTTCTTAACTTACTCAATGTGACTTAATTAACTTACTTACTTTAATCCTAATGTGACTAACTTACTTTAATCCTAATGTGACTTACTTAATCCTAATGTGCTTACTAATCCAAATGTGGCTTACTTAACTAATATGACTTTCTTAACTTACTCAATGTGACTTAATTAACTTACTTACTTTAATCCTAATATGCTTTCTAATTCAAATGTGACTTAATTAACTTACTTATACTCACTGTTACTTATTTATGCTTACTGATTGACTTTCTTAACTCAATGTGACTTATTTACTAATGTGACTTATACTCACTGTTTTATACTCATTGTTACTTGTGTTATTTCATAACTCTTTGTAGGTCATTAACATGGTTGAAGTTACCATATACTTTCATTATGGTGGTGAGTGGCTAACCAGTCTAGAACCCCATTATGATAGAGGATGTGTGACTTATTGGAAAAGGTATGATCCTGACCTAATATCTTTTATTGACTTAGTGAATGAGTACATTAATAAGTTAGGTTTTGTTGGTGTGCAAGAACTTATTGTACTTGCTCCATTTGGGAACTATTTTGAAACAATAGATGATGAGGGAGTTAGGACCTTAACATCTTTTATCTCTACTGAGTATAAATCTATTCACTTGTTTGCTACTGAAGATTATGAATTGTCTGTTGATGTAACTGATGTTGTCATGCATGATGAGTCATTTCTACTTTCACCAATTGTTAATGAGGGCACAGACTATAGTGAAAGTGAAGATGATAGTAATAATGAAATGGTGTTTAGTTGTTCAGATTATGATACAAATGAATTAGAAAACTTTGTTACTAAAAAAAGAAGGAATATAATTAAGAGTTTGCAATATTATAAGGAGATTGTTAATGGTATGGCCTTAAAGGACATAGCTGAAGCAAAACAATTTTGTAAACTTTATGCTCTAGCTAAGAAGGTAGAACTGGTTGTGGTGAAGAGTGATAAAAAAAGATTGAGGTATACATATGCTGTTGATGGCTATCCATTTTTACTTCTTATTTCTGGGGATTTGACCACTCCTGGAGTTAGTATCAAAACATTTGTAGATCATATAAAGTGTGGAACAATATATGATAACTTTTCAGTAGATTACTCAACAATAGCTCTTGTATTTTAAGGACAAATTGCAAAGTGACCCTAAGTACAAGGTCAAAGAAATGAAGGCTGATTTACATAGAGTTTTTGAGCTAAATGTAAGTGAAGCAAAGTGCAAGAGAGCCAAAAAGGAGATACTTGAGAGTTTAGAAGGTAGCTTTGTAGACTCTTACAACAAATTAGAGGGTTATGCTACTGAATTGAGAAGTTGTAATCCAGAGTCTGACATTGTGATAGATTTGTCTAAAGAGGCACTATCTAATGGTAAGAGAAAATTTCTTAGGATGTATATGTGCTTCAAAGCAATGAAGTTGCGTTTTAAGTCTGGGTTAAGACCACTTATTGGGTTAGATAGTACATTCCTTAAAGGAAAAACTAAGGGACAAGTATTGTGTGCTATTGGTTAAGACAGTAATAAAACTCTTTCTACCCTCTAGCTTGGGCTGTGGTAGATAAAGAGACTAAGAGGACTTGGACATGGTATATGCAATATTTGCAACATTCACTTGAACTTCAAAATGGTGAAGGACTGACATTCATATCAGATATGCAGAAGGTAATATTATACTACTAATTTGCAATTTATTTACCTTTGCTTGCTACTGTTTCTTTTATTAATTTTAGTTGTTTTAATTTGATACTTAGGGGCTGCTTGAAGCAGTAAGGACAGTCTTACCTGAAGCACATCAGAGATATTGTACAAGGCATATTGAGGCAAATTGCTGCAAAAGATGGGGTAAAAGTGAGCTGAAATAGTTGGTATGGTGGGTTGCATGGTCATCATTTACAGAGGAGTTTGAGGACCAACTTCAAGAGATCAAGGAAGTTAATGGAGAGGCTGGATAAGATTTAATAGACGAGTATCCTCCCAAAACATAGTGCAGAGCCTATTTAGATATAGTGCGCAAAAATCAAGTTGTGGACAATAACTTTACTAAATCATTCAATGCCTGGATACTTGAAGCAGGTACAAGCCAATTATTGGAATATTGGAAGACATCAGGGTCAAAATAATGGAGAGGTTAGTAGCAAAAGAGGTTGTTGTGAGGAAGTGGAAAGATGATGGATTTAGTCCCAAAAGTGAGTTGTTATTTATTGAGTATTTGAAGATTTCCAAGGTTTGTAAGGTGAGTGGCAATGGGGATAATGGCTATAAGGTTACTGAAGGTACAGATAGACACATTGTCAACTTAAGAGAGAAAAAATGCACATGCAGAACATGGGATCTGACTGGAATTTCATGTCCACATGCAATTAAGGCCATGGAGAATAAGAAAATGATGCCAAAGAAAGAAATTCATTGATATTATAGTAAGGAAGCAGCATTGGCAGTTTACAAACACAAGTTACAACCTGTTAGGGGAGAGCCATTCTGGAAATATGATTCTTTGCATGTCATTGAACCATCAGAATTGGTCAAGCTTGTTGGTAGAGCTAAGCTTATGAGGGAAAGAGAAAAGGATGAAGTTGTTAAGAGGCAAGGAGTATGGAAGCAAACAAGAAAAGGAAAAGTGATGGCATGTAGTAATTGTGGAGAACAAAATCATAATGCAAAAGGATGTGAAAAGGTAATTTTCATTTTATCTTTAATTTCATCAAACAATTATTCTATTTTACTATTTAATTCTGTATCTTCTATTATGATTAATAAGGCAAAGCAGGGGAAACAAACTACTAAGAAGCAGGGGAAGCAACCTGCTAAGCAAGGAAAAAAATCTGGTAGGGGAAAAAAGAGGCAGCTTAGGAGTGGTTTAGTTGATGAAGATGAAGCTTCTGAGGATGACATCAATTGCACATCCCCATAACTAACACAAGAAAGTCAGTTTGAATATGCTTCTTCTAGCAGCTATTTTCCAGTAGCTGAGGATGATGATGATGACCCTAGGCTAAGGCCAAGAACAATCTCAGAAGAAGCTTTTCTAACAAGATAGAAAAAGAAACAAAACCCACAAGAACCAATTGGAAGTAGAGTAATAAGCTTTAGAGGTGACAAATTTGGTGTTAGTGAACCTACAAATCTTTCCATAGGACCAACTGGCTTAACTTGGAATGGACAGGGTGCAGTTACTATAAACCAACTACAAAAGTTGAGGCTAAGAAGGGGATGATGCTATTGTGTTGGTACTGTTTTGTATATGTTGGTGCCTTTATTGATGTTAAGGCTAAACTTGTTTTTTTTGTGTTTTGTATAGGCTGGTCCCTTAAATGATGTTAAGGCTAAACTTATTTTTTTGGTATATTTTGTGTAGGCTGATGCCTTTAAGGTTAAAGTAGTAGTTTTGGTACTCTGTTTTACTTCTGCTGTTTGTATAGGCTGAGTGTATCAACTAAAACTAGTTGTCGTTTTGCTTATATATGACCAAGTGAATGTTATATGTAGTGTCTTGTATCTGTTGGGTTCTGTTGATGTACAATAGTATTTTGCTGTGGTATACATTTTTTGAGACCATTTTCTCTGTCAATGGTGGACTGTTGTGGTAAATTTGTTTTCCTTTTGATTCTATATTGAACTGATAAGTAAATGATGATTTACTCAGAGGTAAATTTATTGACTGTTGTGATAAGATGATGATGATTTAAGAGGGGTATTTGGTCGAATCCAAGAGGCATTCCAGAAATTAATGTGTGCTGTTTGCAGGTTTCCAAAGAAGTCCAATTTGGCAATATTGCCATCCATGTTGAATGGCTTTCCAATTTCTAGATTTATTAAAGCTAATGGTAGTAGGATAATGGCAATACCAGAAAACTTTTTATTTCCTAATGTTAACAAAATTTCAACTAAATTAACATTAGGAAAATAACTAATTAATACATTAACATTATGGAATTAGATAAATTTGACACATTATTTAGAAATTTATCAATTTTGTTTCGAAACTGAATTTGTTCTTGGACTAATATGGTCTTACTTCGTAATTAAAATTGTTAGATTTGTGTGCCTTGGACTTACGAGATCCAATTATCTGTTGTGTCAGTATATGACCATGCAAGTATTTTTGTGATTTCTAGAATTCACTTCTGTAATTTTGGTTGTGTTTTATATAATTGTAGTATCTGCAATGGTTAATGTTGAGTGTTTGTGCTAGCTAGAAAGCCTTTTACTGTGGTTTCTTCTTATTCGACAAAGTTGTATTCTGTGATCTTCATTTCAAACCCAACACAACACCATTATTTCTGGAAAATGTTGCAAAAATTGACAGAAGATTGTAAAGATATCCAACCATACAACTCGAGTTCAATTGAATTGGTCATGAACAATAAAATTAACTTCTTTGCTCAACTTGATCATCGCACAAAGGAACTTAGAGATTGCTAAACATTGGTCTTTAACTATAGGAAGTATAGTTCCAATAATCGATGACATCTACTTTTTAAGACAATCAATTAACGTATGGAAAGAAGTATTTTATTACAATCAGATCATCAACCTATATTTGCAGATCTTAGCATATAAGTTCACGTACAAGGACCCTAAAGAAGTTATGAATCCCAATAACAAGTAACCTATGTAAGGAATGAGGACTATATGCAAACAACGTGCATAGGATTCACCATTTCGTTGATTGGTATTTAGAAGCTTTGCTACCATCATTGAGGTAAGACTGGAAAGTCCTAAGTTTAAAACTGATTTTCCACTTTAGAAAATACCTGCTCAATTACTTCTTCTGGTCTTGCCCACTTCCACTCTGAGAATTTTGCTTCTGCTTCACCAGTTGCTAAGTTGATTTCACTTTCATCATTGGTAGATTGCATAAGAAACCTGCCAAACACATAAAATCCTTTTTTTTATATGTTATAGTTAACTTCAATGTCTCCGGAAAAACTACTATTCGTTCATGAAAATCGAAATGTGTCATTTTGGCTGAAAACTAGACAAAGCTTGTCGAGTGCAATTATGCAAATGCTACTTTATATACTTCTTTCATCAACTGATGGGTGAATCCAAAACATAAACAAGTAAAAAAGCAGCATCAGGCGCTGATCTTTTAGCACAAGTACTTGCTATGGTGTGAAAGAAATTGATGCAAAATCGTCATTTTACAAATGCAGAAGCAGGAAATCTAGATCCAATTACAGGTTTCTGCTTTACTAGAACCAATACCTACGAGTAATTACACCATTAGCTCCCTACACTGCTTATATCCTTCACTTGTCTTGACGTACTTATGTTGAATGAGTTTGACACGGGTGTGGGTACTTCGTGCAGTGCTTCTAATTCTCCATTTTCAACGTAGCAACTTCCAATTTAAACTTCAATAAATTAACATCAATAGAAGAATTTTCTAAAAGAACTGTCTTCCCACCTCCAAAATTCACCATTTTCCATCTAATAGAAATAACAGAGAAGAACTCATAATCACCAAAATACAAGCACAAATCTTATTAATTTACATTTAGCGAAAAATGTACCTTAGGTTTAGAACATCTATAAAATCTTCTTCCAAGGTTCATTGGAGTCCTTGAAGTGAAATAACAAGCCAATTCACCACAAAAACTAGTCATTATCATGGAGTTACTAATTGAATCACAAGAACTTTCAGACATGGTTTTAGGTCTGATTTGAGGGAGACGACAGATAGATGAAAAAATTGACTACAAAATTATGACTAACACACGATAGATTCGACGAAGACAAGGTGGAATCAACAAAGACAAACTGGAATCGCAGCGGATAGTTGGATACGGTCAACGACTGGGGTTTTGGTGTGTGAGATACGCGGGGACCTAAAAGGGACGGATTTGGGTGTTTTAATTGGGATCTTTTTAGAGGAAATTGGGTGGGTATTGGGTTATGGGGAGGATAGTTGGGTTATGGGTTAAAAAAAGGGTCAAACGGGTAGTTCAATAGGATTAAGACACGTGTAATAAATTAGAGGTCCATTAGTGAGAGGGGTGCATATGTACCTATAATTGGACGGGAGGGACTTATGTGGACGGAAAGTATAATGGAGGGCATATACGTACCATTTGTTAAAGTTCGGGGGTAAATCCATCCCTTTGCCGAAAAAAGAATGTGAAAATAAGAATTTAGACTAAAAATAATTAAAAGGAAAAGGAAAATAAAATAAAAAGAACAAAATAAAAATAAAAATTATACACTTCACTCTTTCTTCTTTCCCCCATCCCTCCCCATTTCTTTCACCTTCGCTGATCTTCCCCCACCCAATCCCCCATTCCTTTCGTTCTCCCTTCCTCCACTCCTTTTTAGTTCTTTTTCTCTTTCCCAAATTAGAAACAAGTCGTGCAGAAAATGAGAACAAAATGAGCAAAGGAAAATCGAGAAAATTGGTGCAATACCCAAATCCACCGAAGAAATATGTCTAATGAGTATCTTGAACTCTTTTTATTGTTAAAATTGTTAACAATTTTAGTGCTCCATCTTTAAATCTGTTGTTCTTCTTGATTTGTCTTTCTTTTTCATTTTCTAGGGTAAAGTGACAAAGATCCGGTAGTTTTGAAAGGATAAAAGTAATTGTTGAATGTAAATTAGGTGAAGTATGTTGGATAAAATTGTATATAAATATTATTAATACATTGAAATACTTGAATGGTGATTCATTGACATCCATGAAGAAAAGGGTTTTACATGGATTGGTCAAGTGATATGAAGATGAAGATGGAGTGAAAAGGGAGAAAAAATTATTTTTTTTTAAAAAATTAAATAATAAGTGATGTGTCAGATTAAATTTGATGGGGGTGATGACATGTCATTTTTATTGTGCGTTTGAAGTTCACACAAGGCCAAAGGAGTTTAAAATGCTGAGTTTCATTGAGTTTAAGTGTTCAGTTAGTAAATGTTTAAGTAAAAGGGTTCAAAATACAAATACATACAGGTACAATGATTTATCAGACCATTTTGCCTTTTAATTTTTAAATTGCTAACGATATTATGTTACAATGGATATGGGTTACACGTGCAAAGCACGTACCCAGAGACTAGTATTATTATTAGTGGGAAGCTCCTAGCTTCAAAGTTGAATTACGATTTTGCTCCTATAGTAAATTAAAATATAAATAATTTTTAATAAAATATTAATATAACAAAATCAAAATCTAATTAATTAAATGTCTAATTGACAATAAAGAATGTGGTTAGGTGGGAATTGAAATTATATTAATGATGAATTATAGAATTTATTTACACAACTTTTTCATATCCTAACTTTATTACATGCTAAAGATATATGTAACTAGTGTTATTTATAATATCAAACTTCCAACATTTCATCTTCCATATAACTGAAACTTATTTAATTTCTCCATTACAATTAATTTATTCAACTTATATTTTTTAATACAAAAATATTGTAGATTTTAAAAAGTTGTATTAAATAGTAAAATAAAGACTAATTTATAATTATTAGATATATGGAAAGGAAGTCCAAAAACCATCAAAAATGAACTATATTTGGAGAATGATTTTCATTTCCCAAGAATGCTTTAGTAAGGTAAAAAATTTCATTTTCGTCGTTTTTTCATTTGTTTTTAATTTTTGCTATCCTTTCTTTTGTAACATTTTTTTTGGCAGAATATGTTTGAAATTTACATGAATGTTCAATGGCATTTTCTCTTATTTATTTCTTTTGTGTTTTAAATAATGTATTCTCGCTCAATATTTATAGCTCAATATATATATATATATAGAGAGAGAGAGAGAGAATACATATTTTAAAACAACAACAACAATTTTTTTGTCCATGGATTTTTTTTCTACAACAACAATTTCTTTTAATTATTTCCTTCTCCAAATTAATTGTTTTTAAATTTTTGTATGAATCTTTACTATTTGTCTTTAACGTGTTGCTAAAGGTGATGATTTTAATAGGATATGTAGGGATGAAAGCAGTTTGGGAGGTATAGTTGCGGGAAAAATTCGTAAAGATTTTAACTCACTCCACTCCGTCCTGCATTAACTTAATGTAACACCACCCCCGAAAATTTCTAAGTTAAGACTCGAACCATTCTTCATTTACTTGTAGGGTCATATCAGGTGATTATTAAATTGCCCATATGTTTAAAGGTAAATTATTTAGTGTGGAAATTATTTTGGATATCAATTAAGGTCACTTGAAACTCCTAGCACAAAGTAGAGTTCATGTTTCCTTATCGATTAAGTTCTGATGTAAGATTCTACTTAGGTCAACTTCAAATGACCATATCTCTTAGAATATAAAGAGTTACGTGACCCATAATCTATCAAGTTAAAGGTATTTGAATCTTCTTTTCAACGCCACTAATTTTGCAACAATCCAAGGTTTGAGTAAAATTTATGTCCATTTTAGTAACTTGATATAGATTTGTGACGAATTAGCCGACGGGAAAACATTAAAAGGGATCGTTTTTGTCTTTTTACCTCTAAGAAAACCCTAAATGAAAATCTTGACTAACTAAAGACTCAAAACAATCCATTTTTCATCTCTTAATTCATCATTCTCTTCTCTGACAAACCCTAAGGCAAAATCCTAAATAAAAAATCAAAGTAGAAGACTCCATTCAAGATTCGTTCAATTTTTTTCAAGATTCTTCTTCAAGGTAAGTCTTTCTCCAAGAATTTTATTTTTTCCAACTCAAATTCCTCCATACAATTATGGACCACTAATGAAAATCATAATTCTTGGCCATAGAGATTTCAAGAAACTAATTTGAGAATCTCAAGAAAGGTTTTCTTGATTGTTCTCCTTCAAACTAGGGTTTCAAGGCTTCTAATCAAGTTCTTTTTCTAGATTCTTCAAGAACCCTGATCTTTCAGGTATGTAAGGCTATCATAGTGTTGGACTAGTTCGTTCTCACGACCTACTTTCAAATCAGTAAAAGAGTAATCTAGGATTCTATCATAGATTTGACTATTCTTGAGATAAGTTGATTTTGAGTTCTTGAGTTCATGTTTCTTTTTGGAATTCTATTCGTAATTATTGAATTGCTATATGTTATGCATTAAGATTCTTAAGTTGATTTTTTCATGTTTATATTTCAACATTAACCCTATGAATTAAGTATTCTTGTGATGAGTAGTGTTGTTGAGTTTTGAGTTCTAAGTACTAAGTTTCTATATTGCTATTAAGATCCTTGGGTTGAGTCGTTCATGTCCATAATTCTACATGAACCCTATGAGTTGAGTTATAAATCTTGAGAAGCTTTTTAAAGAAAATAATTGAGTTTTAAACAAAGTTTTTGAGGAAGTAAAGATGAGTTTTGAGAAAGAGTTTTTAAAACATGATTAGTATGACAATCAAGTATGCCATCAATGTTTAAGCAGTATGGTGTCTATATATACCATCAATGTTTATGCAGTATGACTTTCCGAGTCATCAATGATCATATCACAATAAAATTTTGATATATTTTTTAGAAAGAGTTTTCAAGTATGAATTGAGTAAAAGTAAAAGGGAACAAAGTATTCCCAAAGATATCAACTTTACATTGATAAAAGAGAAACTTTGATTTCTAAATGAGTGTTATGAGTTCAAAATATTTCGGATAGTTTAAGCAATTATCTCAAACCATGGGAAGAGTATATTTTTAAACATTGAGCATGATTATATATTATTGGGAGTAGTATTGAGTACCTATATGAGAATGAGTTCAGACAACTCACATTCCTCATAAACCATGTATGCCAACATGGGTACAAGATCATACTTCTTAGATGATCCTAAGTGCCTTCGAGCAGAGCTTAGTGGATCCATTTAATTGAGGTGTTCTATACCCTGACAAGGTATAGGACATTTCTGGCACCATGGGCGAGTCATTGTATCATCTGTAGCTCACAGTGATGGTTGTCGGTTAGAGAATCTCCCAAATAAAGTTAAAAGTGTATTTTTATTATATCACTTATATCACTTATTATGCTGAGTTTCAGAGGTGAGTAAGTGTTTTTGTAAAGTTTTAAATGATTTCATTCCTTTAATTCTTAACATTCATTTAAGTTTATGTTTTATCTATTGCAGTCCTTTCTTTCAGTTATTTGTTATTCAACTATATTACATACTCGTATATTCAATGTACTGATGTCATTCGACTTGCATCTTTTAATTATGCAGTTACAGGTTCTTAGGATCCTTAACAAGAGTCTGTTGAGATCAGTTCATCCGCTTATCTGCTTATGAGTGAGACCTCCTTGCTTTCGGAGTACTCCAATTTTATGAGTTGTTAGTAGTAGTTCTTTTGAGGATCGTGGGTCTTGTCTCAACATTCATCTTTGTATAGTAGATGCTTCATAGATAGACAGTTTGGAGAGTCTTTGAGTTTCAGATATTTTAGTGAAAACTTATGTTTCATACTTAATATATTCAACAAAGTTTTTAGATCCAGTAAACTGTTTTTAAACGTTTCTTTCAATTTGATGCTTATGTATGCTTCAGTTCGTCTTCTGCTTGTAGTCAACTAGGATGAGGATTCAATTGGGGACCAACAATAGTTCTTAAGTGCCGACCACGTCTAGGGTGTAGGCTCAGATTGTGACGCCGTAGGATGTCCTGTGGATCGTAGGAACCATCCGACAGTTATTGTTAAGGGTATTTGATTATTTTCCTATGCATCTAATACCTATACTATGTAATTTTGACCCTTATTGCTAGACCTATAACTAGTCGTCTACCCCTCAAAACTTTCCCAATTCTCTCATTCCCTTAAACCCCTAATCCCATCCACATTCATCTTTACTAATTCTCTTTCAAGAACAAGGATGAAGAAGCTAGGGTTTCCAAATAAAGTCCCACTTTCATTATTGCTTTTGGGCTTTGAATAGCAAGGTATGTAGGGCTTCTTCAATGGGTTTCATTCACCCATTGATCCTACTTTTTATTGAATTCTCCAAGTTCATTTCAATCAATTTGATTAGGTTTTCTTTCAATTCCTTATGGGTTCTAATTATGTTCATTCAATTGTTTGATTTTAATCTTATTATGATTGTTTTTACTCAATTACATATTTTCCAATTGTTTTCACATGAATCCATGCATTGATCATGATTTTGACTATGAAGTCTTTAAGACATGAATTTATGAAGAAGCTTGAAACTATGAATGATGTTTTTATGAAGTTATGCATAATTAAAAAGAATATTTTATGAATTAGGTTGCTTTAAGATGAACATCAATGAAATTGTGAAAGGATTTTCTCACATATTAAGGAATCACGATTGGTGAAATATTTTTTCACACAAACTTGACTCAAGATTTAATTAGCTACTCTATGATATTTTTTAACTTGGATTAGTAACTTAATTGTGATTTTTCATGTATGATGATATATTATGAATATGACTTTCCGTTGGGATTTAACTAAGCATCGAGAGAACTTTGAGATGGAGGCTCAAATAGGGTAGTCTCTAGTAGCAAACTCTAGTTTCAAATTATGTGCCCCTGTATGATTGTCTTAAATGACCTATCTAGTGGATCTACATTTAGCATATGATATGATATGCAGTTCTACCTTGGCAAGTAGACTCTCCCTTCTCGATGTCGAAGATACATTGGATTCTATGTTATGACTCATATGGTCTATTATCGATTAAAGTTAATTTCCCACGAAATGAACTAAGTTGTCCTTAAAGATTTTATGAAGCTTTTCTTATGACTTTAAGATGCATTGTTCATGTTCATGATTTATGATGTTTCTTTAAAGGTTTTACTATACTTAACTTGGTCATGTATATCATATTTTCAATTATGTCACTTATGATCATGTTTCATGTTTTCATGAATATCCCTCATACTTGATACATTCTATGTACTAATGTATATTTATGCCTACAATATTTTATTAATGTAGGGTGTGATGCCTTCTCTCCTCCCACTCGTGGCTAATCAATCACTCTAAGGACTTGAAAACTTTGTGAGTAATCATATTTCGAGGACCATGTCATCTTTATTGCTTAAATATATCATTACTTTTTGAATGTTGTACATGGTGTACGGGTTAAGTCCCAACCACTTCGTTGATGTACTAGTTGGTTTGTCAAGACTATTATAGACTTTTGCTTTATGTCAAAACTCATTTATTGATATGGAACTTGTTACCTTTATTTCTCATATTTTCTATAATATTGTGTTGTATGCATGTCAAGTGTCTTGTGTAGGTCCTCTCGGGATGTTATACGTCATGTCACGTCTAGTGTGTACTTTAGGTCGTGACAAACTTGATAATCAGAGCACAATGTTTTAGAAAAAGTCATAGGATGTGTGACAAATTGCGTTGAGTAGAGTCTTGTTCATGAGTGTCAAGCGCGTCAAATTTATGAATAGGAGGCTACAAAGCATTTAGGAAACTTCACTTCTTTCATTACTCTAAATTTGTCCCATAGAGTCTATCTCTGTAAATATCCTTCTCCTAGATCCTGTTCGATCCTTTTCAGGTTATGAACCCGCAAAGAGCTTATCTGTAACACTTTAGAATTTGGTGAGTTTGGTTTGGAAAGTGTAACGCGGATTAACGGGTAGGTTCACAGACCTTAGCCCAACTGTGAACCCTTCATGCTTGCCTGAATGGTTCGTGGAGGGTGGATGGTCTATATAGGGGACCGTTCAGGGTGGCGCTTATTTTCACGACCACCTTCACAGATCGTGAAGTGGTAAACAGTCCATGAAGTCCTACATATAACAGTTCAGTTAGATTTTTAAGTCAGGGCTACTTTAGTCTTTTCCTCGGCGGCCTCCATATGGTGTCTTTCAGTATCAAGGTCAACTATGTGTTCTGAATGTTGATGAGTTGAGAAATTCGTTTCTGATAGAAGCTCATAGTTCTCAGTATTCTATTCAGCGGGAGCCACCAAGATGTACCATGATTTGCGGGAAGTCTATTAGTGGGATGAGATGAAGAACGATATTGTGAAATTTGTGGCTAAATGTCTGAATCGTCAACAAGTGAATGTTGGTAAAGTAGCCAAACAAAATTTTACTGAAACCGAGCCGAGTCAAGTGAAGCCAAGTCGAGCTAAGCCCAAGTCGTCTCATAATAACTATCTAAGCATGTCATTGACACCTTTAATACCAAATTTCTCTACTTCATGCAGTATCCTCTAGTATATTTCTATCAGAAAAAACACACTACTTCTGTAATTATATTATACAATTGAAATGAATCTGATAAGAAGAATGCTACCTTTCACTTCCTTTTAAGTCACTAAAACTAAAATACATCTATTTCTTCTTGAATTACAATGGGTACATCTGTTTACATTGTTGTATCTAATATTTTCATGCTAAAATTGTTGATAAAAACACTACATTTTTTGCCTCAACTAACTTGCGACAGAAATGATCCACTTCTATAAATTCTCAATAATAAGCTAATTCTGCAGCTAGCTTCTCAAACAAAAAGCTTTCTATCTCTCGACATATGGTATTAATTTCTTCCTCCATTTTCAACCATCGTGTTCCATTTCCAAGTGCTTTATCAGACAAATCCTTGCAAACTTCCTTTTTCGGACTCACCAGCATCTTTCATAGTTCTTCCTCAACTTCATTTTTCCCCAACGTAAAATGATACCTTCTTTTCAAAGATCTTTTCGTCATGTAAATATCCATAAATGAATGCATAATCTCACTCAACCCTGAATTTATAATGTCAAACAGAAGCTTCCTATCTAATTTTGGCCAAGACTCTTGCTTCCCGTATTTCTTCTCTAACATGCCAAACACCGAGGAATTGACAGAACATAGAGAAGAATTCCAGATATTATAGTCTAGTACTGTTAAGCTCACCTCATCTAAAAATCAACAAGATAGGAATAGTCCCTACTTTCTGCAGTGTTGAAGTCTATCAATATCTCTTTATTTTCTTGACATAGATTCTCACTTGAGACAGCCATTTCGGATCCTTCTGAATATGTTTCTTCTGAGTTGGAAGCAAGATGCTCAAGTTGCATTGCTGCACCTGACAAAATTTTTAGGACAATTAGAAATGAGATAAAAAAAAGTATAGTGAAGAAGTTTTGTCTTTGCTTACCGCATAGATCAGCATGTTTATAATTCAATTTAGAGGCACAAAGCTTCTCCTCCTTGAAAGGTTGTTCCAAAACTGAACTTGGACTAGTTTGATTGGTTTCTCTTAGATTATGATGAAAATTTGGGTCAACTGTGGTGGAAAGTGCTCTAGTTTCATGTGTTTTATTCCATGATTCCTGTTGAAATAGAAAAGTAAGATTAAGCAAATATCACATATATATGAACTAATACACAATCATAAACAGTTGTTTTTTTTTTATTTGCACTTCATTCTCCTAGATTGTGCATAATGAATACACAATCATATTCATCTACTTGGTATCATAAACAAGCTTGCGAGTCATTATAATCTGCGGATAAATATAATGAACAAATGAAAACAAATGTTCCTATAGTTATGATGTCCATCATGAATTGGAGCTCAAATATAAAGATGCAAGCAATCTCATATGAAACTTTAATGTAGAATTGATCTGCTCACACAATTCAATTTTCATTGGAAGTATCATGAGAAAATAAATTGTTCTCAAGGTATTCTTTTTCTTTTGCAAATGCAAGCATGACATCATAAAAATAGAAGTATGTTCCTTGGCCTGTCAAGTTCAACTCAACATAACCTGATATAGAGGTCAACCAATTAGAATAGATTTTCTTCATCAAGATCATACTGTCAGTAACTAATTAATTCCACCAGACAGATAAGGATCTTGTTCTTGATGGCTTTATCCAATAGTTAAAAGGTTCAATGCTTATTATATAACAACCTATTACTCCTAAAGTTGACGGCAGAAAAGAAATAAAATAACAGAGGTCATAGGGATAATATTCATTAGATGGTCGGATAAAGCCTATGAAACAGTAGTAACCTTTCATGACATCAAACTTGTGAATAATTGTACGTGGTGCTTATAGTTGTACTTTCTTTTGGAAAGTATTTTACAAAATAAATTGTCATTTCAATGATAATTCTTTCACATGGACATATTAATTCCTGCTTTTATTTTTCACCTATTCATGATCCATTTTTCAAAAGAGAATAGCGGGAGTCTAGTATTGAGAAGGAAGCAATGGTTAGCTTCTTCCAACCTTGATTGCTCTAACTTATTACACTAATATATATGCAAAATATTTAAATACTCAATGAAAACAAGAAAGTTTAAGATGAAGCAACCAAAAGGTCCTTTTCCTTTTCCTTTCTGGAGATTGGTCGTCATTTTCGAAGACATATCTGCCTATAATCCTACATATATTGTCTAGTTTGTAATCAACTGAAGAACAATTTGTTAGATGCTAAGAAGATGGCTACAACTTGATCCAGTTTTCTTGACGTTGGATGGATCGTACTTCAGCTCACAGGGTTTCGTACAAATTGAAAATACAGCAGGTAAAAACGTGTGTTGAACCTTTTCTTTGGAATAAGTCAACAACCTATGAATTCATATATATGACACTACAACCAATTCTTGAATCAAAAATAAAGGACGTCTTTTGGTTCTAAAATATCAAGAGATAAGGAAAAACATTGTGCGAAAAACATTGTTTCTCATGCTCGGAGTCCATACATTGTGGCCTTGCTTCCAACTCAGCCAGAGCATTCGTATCTCCAAGAGTGTGGTTTCTATAACCTACTTCAATATCTTGAGTTGCTTTCCATCTTTCATCAATGATTTGTTTCATCGATTCTTTGGAAAAAAATGACCTGTTTGCAAAGGAATGAATGAACTTATCTTCTCGTGTTATTTAGTAAACTTGAGGAACGTAGCCTCATTGCCTCGGCCTTAAGATCCAGAGACTCATTAACCTTTATGTTTTGAAGTGATCTCGTTGTATCTCCAACAGTAGTTTGAATACCTTTACAACTTTTTGGTATTTTGGTGTGTTTATTCTAGTAGAACGGCCAACTAAAATTGGGCTCTTTTCTCGTAAACCTATTGAAGCCGTTTTCTGAAAATAGTTCTCCGAGAACACTCTTCTTTTCTTATTATCAAGGAGAGGCAGCTTGTGTGGAAGCTCTTCAAGTCCCATAAGCTTGGCGATAATGCTTTGTGTATGCTGCTTCCCCTCCACCTAAATCAGGCACTCTGATTACAACTGTTTTAGTTCTCCAAATTATATATTTTTTCAAGTGCATTTCTTCAAAATAAGGCACCAATTGATGACATCTGCACAAAGAAAATGCATCAAAAACATATTACCATTTTTAGGCAAAAAGAAATGCATACGTGGTTCATTAACAACAGTTGAACCAGAAACACCATTTGAAATGAATTAATCCCCCCAAAAAGAAAGAAGAATAAAATGAAGAAAACAGAAAAAGCCTTCAATTCTTTAGTAGAAGATAAGTGTAACACATATAAAGGAAATATAGCGCAATCTAAATTCTGATTTACCTCCATCATAATCGAGAAGAGGAGGATAAATTCAAACAATGAAAAGGCCCAATCTCAAAGTTATCATGAAAGATTACAACCAAGGTCTCGGTTGGAGCCCTAGAATGAAGAAAATTATGTTGGGCGTGCGTCCTCAAATGGAGCTTGCAGTGTCCAATTCAGATATATTCAAGTTCAAATATGAAGATCAGACACCAATGGTAAACCAAAAAAAAGCCATCAAATTGAATTCTATCATCTCTATAAAAAGCTCTAATTAATTTCCTCCATACACCAAAATTCAGCGAAGTGAAAAATAGCCATCCAGATTGATGAGATCCAACAAATTAAAAAACTCAAATAGGAAATATGATTAACCTTGATTGAAGATCCTACTCATCCAGATTGATGAGATCCAACAAATTAAAAAACTCAAATAGGAAATATGATTAACCTTGATTGAAGATCCTACTCCTTGTTATACGAAACTAAATTGATAATGCAATGATAACATCAAATACTTTTATTCCATAATGTCTAACATCAACCTTGATTTGAATATAAGAAATCATTTGCCCCCCATTTTTTGATGAGTATATGCATCAAAAATGGCTGAAAATGTTGAGTGTAGTTATGGAGTGATGGAGAAATAATAGGAGGATATTAATTTTAAATGTATTGCCATACGTAATTATAATTACAGATGACATGTAATTAATTCATGTGTATATCAGCGGATTAATCATTAATCTGGTCGACACAACATCTCCGCCAATTTTTTGACAGTCAAATGTCAAAAGAAAAAGTTTATTAGATTTACATAAAATGCTCTGTCGACTATGCTACTCATTTTTTCTTATAAGATACATATATTATACTCACATTTCAATTTAGTTGTCCTAATTGTTTAGTTAGTCTTCTTTGAAAAAAATGTTTCTTTCCTTTTTTAATAACTTCGTAATTTCAACTTTCGTCATGCCATGTTTAAGACCACAAGATATAGATAAAAGTAAGTCTGGACATACTTTGATTCAGACCGAAAAAACCAGCTAAAGTTAATTTTTTTGTAATTTGAATTTTGATTTTTCGGTTGGATCGATCAGTTTTGATTTTAAATTTTAAGATTTTAGTTATTCGATTTGAGTTCAATTTGTAAATAAGTAGTGAACAAATCCACACATTACTCAGTATATTAGTAAGTTTAATTATTAATATATATTTTACCTCAATGTATTAAACAAATGTGTCATGCCTCAAACTCGAGGGGCACAACTGAAACCTAATGCTAAATCATAGTCCTGAGTGAACCCTGCTTAACCACTTGACGCATGGAAGCTACACACTGTCAAGAAAACAAACAAGTATATATCTACTTAAAAATAAGCCCTCGATTGGCAAGACCATTGTCAACAACTCTACAAAGAAAATAGCTACTCCCAAAAATTTATATAAAGCAATAACTAGATAGCATGCAAGCCTCTTTGAACTGTCGAGGTCATCATGATATCTAGGAAAGCATAAACGTTAAGTGGGCCATCAAAGCCACCATGATCTCTATACATAGAAGCTAAAAACATGTACGTATCTAAACAATATCTCAAACAACTATCGAACATCAACCAACCAGCAAAAAATGCCAACATGGCCAATAACGTGGCTAAACAACCCAACACACTACTTTGCAAGCCTCTATGAACGCAATACTTTGACGGAATAGGGCTCGGACCTACCCAAAATCTATAAGAAGCAAAACAAGAAAACCTCCGAGACTTTGGCAACCCCTGAAAGAAAAAAGTCAACCAGTCAGCTGGATAGGCAACTGTGCTACTTGACAGGTCTATTTGGTCGTTGTTCACGACCTGCATACTTGAATGCAGCTCCCCTAAGCAAGGGGCATAATTACAAAATAATGTACCGAGCATATAAGTCAAATTAAAGCTGAAAATGAAGTATAATGATTGACAGAAAGGGGCGGGGTGAAATACAAGTACAATAACTTAACTCCGGACAATAAGACAATGTCAACACATAACAAGCAATAATATGACATGACAGGTGGAAATAACACACAATCACTATAAGTCTTAACAAGCACAAATAGTCTCCAAATGCCCATAGTAACCCCCTTACCTGGATTTCACTAATAATATGATCAGAATTGCTAGAACAGTCATATGTCGTGAGACAATGCATTTCTAAGGATCCATGGTACAATACATATATGTGCCCCGTAGATACAACCAACCCATTTCGTAGGTACGGTCTACTCGACCTGTAGGCACGTTCTACTCAATTCGTAGGCATGACCTACCTAGACCATAGACACAGTCTACCCTGCCCGTTGCCACAGTCTACCCGACCCATAGACATGGTTCATCCAGGCTATAGGCATGATAAAATAATCAATTTGTACGCATAAGAACCCTGCAGTGTTAGTGTTTGTTGAGGTCAAAATAAGCTCATAGGTGACAATCAGACAATAAAATATCATAATAATAACAAGTAATCATAATTGATCAAAACACAA